>WNWK01000454.1:120000-370000 GCA_009830355.1 Cherax destructor
AGGAAGCCAGTGGATGGCTCGGTAGTTGCCTAGATGGACTATTAAGCCAGTGGAAGCCTTGGTACTTGCCTTGATGGAGTAGGAAGCCAGTGGATGTCTCGGTAGTTGCCTAGATGGACTAGGAAGCTAGTGGAAGCCTTGGTACTTGCCTTGATGGACTAGGAAGCCAGTGGATGCCTCGGTAGTTGCCTAGATGAACTAGGAAGCCAGTGGAAGCCTTAGTACTTGCCCTGATGGACTAGGAAGCCAGTGGATGGCTCGGTAGTTGCCTAGATGGACTATTAAGCCAGTGGAAGCCTTGGTACTTGCCTTGATGGACTAGGAAGCCAGTGGATGTCTCGGTAGTTGCCTAGATGGACTAGGAAGCCAGTGGAAGCCTTGGTACTTGCCTCGATGGACTAGGAAGCCAGTGGATGCCTCGGTAGTTGCCTAGATGGACTAGGAAGCCAGTGGAAGCCTTGGTACTTGCCCTGATGGACTAGGAAGCCAGTGGATGGCTCGGTAGTTGCCTAGATGGACTATTAAGCCAGTGGAAGCCTTGGTACTTGCCTTGATGGACTAGGAAGCCAGTGGATGTCTCGGTAGTTGCCTAGATGGACTAGGAAGCCAGTGGAAGCCTTGGTACTTGCCTTGATGGACTAGGAAGCCAGTGGATGCCTCGGTAGTTGCCTAGATGGACTAGGAAGCCAGTGGAAGCCTTGGTACTTGCCCTGATGGACTAGGAAGCCAGTGGATGGCTCGGTAGTTGCCTAGATGGACTATTAAGCCAGTGGAAGCCTTGGTACTTGCCTTTATGGACTAGGAAGCCAGTGGATACCTCGGTAGTTGCCTAGATGGACTAGGAAGCCAGTGGAAGCCTTGATACTTGCCTTGATGGACTAGGAAGCCAGTGGATGCCTCGGTAGTTGCCTAGATGGACTAGGAAGCCAGTGGAAGCCTTGGTACTTGCCTTGATGGACTAGGAAGCCAGTGGAAGCTTTGGTAGTCACCTAGATGGACTAGGAAGCCAGTGGAAGCCTTGGTAGTCACCTAGATGGACTAGGAAGCCAGTGGAAGCCTCGGTCATATGACCTGAATCCTGCGCTTTGCGGGTTGTCTTGAGACTAGTGCCAGGAAAGACCCAACACCACTCTGCCATGTTAGTGAAGAGCTCTTGGTCCAAGAGACTTGTGCAACCCTACTTCCCCAGTACTCTCCCCTTCCTTGGATCAAACTGGATCACCTCCCATCTCGCATGAGATGTATGACCCCCCTCCCCCACTCCACGAGTATAACGCTCTCCCATGGTATACTAGCGAGTATACTTCACTGTGAGTGTATTCTAGTGAGTATACCCTACTGTGAGTATATACTAGCTAGTATACCTCACTGTGAGTGTGTATACTAGCAAGTATACCTCACTGTGAGTGTGTATACTAACAAGTATACCTCACTGTGAGTGTGTATACTAGCAAGTATACCTCACTGTGAGTGTGTATACTAGCTAGTATACCTCACTGTGAGTGTATATACTAGCAAGTATACCTTACTGTGAGTGTGAGTGTATACTAGTGAGTATACCTTACTGTGTGTGTATACTAGCGAATATACCTTACTGTGAGTGTATACTAGCGAGTATACTCTACTGTGAGTGTGTATACTAGCGAATATACTTTACTGTGAGTGTATACTAGTGAGTATACCTTACTGTGTGTGTATACTAGCGAATATACCTTTCTGTGAGTGAGTATACTAGCAAGTATACCTTACTGTGAGTGTGTATACTAGCAAGTATACCTTATTGTGAGTGTATACTAGTGAGTATACCTTACTGTGAGTGTGTATATTAGCGCGTATACTTTACTGTAAGTGTATATACTAGCTAGTATGCCATACTATAAGTGTGTATACTAGCTAGCATACCTTACTATAAGTGTGTATACTAGCTAGCATACCTTACTATAAGTGTATATACTCGCTAGCATATCTTACTATAAGTGTATATATTGGTGAGTATACTTTACTATAAGTGTATATACTAGCGAGTATACCTTATGGACTCGCACAACAAGGGAGATATTCAAAAGTTTACACTTTCACTTCTAACAGTCAAGACTGACTGGGATACCAAGACTTTTGTTCTTGTACTCACCACCAGATGGCTCCAAGTAAGTCAGTAAGTAAATCAGTCAGTCAGTCAATAAGTAAGTCGATTATTGAGTAAATAAGTAAGTCAGTAAGAAAATAAGTCAGTAAATAAGTAAATCACTAAGTAAATAAGTAAGTCAGTAAATAAGTAAATCACTAAGTAAGTAAGTCAGTCAATAAGTCAGTCAGTCAGTCAGTCCCTGACGTCATTATTAACAGCTGTTGTTTATATAGGAAGAAAAAGTCTTAATGCATCCTGGTCCAAGGTATCTGATTAATGAAAATAAGATAGCAGACATATTAAGCAAATTTCCAATATTTGCTGGTGACAGATAAGTCAATTGTAGATGTGAATCCAGATGTACTGCTGTTTATCTCTCCTGGAGCCTAGTTTCTAGGCCTTTTGTGCATTCATATGTTCTTTTGTTATGTGCAGAAGATGGATATGGAGTGCACAATAAACTAGCCACTGTCATCCACAGGATGGATATCGGGTGCACAATAACCTATCCACTACCGTCCACAGGATGGATATCGGGTGCACAATAACCTATCCACACCATCCACAGGATGGATATCGGGTACACAATAAACTAGCCATTTCAGAGGCCAAACAATGTAAAAACATCACCAGAGAGTCCACAGGCAGCTTCAGACTTGCTGAACGTCGCGCCCATCCTCTGCTATGTCATTTATTTCAGCTGGTACAATAAGCCGCCTTACTTCTACATTCACTTGCACTGCCGTGCCCTAACAAGCATTATCTACAAGATTTAATAAAGTCTGGTGTCCAAGAGAGACGTTCTGTGCTAATCAAGGCCGGAATACTGCTTGTGTGTTCTTTATTTGCAGTTTATCGGTGTTCTATTGTACAATTCTTCTTTAATACTGTTGCGCCCCTTGTATGGGACCCAATGTTGTATTTAAATACTGTAAGAGTGTAATGTAACTCAATATTATATCCCGAATATCTTCATTAATAGCTAAAATGAAGATATTTGGCTTTATATTATTATCTGTCTCATCAGTTATTATTATTAACAATGTAAATAGGTAGGATGTGTTTCTTTTGTTAAATGAGGAGAACAAACTACTGAAGGTGGGAAACAATCATACCAACTACTGTTAGTTGGTTTAGGGTTTAGCTCACTGCGTGAACCCACCTGATGTTAGGTCAGTGGACTTGCATTCAGGGAGTCTTGTCCAGCCCCTGAGCACAGTAAACATCTCTCTCTCTCTCCTCTGGTTGTCTGGTAAAGTTTCAAGTTTCTTTAAGAAACGGTGTCGTTGGTGACTTCTGGTTTACTCTGTGTATTGGTGGAATAACAAAGTTATTCATAGACTTGGTCATCTGCGCTGTCTCTTAAGGTTCATACTTATGGTCACTACTTTCATTAATCCTGACATAGAAGTGACAGTGTTATGCAAACTCTTAATTTGAGTTTGGGATTTAGGATCACAGTTTAACTATATCGTAAGATCCGTCCTTATATGGATAATGTGTTACTTCCATTGAAATTACTATATATTTATAACTTCTATGTAAATTCATGACTTTCAGAGTTACCTTAAAGTAAAATATGTACTACGACCATCGTAAATCTTGTAGCTTCAGTAATAAGGTACCTTGAGTACTCAGTAATAAAGTACCTTGAGTACTCAGTAATAAGGTACCTTGAGTACCCTTGAATATAAACTAATAAGAGAAGAAAGTATTGTTAATTTTACATTTGTTGGATTTTTGTTTCCCAGTTGAAATTAAACCTTTATCACTATACTGATTATGTAAAAGGATAACTAGACCAGATTGTTCCAATATTTTGTTACAAGAAAGGAGCGATCTTAATTACAAGTCAATTACTTAGGGAGATTCCTTCCACAAAAAATCCTTACTCGTAACAATTATTCAGGTGGATTTACAGGCTGGGAGCTGTTATCTTACCGAGATTTATGTAAGGTGTACTGACACTCTTTGGGATGCAACCCACAACAATCGGCTAGCATCCGGGTGTTACCTACCTGCCTCCAGGTAGGCAGGTAGGTAGCACCCAGGTGCCAGGTGCTAGGTGAACTGGGGATAACAGGTGGAAGGAAATATTTGACCAAAAACTCTCTTAGGAGGCCGAAGTTTCGGTCTATCCTGGACCACTGTGAAATTGCTACTGATCTGACAGTGGTCCGACCGAAACATCTTGTAATTCCTCTCCTGAGTGTGGAGCCTCATGACGGTGAATCGTTCCAGCCACCGTATTGTGTGTGTTTTCAAGTCGTTATGTATATGAGCATATATACCATTACCACCCGTGGCTGAAACTGGACCGAGGACTCTCAGTACGTGGGCTGAGGCCTGGAACTGGACCGGGGACCCTCAGTACGTGAGATGAGGCCTGGAACTGGACCGGGGACCCTCAGTACGTGAGCTGAGGCCTGGAACTGGACCGGGGACCCTCAGTACGTGAGCTGAGGCCTGGAACTGGACCGGGGACCCTCAGTACGTGAGCTGAGGCCTGGAACTGGACCGGGGACCCTCAGTACGTGAGCTGAGGCCTGGAACTGGACCGGGGGGCCCTCAGTACGTGAGCTGAGGCCTGGAACTGGACCGGGGACCCTCAGTACGTGAGCCGAGTGTGCTAACAACTGAGCCACGAGACACCTCCACCCATTCCGACCTTCGCTAAAGTTGTGAAAGCTTAAATCTTAGACACATCATGAAGCTGATGAGTAAGACTACACAGTTGGCTTCTTCAGTCAAATAGAGAGGCAGTAAGTATAGTAGTAAAGGTCTGATGGTCACGGAGCCACTGATCTCAGTCACTGGATGCTGACCGCAAGAGGGACTGGACTAATTAAGAAGACCTGCCGTCGCGTCATTCATTTGTCCCATAAAACGTTGCAGGAAGAGCAAGAGGGAACAATACCGTGACTGGAACAATGCACAAATAACCCACTACTCACCCTACTTACTACTACTGCTACTACTATCAATACTACTACTACTACTACTACCACTCCTACTACCACCACTACTACTACTACTACTATTACTACCACTACTACTACCACTACTACTACTATTACTACCACTACTACTACTACTACTACTACAACTACCACTACTGCTACTCCTACTACTACTACCACTACTACTACTACTACTACCACCACTACTACTACTACCACTACTACTAATACCACCACTACTACTACTACTACCACTACTACTACAACTACTACCACTACAAGCATTATCTCTACCACTATTTCTTTATTGCCTTATTTCTTCCTCCCTTTGTCTCGCTCTCGTGTCTCTCTCTCCTATATATATATATACTGGCTCCCTCACCTTCGTGTGTTAGCGTGACTTGTAAATGGTCCAAGTCGAACTGAAGCATCGTCATTCTTCTCTCTTCTATATGTGGGGTATTTTGTGTAGCGTAGGAGAAAGAAACTTACGACGACGTTTCGATCCGACTTGGACCATTGTTTAGTAAGTTGATGCAGCACTTTTAATGTGAGTCCTGTCATCTACAAACTTGAAAATTTTATAGTCCAGGAAATACTTCATAATGCTAAGTGAAAACATTTTTTATTTTTTTGCCGAATCGAATGACTAACGAAACCGTAATTACACAATTGTAAACAAATCAGAGAACGGGTGGGGGGTCGAACCCGTGGCGAGTGAGTTTTAGGGCGCTTGCCATGGATTCAAGTCCCACCCGTTCCCTGGTTTATTTACCAAAATGAAGGCTGTGTTCTGATTGAACCAGCCTGGCTTGGGAGCTGAGTAAGGCTGGCTTACTTCCTCTCATATTCTTAAAGAATGTAGCCTGGGTTCCTTACCCGTGGGTGACCTGTGGTGTCTTCCGGGGGTCACCGCCCCCCGGCCCGGTCCCAGACCAGGCTTTCTGGTTGATGGTTTCATTGACCTTATCAATTAGAGGTTGGTTAATGTCCCTCGTCTACTGCTAGAAGAGGAAGGCTTATAAAATATTGAACAATAAATTATCTTCATCTACTGCTAGAAGATTAATTAAGGCTTATAATGTGTTGAATAGTAACTGTCGCTCATATACTGCTAGAAGAGGAAGGTTCATAATGTGAAATGACACATTAATCAGCACTTAAGACATTGAATAGGGAACGTTTCGGTCCTGGGACCTTGTTCACTCCTGTTATTAGCTCCCAAGACCGAAACGTCTTTTAATAAATATTTCGAAGTGTTTTCTCACGTTTCTTTCTACACTACATTTCGGTCTCATAAACAAGGTTTATAACTTCCCAGGAAACGTTTCGCTCGATGGCATCTTTGACATAAGTGTCACACACATTGTCACTGCTGTGCCAGACACTCGTGTGGACCAGGACGGACGCTGTTCACTGCTGTCTTACACATAATCACTGCTGCAGTGCCTCGTTTTATCTTAGATTTATTTTGCTGAGTTTAAACCTTGTTTTTTCACTTTTCTTCGCAACCCCTGAATGCGGGGTTAGGATTAGGGTTAGGGTAAGGTTTAAGGGGTTAAGGGGAATACGGAAGGGAAAGTAAGGGTACAGGGGACGTTTTGTTAATGGGTAAAGGGCAGTTAAGGGTAAGTTAGGCAATGGTTTATGGCTGGCCAGGGGGGTGTAAGGGGGCTTTAGGTGCTCCTCCGTATATAATGTAACAGGCTTGTGGTGGCGCCCTGTTACGGTGGTGACGCTGCTGCAGCCGTCACCGTGACGTGGGAGGTAGTGGTGTCGTGGGTGAGGTGGGCAGGAGTGTAGTGTGGTGCTAGGTGAGCCTGGTGCTAGGTGAGTCAGGTGGTCCACAGCCTGGTGCTAGGTGAGTCAGGTGGTCCACAGCCTGGTGCTAGGTGAGTCAGGTGGTCCACAGCCTGGTGCTAGGTGAGTCAGGTGGTCCACAGCCTTGTGCTAGGTGAGTCAGGTGGTCCAAAGCCTGGTGCTAGGTGAGTCAGGTGGTCCACAGCCTGGTGCTAGGTGAGCCAGGTGGTCCACAGCCTGGTGCTAGGTGAGTCAGGAGTCCACAGCCTGGTGCTAAGTGAGTCAGGTGGTCTACAGCCTGGTGCTAGGTGAGTCAGGTGGTCCAAAGCCTGGTGCTAGGTGAGTCAGGTGGCCCACAGCTCTGTGATAGGTGAGTCAGGTGGTCCACAGCCTGGTGCTAGGTGAATCAGGTGGCCCACAGCTCTGTGCTAGGTGAGTCAGGTGGTTCACAGCCTGATGCTATGTGAATCAGGTGGTACACAGCCTGGTGCTAGGTGAGTCAGGTGGCCCACAGCTTTGTGCTAGGTGAGTCAGGTGGTCCACAGCCTGGTACTAGGTGAATCAGGTGGTACACAGCCTGGTGCTAGGTGAGTCAGGTGGTCTACAGCCTATTGCTAGGTGGGTCAGGTGGTCCACAGCCTAGTGCTAGGTGAATCACGTTGTCCACAGCCTGGTGCTAGGTGAGTCAGGTGGTCCACAGCCTTGTGCTAGGTGAGTCAGGTGGTACACAGCCACGTGCTAGGCGAGTCAGGTGGTCCACAGCCTGGTGCTAGGTGAATGAGGTGGTACACAGCCTGGTGCTAGGTGAGTCTGGTGGTACACAGCCTGGTGTTAGGGGAGTCAGGTGGTCCAGAAAGCCTGGTGCTAGGTTATTCAGGTGGTACACAGCCTGGTGCTAGGTGAGTCAGGTGGCCCACAGCTCTGTGCTAGGTGAGTCAGGTGGTCCACAGGCTGGTGCTAAGTGAATCAGGTGGTACACAGCCTGGTGCTAGGTGAGTCAGGTGGTCCACAGCCTGGTGCTAGGTGAGTCAGGAGGTACACAGCCTGGTGCTAGGTAAGTCAGGTAGCCCACAGCTTTGTTCTAGGTGAGTCAGGTGGTCCACAGGCTGGTGCTAAGTGAATCAGGTGGTACACAGCCTGGTGCTAGGTGAGTCAGGTGGTCCACAGCCTGGTGCTAGGTGAGTCAGGAGGTACACAGCCTGGTGCTAGGTAAGTCAGGTGGTCCACAGCCTGGTGCTAGGTGAGTCAGGTGGTACACAGCCTGGTGCTAGGGGAGTCAGGTGGTCCAGAAAGCCTGGTGCTAGGGGAATCAGGTGGTACACAGCCTGGTGCTTCAGATTCCAGGTACTGCATTTACGACCTCCAGGACTCGAGCATCGGTTTCCCAGATTCCCTTCATAAATGTTACCTTGCTCACACTCCAACAGCACGTCAAACCTTTGATATACCTTGATATACCTTTGAAGAGTTTCGAGAGTATCTACTCTCTGAGTTCGGCCATGGGCCAGGCTCGTCTGGTGCTGCTTGCCTGGTCAACCAGGCTGTTGCTGCTGGAGGCCCGCTGCCCCACATATCCATCACAGCCTGGTTGATCTGGCACCTGGTGAAGATACTTGTCCAGTTTCCTCTTGAAGGCTTCTACACTGGTTCCAGCCGTGTTTCGGATATCTTCTGGTAAGATGTTGAATAGTCTGGGACCCCGGATGTTGATACAGTGCTCCCGTATTGTCCCCACCGCACCCCTGCTCCTCACTGGGTTTATTTTACACTTTCTCCCATATCTCTCACGACCAACTTGACTCCACTCACTCCTATTGACTCCACTCACTCCTATCTTATGTGCTTATTTTACTGCAGTCTCTGGACTGCTCAGAATAATCCATTTCAGAGCAAGATGATACATTTCTCAACGCCCCCCTTCCTTGAGGAGCGGGCTGAGGGGGCGCTGACCCCCCGAAACGACCTCCAGGTAGACCTCCTCCTCCTCCTCCTTCAGGTAGATCTACGAATTGAAGAAAAATATTTAGACGAATTGTTGGTTAGTTGTAAACTGCTCCATCCAAGGAATTGTAGGTTAGTAGAGAATTCTTGCTCCCAGGTTAGTTGTGAATTGTTGCTCCCAGGTTATTGTGTTAGTTGTGAATTGTTGCTCTCAGGTTATTGAGTTAGTTGTGAATTGTTATATCTAGGTTATTGTGTGTTAGTTGTGAATTGTTGCATTTATTCTCTCTATTTTCCATCCCTATATTTCATGCCCTTGCTGGTACCAATTGGTTCCAATCTACTTAAAACCTTAATTTTCAAAGGGGTGGACCGATAAGCCAGCGGAAGGCCTCGGTCAGATGACCAAAAGCTCCAGCTGCGGGTCATCAGGAAACACTTGTCCTGTTTCCTGACAAACCTTACCTAACCTAACCTAACCGAATACATTGGTCACTTGGGCCATTCCCTTCCCAATATTTACATAGTATCCCGCCATGCTAGGCCTCTTACCAGTGGCTTACTGTCTGCGAGAGGCAAGCTGGGTTAGCTCTTAAGCCATCTTGTCCTGGGTTGTGCAGGTCCTGGCCTCCCACTAAACTTTTAGCACCATCTCAAAGAATTTTATGATGCTCACGCGACGCGTCTGTCATTTTTTTCCCGACACCATTTTTCTGCCTCCATTGTGAAGGAGGTGGATGTCTTGGGCCTATGGAATGTCCTTCTTATAGTCTAAACTAAAAAAATTACCTTATTCACCACACAAGTATTGTACATGTGTCTTATTCATCACACTGGTGTTGCATATGTGTCTTATTCATCTCACAGGTGTTGTATATGTGTCTTATTCATCACACTGGTGTTGCATATGTGTCTTATTCATCTCACAGGTGTTGTACATGTGTCTTATTCATCACACTGGTGTTGCATATGTGTCTAATTCATCTCACAGGTGTTGTACATGTGTCTTATTCATCACACTGGTGTTGTACATGTGTCTTATTCATCACAATGGTGTTGCATATGTCTTATTCATCACACAGGTGTTGTACATGTGGCTTATTCATCACACAGGTGTTGTACATGTATCTTATTAATCACGCAGGTGTTGCACATGTGTTTTATTAGTCACATGTGTTGTACACATGTCTTATTCGTCACACAGGTGTTCCAAATGAGCCCTATTCATCACTTGTCAAATTCTATTTCAAAGCTTCTAGGCTCTGTCTTGATGCTTCCCCGTCAATTTTTTTTAGTTCTAAGACGAAATTTTGAATTTATTTTGTCTATTGCTAAAAGTAGATTCAAGTGTGAGCTGAGTCATTAGTAGATAAGAGAGAGTAGATAAGAGCTGGTAGATAGACGTGGGTTGACTACCGTGGGTAGACAGGAGGTAAGCACTCTACTGTGGGTAGACATATGAGAGGTCAACTGGGTGACCTCTCAAGGTCAACCACGTGGGTTAATGACCTTCACATTATCGCACAGGTGTTAAGCCGTACCTACGCCAGCCAGGTGGTTATGGTTGGTACCAACGCCAGCTAGATGGTTACAGTAATTACCTACGCCTGTCAGGTGGTTATAGTCAGTACCCACGCCAGCCAGGTGGTTATGATCGTACCTACGCCAGCCAGGTGGTTATAGTTATTACCTACTCTGGCCAGGTGGTTATGGTCATACCTATTTTCTGGTGGAGTGTGGTGCATACGTTGAACTGCAGACGACGTACACTAACAGCTTGATCGATCAGGAGGCCTGGTCTGGTCTGAGACCTGAATGGAATTCCTGGTATTGCACCGAGACCCATCTCCTCTGGGGTAAGTGGTGTACCTCACCAACTCTCAGCGAGTCTTAGCTATATATCTTTCTAAACTCTTGGACGCAGTCAGAACACATTAAACAATCTGATGAACTCAGTTGCATCCGCCACAGTAACGTCAAGAACAGGAAATGTTAAAGCCTAGATGTGACGTCTTTATTTACTAAGGTACCCACTCGAACTTTCTGTACTAGCCGGTAATTCCATCGACTTTCTTGAACTGTGTGTTGGTTTCACTGGTTTCTCTTTTGAAAACCATCTTTTTTAACAAACTTTTGGACTACCTATGGGTTTTTCCATTAGTATTGTACTGGCGAACCTAAACATGGAACATCTAGAAGCCGAGTTGTGTTCCTCTATTATTCCTTTATCGGACACCTGCTCCATTATTAGAACATAAGAATGCAGCAGGCCTACTGGCCCGTGCGAGGCAGTGAGGAGGTACAAAGTGCTTCCCATCAACTAAGTTGCCAAACGCGTTTCCAACATCTTTTCCAATACCTCATTCCAAGTATCTACTCCACACCCACCACCATCAGACATCACCAGTAAGATCTGATTTTTAGATTTTGCCACCGAAGTGGCTAGTTTATTGTGTACCTCATATCCATCCTGTGGACGGTAGCGCAAGAGCATATGGATACACAAAAGGCCTAGGAACTAGGCCTCAAAAGGGTTACAGGTGTACGTTTGGATTTATATATACAGTTCTCTTATCTGTTACAAGCAAATTTAGGAAATTTGCTTAGTATATCTGGTTCTTATTTTCATTAATAAGATATCTTGACATGCCACATAGGTTATTATACTGTCTACCTACATTCCTCAATTAAACACATAGTGTTCAAGATAGTGACCACAGGGCTGGCCACATACTTTGCATTTGGTTTGATTCTTAAGTGGATGTGGCCTGACCTGACTGGGTTGGGTCATTGCTCCATAGACATACTTATCTACGTTCTTGTTATCACAGCATGTTATAGATCTACTCAGACTTCTAACTGCATTCCTATAACATTCATTTTCATTATTTACTTCTCTCCTAATATTATTCCTAATGCTAGACACAGATATACCAAAGTTATATTCTACATTCTCCTTCTGGGTGCTCTTCTTGGCTAACATATCAGCTTTATCATGAAGGAGTAATCCAATGTGTGAAGGTATCCATAGCAATTGTACATTAATTCCCTTTTCCAGGATTATTGACTATCTATACCTGGCTTCTCCAATGAGCATGTTGTGGGAGTCATTATATGAGTCAAGAGCCTTCAATGATGACATAGAATCAGTAATGATGATAGAGTCAAGCTCAGTGTCATAAGTTAGCTTTAGCGCTATTAGGATCGCAAACAATTCATTTTACAGTGTAGACGCCCAGTTGTTAATTCTTATACCTAACTCGACAAATTTATTATCGTTCTTAACAAGGGAGGTGGCAACAAGAGCAGAAGCAGCCCTGCCAGAAGACTCCTGCTGGAGGTGGCAAGAAGAGCAGAAGCAGCCCTGCCAGAAGACTCCTGCTGGAGGTGGCAAGAAGAGCAGAAGCAGCCCTGCCAGAAGACTCCTGCTGGAGGTGGCAAAAAGAGCAGATGCAGCCCTGCCAGAAGACTTTTGCTTTGATCCATCATTTATATAACTTGTAAGAAACACCACAAGGTTCAATCCTCTGCAGGGGTGTACATAATCCCTTGCAACGACCGCAACCAACTATGCGTGGGTGAGACCTCCCGAAACCTCCAAACATGTTTTTGAGAACACCAATACGCTAGCAGAGAAGACTCAGAGTCACAGCATCTTGGAATCATCAATCATCTGTATATCAACAATATCAACCAGAACAACGGCTTTTACAACATAGGAAACTCCATTATTGTTATCCCACATAGCAACAGACCTACTGGCCCATGCCAGGCAGGTCCCTCTCAGATTCAACTTCTTCTCAGCAATCACCTTCAACATTCCTCACCTGGGGCTTCACGTCACTCTGCTCCCTATACTTACACACTCTCTGCTCTGTTTGTGACTTTATGGAGCCCACTGTGTGGGCGAAACGTTGTCAATAAAGGACTGCATTAAACTGCATGTGTGTCTACTTTTCCATCGTATCCGTATTTTATACCATTTATCTCTAATAATAATAATAATAATGATAATAAAAAATATTAATTATAATTGTATTAATAATATTAATAATAATATTATAATAATAATTATTAATTATAATAACTATATTAGTAGTAGTAATAATAATAATAATAATAATAATAATATAATACAGAAATATATTTTATGGAATTAACGTGTTCACTTTACTATGGATTGTTTGCCTTTCTGAACGCATGTTTACGTTCTGGCTACACCAATATATGTTTACGTTCTGGCTACACCAATATATGTTTACGTTCTGGCTAAATTATATTAGTGTTCTTATAATTATTAACTTTATTATTATTAATTATTATTATTATTATTATTATTATTATTATTATTATTATAGTAGTAGTAGTAGTAGTAGTAACAATAGTAATGGTAATAGTAGTAGCAGTAGTAGTAGTAGTAGTAGTAGTAGTAATAGTAGTAGTAGTGGTAGTAGTAGTAATAGTAGTAGTAGTAATGATAGTAGTAGTAGTAGTAGAAGTAGTAGTAGTAGTACCAGTAGTAGTACCGTCATCATCATCGCTGGCGTCATCATCATCGTTGGCGTCATCATCATCGCTGGCGTCATCATCATCGCTGACGTCATCATCATCGCTGACGTCATCATCATCGTTGGCGTCATCATCATCGCTGACGTCATCATCATCGTTGACGTCATCATCATCGCTGACGTCATCATCATCGCTGGCGTCATCATCATCGCTGACGTCATCATCATCGCTGACGTCATCATCATCGCTGGCGTCATCATCATCGACGTCATCACGCTGACGTCATCATCATCGCTGACGTCATCATCATCGCTGGGTCATCATATCGCTGACGCCATCATCATCGCTGTCGTCATCATCATCGCTGACGTCATCATCATCGCTGCGTCATCATCATCGCTGGCGTCATCATCATCGCTGACGCCATCATCATCGCTGGCGTCATCATCATCGCTGACGCACCATCGCTGACGTCATCATCGCTGACGTCATCATCATCGCGACGTCATCATCGCTGCGTCATCATCATCGCTGAGCGTCATCATCGCTGACGTCACACGCTGGCGTCATCATCATCGCTGGCGTCATATCATCTGACGCATCATCATCGCTGACGTCATCATCATCGCTGACGTCATCATCATCGCTGACGTCATCATCATCGCTGACGCCATCATCATCGCTGACGTCATCATCATCGCTGACGTCATCATCATCGCTGGCGTCATCATCATCGCTGGCGTCATCATCATCGCTGACGCATCATCATCGCTGACGCCATCATCATCGCTGGCGTCATCATCATCGCTGACGTCATCATCATCGCTGACGTCATCATCATCGCTGGCGTCATCATCATCGCTGACGTCATCATCATCGCTTGGTCGTCATATCATCGCTGACGCGTATCTGGAGTTTCGTATCATCGCGTTCATTGTAATCGTGGGTATCATTGTACGCTCAAGTGGCGAATTTATCACAGGACGATGTGATATAATCGTGGGTTGGTTATCGTGGGTTGGTTATCTGGGTTGGTTATCATCGGGATGGTTATCGATCGGGTTGGTTATCATGTGGGTTGGTTATCTGGGTTGGTTATCTGGGTTGGTTATCGTGAGTGAATTTATCACGGGATGGTTATCGTGGGTTGGTTATCATGGGTTGGTTATCGTGGGTTGGTTATCGTGGGTTGGTTATCACGGGATGGTTATCGTGGGTTGGTTATCATGGGTTGGTTATCTTGGGTTGGTTATCGTGGGTTGGTTATCACGGGATGGTTATCGTGGGTTGGTTATCATGGGTTGGTTATCTTGGGTTGATTATCGTGGGTTAGTTATTGTGGGTTGGTTATAGTGGGTTGGTTATCGTGGGTTGGTTATCGTGGGTTGGTTATCGTGGGTTAGTTATCGTGGGTTAGTTATCATGGGATGGTTATCGTAGGGTTGGTTATCGTGAGTTAGTTATCGTGGGTTTTGCTATCATTGGTTAGTTATCATGAATTATTTATTGTGACTTTGTTATCGTGGGTTGTTATTATTGGTTAGTTATCGTGGGTTAGTTGTCGTTGGTTAGCTATCGTAGGTTAGTTATCGTTGGTTAGTTATCCTGGGTTGGTTATCGTGGGTTAGTTATCGTTATTTAGTTATCATTGGTTAGTTATCGTGGGTTAGTTACAGTGGGTTACCGTATGTTAGTTATCGTGGGTTGGTTATCGTGGGAGAGATATCGTGGGTTGGTTATCGTAAGTTTGTTATCGTGGGTTAGTTATAGTGTTTTAGTTTTCCTGGGTTAGTTATCGCGTTTTAGTTATCTTGGGTTAGTTATCGCGTTTTAGTTATCCTGGGTTAATTATCGCTTTTTAGTTATCTTGGGCTAGTAATCGCGTTTTAGTCATCCTGTCTTAGTTATCACGTCTTAATCATCCTGGCTTAGTTATCGCGTTTTAGTTATCCTGGGTTAGTTATCGCGTTTTAATCATCCTGGGTTAGTTATCGCGTCTTAGTCATCCTGGGATAGTTATCGTGGGATACACACACACAGTTATCACCAGAAACACAATATTAAAACCATCCTAGAAGAACCACAATTGTTTTTTATCACCTTCCTCCGACAGCTGTAGATTTGTTCCTCTGGGGATATTATTTCTCCCTGGGAAAGGGGGAAAAAAAAAGCCCAAGACATTTTGGACAGTGTTATCGAAAGCTTTTGTTAGCTGCCTCAACGTAAGGGTTTCTTGCGAGAGGAGGAGGAGCGGCGTGTTATCTGGCGGCCGTGACGCGGGGCGCGGCGGTAGTCTGCGCCGCGCTATTGGTGAAGATGTGGCCGCTGGCGTGGGTTCGTTATTGGCGGTGCGTGTGTGTGTGAGGGGTTTTAGGGGCGGGGCATGGGCGGGGCCATGGGCGGGGCCATGGCAGGGAAGGTAGGTAGCCCTGGCGGCGGCCATTATGGTATGGTGGCCCGTCTGTACCACATATCTGTCTGCCAGACCGTTACTCAGGTCTGTTTCTATCTCTGTCTCGTACACTCCAGTACACTCACTGTGTACTCGGTGTATTTTTTAAGGGTCTCCAGTGTGCGCTGATAACATTCGCGAGGAGCGATAAACCCGTGCGAGATCGTTTCTAAGTGGTTAGAGGCTCGATACTCTGTCCGGCCGGTGACTAGTGAAGTGTAAAAGTGATTCCATAGGAGTTAGCAGTGCTGTGTGTGTGTACAGCAGTGCTGTGTGTGTGTGTGCAGCAGTGCTGTGTGTGTGCAGCAGTACTGTGTGTGTACAGTAGAGCTGTGTGTGTACAGTAGAGCTCTGTACAGTTGAGCTGTGTACAGTAGAACTGTGTGTTATCAGTATTGCTGTGTGTACAGAAGTGCTGTGTGTGTACAGAAGTGCTGTGTGTGTACAGCAGTGCTGTGTGTGTACAGCAGTGCTGTGTGTGTACAGCAGAAGAGCAGTGCTGACTATACTGCTGTCCTCTTTAGTAAGTCTCCTGACACCTGCTGCACCCTCGTCACCTAGCAGTAAATAGGTACCTGTCAATTAGTCTTAGGTGTCACAAGTGAAGGAATATCGTGGCTTCATAAGCCACCTGGGTTACTAACCCACCACCCAAAGACCGTGTCGTTCTTGAAAGGGTCACGAGTAAGTCGTGGAGTGTGTGTGATGGTGGTCGTGTGTCGTTGACTACCATGGTGCTGGGGGTCGAGTCTACTGACCGCACCATGTACCCCGCTGCCAACAGACCGCCACACCACCCGGTGGTTGGGCAGCAGAGCCACACTGCTGGGTACTTTGGGTATTACCAGCAGCAACCAGCCCATCACCACCCGCACCACCACCACCACCACCACCATCAGTACACACCGCCAGACCTCAACTGTAACCTGCAGCCGTTCATGGCGGCGGGGCAGTTTACCGACGGTTTACAAAGCAGTGCCTGGCACAGCCCCATGTACATGGCACCTGCCCACCACCCCGCCGCTGCCCACTGCCAACAGCGCTCACCCTCCGGATACGAAGACTGGACACCGTCTCTGCACCACAGCGGCGGTGTATCACCGTTGCCGCAAGCGGTACCGTCCAGCGGGCTCCACCAGCCGCCGCACACACCTTCGCCGTGTGCCGCAGCCGCACACACCGCTCCCGCATCCCCCAACTACCCGCACTACCAGAAGGTAGACCACCTGCCCAATGCCCTCCACGACTACGCTGGCGATAGCGTCGTTCCGGCCGCTAGTGGCGGTGACGGCGGCGGCCAGTCGCCCCACGACGGATTGCCGCTAGGCGATGCCACACAGGAGGCTGCATCCCCGCCCACCACCGCACCGCCCGCACGCCCACAACAAGTGCGGTCACCGTTTGAGTGGATGAAGAAACCATCATACCCAGCCCAGCCTAACCCAGGTAGGTGATACCCACTGTGATACCAACTGTGATAAACACTGTGATACCCAATGTGATACCCAATGTGATACCTAATGTGATACCCAATGTGATACTGTAATACCAACTGTGATACTATGATACCCCACTGTGATACCCACTGTGATACCCACTGTGATAAACACTGTAATACCCACTGTGATACCCACTGTGATACCCACTGTGATACCACTGTGATACTCACTGTAATACCCACTGTGATACCAACTGTGATACTCACTGTGATACTCACTGTGATACCCACTGTGATAAACACTGTGATACCCACTGTGATACCAACTGTGATACCAACTGTGATAAAACACTGTGATACCCACTGTGATACCCACTGTGATACCCACTGTGATACTCACTGTGATGCGATGCTGTGATACCCATTGTGATACTGTAATACCGACTGTGATACTGTGATAATCACTGTGATACCCACTGTGACACCCACTGTGATACTGTGATACTGTGATACCCACTGTGATACCCATTGTGATCCCACTGTAATACACTGTTACACTGTTATACCCTGTAATACCCTGTGATACGCTGTATTACACTGTGATACCCACTGTGATACCCACTGTGATACACAGTGATACCCACTGTGGTACACTGTGTTATACTGGGTTACACTGTGAAACACTGTGATACACACTCATAACTTTCCTTCGATACACCTTTGATAAGTTTCGAGAGTTTTTTCTACCTGGGGGGGTCGTGGCGGGTCCTGGGTGGGTCGTGGCGGGTCCTGGGCGGGTCGTGGTGGGTCCTGGGCCAGGTAGGAAAGTAGGCCTTAGACAGGATGCCTGATGTCACCATGGTTGTTCAATATTTTTGTAGATGGCGTTGTACAAGAAGTGAATGCTCGGGGTGTTGGCAAGAGGTGTGGGATTAATTGATTATAGCTTGGTTGATCTGGCACGTGGTGAAGATACTTGTCCAGTTTCTTCTTGAAGACTTGTACACTTGTCCCAGCAATGTTTCTGATATCTTCTGGTAAGATGTTGAACAGTCTGAGCTCAGGGATGTTGATACTATGTTTTGTTGTTGTGCCGACGGCGCCCCTGCCTTTCACTGGGCTTATTTTGCGCTTTCTTCCTTATCTCCCACTCCAGTTCGTTGTTGTGGCAGTGTGCAGATTAAAGACAAAGCCTTTAAGTGCTTTCCACATATGTATTATCACGTATCTCTCTCTCCTCCGCTCCAGTGAGTACATTTTTAGGACTTCGAGGCGTTCACAGTAATTTAAATACTTCATTGGTTTTATGTGGGCAGTAAATGATATCTGTATCTGTTCCAGCTCTGATATTTCTGCCCTGAACACAGTTGTCAACACCGAACAATACTCTAAAGGAGAGAGCACAAGCTTAGTGTCACCAATGATACTACATATATTCGTTATTTTCCTTGCATTTGTGACATAATTACTCCCAGATCCTTCACATGTTCCTTTCCATTTATTTGGTGACCCTCTTACGTTTTGTATGCAGTGTCCCTTTTGAGTTCTTCATTCTTTTCCTATAATAATAATCTTTATTTCTACAAGTACATGTACAAGGTATACAGGTCTAGCTGACATCAATGACACTACTATAAAGAAAGCCGCTTGTTATGCTGAGCATTTCCCGCAAATTAGGTAAATTTATCTCAGGATGCGACCCACACCAGTCGACTAACACCCAGGTACCCATTTTACTAATGGGGAACAAGAACAACAGGTGTAAGGAAACACGCCCAATGTTTTCACCCTTGCCGGGAATCGAACCCGGACTCTTAGCGTGTGAAGCGAGAGCTTTGTCTAACAGGCCACGAGCCACCTATCTAAGTAGATGGTATTTGTCACCATTGAACGTCGTAGTTTTCCACTGCTCTTGGAAAGACTTTGCTTATATCTTATTGCACTTTTCCTATGTATTCTTCCGATTTAATTTATATTTTGGTATCATCCGCAAATGATGATAGGAAACTGTGACAAGTGTTTTTATCTATGTCCGCTATGAGGTTAAGGAACAGCAGAGGCGCCAGGACCGTGCCTTCGGGTACTAAGGTTTTTGCTTCGTTGATTCTGAACCTGGTTCTGTTTACCTCTCTGTGTTCTGTCAGAAACTTGTAAATCCATTTGCCTCTGTCCTTCTGTCCAGCACTGTGATGCTCCTTCACCTGTCCAGCACTGTGATGCTCCTTCACCTGTCCAGCACTGTGATGCTCCTTCATCTGTCCAGCACTGTGATGCTCCTTCATATGTCCAGCACTGTGATGCTCCTTCATATGTCCAGCACTGTGATGCTCCTTCACCTGTCCAGCACTGTGATGCTCCTTCACCTGTCCAGCACTGTGATGCTCCTTCATATGTCCAGCACTGTGATGCTCCTCCATATGTTCAGCACTGTGATGCTCCTCCACATGTCCAGCACTGTGATGCTCCTCCACATGTCCAGCACTGTGATGCTCCTCCACATGTCCAGCACTGTGATGCTCCTCCACATGTCCAGCACTGTGATGCTCCTCCACATGTCCAGCACTGTGATGCTCCTTCATCTGTCCAGCACTGTGATGCTCCTTCACCTGTCCATCACTGTGATGCTCCTTCACCTGTCCATCACTGTGATGCTCCTTCACCTGTCCAGCACTGTGATGCTCCTTCACCTGTCCATCACTGTGATGCTCCTTCACCTGTCCAGCACTGTGATGCTCCTTCACCTGTCCACCACTGTGATGCTCCTTCACATGTCCAGCACTGTGATGCTCCTTCACCTGTCCAGCACTGTGATGCTCCTTCACCTGTCCATCACAGTCATGCTCCTTCACCTGTCTATCACAGTCATGCTCCTTCACCTGTCCATCACAGTCATGCTCCTTCACCTGGCCATCACAGTCATGCTCCTTCATCTGTCCAGCACTGTGATGCTCCTCCATCTGTCCAGCACTGTGATGCTCCTTCATCTGTCCAGCACTGTGATGCTCCTTCATCTGTCCAGCACTGTGATGCTCCTTCATCTGTCCAGCACTGTGATGCTCCTTCATCTGTCCAGCACTGTGATGCTCCTTCACCTGTCCATCACAGTCATGCTCCTTCACCTGTCCATCACAGTCATGCTCCTTCACCTGTCCATCACAGTCATGCTCCTTCACCTGTCCATCACAGTCATGTCTTCCTTCACTCTGTCCTATCACGTCAAAGTGCTCCTTCACCTGTCCATCACAGTCATGCTCCTTCACTTGTCCATCACAGTCATGTCTTCACTGTCCATCAAGTCATGCTCTTCACCTGTCCATCACAGTCATGCTCCTTCACCTGTCCATCACAGTCATGCTCCTTCACTGTCCATCACAGTATGCTCTTCTTGTCCATCACAGTCATGCTCCTTCACTTGTCCATCACAGTCATGCTCCTTCACTTGTCCATCACAGTCATGCTCCTTCACTTGTCCATCACAGTCATGCTCCTTCACCTGTCCATCACAGTCATGCTCCTTCACCTGTCCATCACAGTCATGCTCCTTCACTTGTCCATCACAGTCATGCTCCTTCACCTGTCCATCACAGTCATGCTCCTTCACTTGTCCATCACAGTCATGCTCCTTCACTTGTCCATCACAGTCATGCTCCTTCACTCTGTCATTCATCAGTCATGTCCTTCACTCTGTCCATCACAGTCATGTCCTTCACTTGTCTATCACAGTCATGCTCCTTCACTCTGTCCATCACAGTCATGCTCCTTCACTCTGTCCATCACAGTCATGTTTCCTTTCTTCACTTACTGTCCATCACAGTCATGCTCCTTCACTTGTCCATCACAGTCATGCTCCTTCACTTGTCCATCACAGTCATGCTCCTTCACTCTGTCCATCACAGTCATGCTTCCTTCACTCTGTCTCATCAAGGCTTCACTGTATCAAGTATGTCCTTCACTCTGTCCATCACAGTCATGCTCCTTCACTGTCCATCACAGTCATGCTCCTTCACTCTGTCCATCACAGTCATGCTCCTTCACTTGTCCATCACAGTCATGCTCCTTCACTTGTCCATCACAGTCATGCTCCTTCACCTGTCCATCACAGTCATGCTCCTTCACTTGTCCATCACAGTCATGCTCCTTCACTGTCCATCACAGTCATGCTCCTTCACTTGTCCATCACAGTCATGCTCCTTCACTCTGTCCATCACAGTCATGTCCTTCACTGTCCATCACAGTCATGTCCTTCACTTGTCCATCACAGTCATGCTCCTTCACTTGTCCATCACAGTCATGCTCCTTCACTCTGTCCATCACAGTCATGCTC
The DNA here is from genome assembly GCA_009830355.1 of Cherax destructor. NCBI lineage: Eukaryota > Metazoa > Arthropoda > Malacostraca > Decapoda > Parastacidae > Cherax > Cherax destructor. Next base: position 141,553 of record WNWK01000454.1, read on the forward strand.
CTTCACTGTCCATCACAGTCATGCTCCTTCACTGTCCATCACAGTCATGCTCCTTCTTCCATCAGTCATGCTCTTCTGTCCATCACAGTCATGCTCCTTCACTCTGTCCATCACAGTCATGCTCCTTCACTTCTGTCCATCACAGTCATGCTCCTTCACTGTCCATCACAGTCATGCTCCTTCACTCTGTCATCACAGTCATGCTCCTTCACTCTGTCCATCACAGTCATGCTCCTTCACTTGTCCATCACAGTCATGTCCTTCACTTGTCCATCACAGTCATGCTCTTCACTGTCCATCAAGTCATGCTCTTCACTGTCCATCACAGTCATGCTCCTTCACTCTGTCATCACAGTCATGCCTTCACCTGTCCATACAGTCTGCTCCTTCACCTGTCCATCACAGTCATGCTCCTTCACTGTCCATCACAGTCATGCCTTCACCTGTCCATCACAGTCATGCTCCTTCACTTGTCCATCACAGTCATGCTCCTTCACCTGTCCATCACAGTCATGCTCCTTCACTTGTCCATCACAGTCATGCTCCTTCACCTGTCCATCACAGTCATGCTCCTTCACCTGTCCATCACAGTCATGCTCCTTCACCTGTCCATCACAGTCATGCTCCTTCACCTGTCCATCACAGTCATGCTCCTTCACCTGTCCATCACAGTCATGCTCCTTCACCTGTCCATCACAGTCATGCTCCTTCACCTGTCCATCACAGTCATGCTCCTTCACCTGTCCATCACAGTCATGCTCCTTCACCTGTCCATCACAGTCATGCTCCTTCACTTGTCCATCACAGTCATGCTCCTTCACCTGTCCATCACAGTCATGCTCCTTCACCTGTCCATCACAGTCATGCTCCTTCACCTGTCCATCACAGTCATGCTTCTTCACCTGTCTATCACAGTCATGCTCCTTCACCTGTCCATCACAGTCATGCTCCTTCACCTGTCCATCACAGTCATGCTTCTTCACCTGTCTATCACAGTCATGCTCCTTCACCTGTCCATCACAGTCATGCTTCTTCACCTGTCTATCACAGTCATGCTCCTTCACCTGTCCATCACAGTCATGCTTCTTCACCTGTCTATCACAGTCATGCTCCTTCACCTGTCCATCACAGTCATGCTCCTTCACCTGTCCATCACAGTCATGCTCCTTCACCTGTCCATCACAGTCATGCTCCTTCACCTGTCCATCACAGTCATGCTCCTTCACCTGTCCATCACAGTCATGCTCCTTCACCTGTCCATCACAGTCATGCTCCTTCACCTGGTTTGAAACTTTTCAGTCATCTATCGAGTTTCTCCTTGAAGACATCTAGGAGTCTGTTGGTAATCCCTCTTGTACATGAAGGGATGCCACTGAAGAGTCGTGGTCCCTTAATGCTTGTTGTGGTCTCAGTGTATTCATTGCTCTCCTTTCCAATGGAGGTGCCCTGCACTGTCTGTTAAGCCTCGGTGTGCAGGTTTGGTAACAATCACTCCAGTATCATCCTTGTGTAGATTATGATGTATCTTTCCCGCATACGATCCAAGGAGTACAGTTCTAGGAACTTCAAGCGCTCCCAGTAATTTAGGTGCTTGATTGAGTTTATACGAGCTGTGAATGTTTTCTGTACATTTTCCAGCTGAGTTATTTCGCTTGTTTTGAAGGAGGCTGTTAGTACACATTACTCCAGCCTAGAGAAAATCATTGGCTTGGCATCCCTCATTTTGAAGGTTCTAAATGTCCAAACTATTATTTTTCTTGCAGATGTGATACTAACATTATTGTGCCCCTTGATCGTCAGATCTGACATTATCACTCCCAGGTCTCTCACTTTTGACTTACGTTTTCTTGGGTGGTTTGAGTTTGTCTTGTGCTCATCTTGTTTTTTTTTCCTCTACTAAAAAAGCAATTGAGTACCAACAAATTAATCGACGCCTGATATATACCCTGACAGGTGTATTTATATCAGCGCATATATACCCTGACAGGTGTATTTATCTCAGAGTATATATACCCTGACAGGTGTATTTATCTCAGCGTATATACGCTGAGGGTTTTCTTTAATTCTTCTATTAGGGATTAAAGTATTCTTGTCTGGTGGAGAACAGGTTCCTGTCCAGCCTTAATAACCCTCGTTCAGTCGATAGGCTTTAAACCCTATTAACTAACTACCAACTTGAGCCCGTGCTAGGCAGGTCTAGCTCACACCCACTCATGTACTCGTCCTGCCAACATAAAGTTACCCAGGGTGGGTCTCACTACAGCGAAGCCCCTCACAAGTTTGTTCCATTCATCCACTCTCTATTCTAAATATAAATTTGTCCAAATTGAATCGATTGTTGCGAGTCCTATCTTGGTTATATGTTTTCAGTACATTATTTATATCCTCTTTATGCAATTATCGCGAACGAGCGATAAATGTTCCATAATAACCTATTATTCAACTCCCCTGTGGTTATGTTACAGCCCTTTTATTTATTTCGGTCTTCATATATATATATATATATATATATATATATATATATATATATATATATATATATATATATATATATATATATATAATATATATTCAATCATATTTCCCCAATTTCATGACTTGCGAGAGAGTAAATTCAGTATCCACCGCCTGTGTTCGTAGGAAAGATTTCTGACACATGTAATGAAGTGTCATTCTTGTGTGTGTGATGCCCTCTGTTTTAAGACATTCTCTAACATGGAGGATATTTGAAGTAAGAGTATAACTGAGAACTCTTATTTAATACCTCTTGATATGAAACCAAGAATTCTATTAGGTAGATTTGGGAAGACTATTGTTATGTTGTCTTGGGTTGAAATTACTGTTAACCAGAACATCTAAGATTTTGTCTCATTCAGTTTGATTAAAATCTACATTTCTTAGTTTATTCAGTAGGTGGCATCCACCTGGAGTCTACTTTGAGGTCGTTCCGGGGGTCATCCTCTCCCCCGTGGCCCACTCCTTGACCAGGCCATAGTTACTTTCTTTTGCTATTATTAAACTCTAAGATTTGTCTGCATTGAATAGCATCTGTCAGTTCATCGACCACAACATCAACCTCTGTATGTCATCCTGTGTCATCATCAGATTGTTTTTGGAGATTTGTTTTAGTGTTACCGCCAAACTTTCTCATGTCGCTACTCATTCCCTCTTCTTTGTCGCTTAAGCAGATTGTAAACCACCAGGAACCCATTACTGACCCTTGCAGAACTCCACTTGCAACGACGTCCCATTCTAATTCCTCACACATATGCTCACTCTGTTGCTTTTCGCTCCAACATACCTCGATCCAAGAGATAATTTCTCTTCCTAGACCATGTGCCGCTACTTTCTTCATCAATTTCCTTTGTGGAACTCTGTCTCAAACTTACTGAAAACCATATACACACTATCGTATCCTTTTGTATCTTGGTCTATTGTCTACAATACCTTGGGGAAAGAGGTTAGGAAATTCGTAAGTTAAGAACCATGCTGAGACTTATTGGTAAAATTACCTCTCAGGGTGGCTTCGAATTATATTCAAAATTACTAAGTCTATTCTTCCCCAGAAATTGAAATTAATGAGCCATTCAATTCTTTCCCACAAATGAGGTTTAGCTAACTGGTGTATAATTTGAAGTTAAGGACCTTTCTCCTGCTTCGTAAATAGGTATTTCATTTGCCATTCCCCGCTTATGATGTAAGAGTGTTTTTGTTGCGACTTGACGACACTAACTATTAATTTACTAAGTTCCTCCTTATAATTTTTTAGAACCCTTGAAAACAGTTCGTCAGGTTCTGGTGACCTGACGATACTGCAGAATTTATTTTTATCCTGTTCTGTATAACTGTCGATTTCTGGGATTTCTCTTGCGCCCTCTTGTGGAAAAACAGGGAGTCTACCTGGAGGGTGATAGGGGGTCAACGCCCCTGCCAGGCTGTTACTGTTGGTCTACCTGGAGTCTACCTGGTCGTATGGAGTCCAACGTGCTGGTCTTTGGTTCCCTGTCAATTTTAATTTCTTACAATTCTTAATCTCTTTTGGCATATGTCATTCTTGCTTTTATTTTTCTCTTATTAAATTTAATATACCGGTCAATCAGGTGACCCTCTAGTCTTTTGATTTACCTTCAAGTGTCTCTCTTTTTGACCCAAGAGATGGTGAAGTCTATTGACGATCATTTAATTATTCTAATTTCATATTTTAATAAGTGTGTGTGTGTGTACTCACCTATTTGTGGTTACAGGGGTCGATTCACAGCTCCTGGCTCTGCATCATCGCTGGTCGCCACTAGATCCACTCCTTTCCCTGTTCTAAGAGCTTTATCGTGTGTGTACTCACCTAGTTGTAGTTGCAGGGGTCGAGTCATAGCTCCTGGCCCCGCCTCTTCACTGGCCGCTACTGTGTGTGTGTTAGTTACCATTTTGTCCTAGGCACATGTCGATTAGACACTAGGCCTGTTGTATATATGTGTGTGTGTAAGGAAACACTTCGAAATGTTTCGGCCCCGCCGGGAATTGAACACGGGCCCTCCGTGCGTGAAACAAGAGCGCTAGCCACCATGCCATCGGGGCGTGTATGTACCTGTGTGTGTGGGGGGGGGGGGCTCCACATTGTCGTGTACAGACACTTGGTGTTTTAGATATTTGCGTTGGTTTTACTGCGTCATAATTCTCCCGCTGTTACATTTGACTGTCTCTGTCGGGAAGAAGAGAGGTTAGAGCTTCCTGAATATGACCCTCACTGGTCCTTAGGTCACAGTGACATTCAGGTCACCTTGAAGACTGGGATAGGTCACCTTGAGCACCAGGAGTGGTCCTGAGAGAAGGCAGGAGCACATGGTGAGTTGAGACTAGGCCTGATCAACTAGGCTGTCGGTGCCAGCCGGACGAAGTCCAATGTATGCACCACAGCCAGAGATTTGCTGGCAATTTCCATTACGCAGGAAGGCAGGATGTTGAAAAGTCGAGGTCCTCTTACACTTACTGAATTCTTTCTTAGTGCAGTCAACACACCCAGACTGTTTTAAAGACTTTATTTTACACCGTCCGCCAAGCCTGAGTGATTTCAGTTTACAGGGTTGGGAACCAATCCCTCCAGGATTTACCAGTTGTAAATTTTGACGTGTTTTTCTCGTCTACGTTACAGGAAGTACCTCCGAAGGGACTTCCAACGATCCCAGTAGCACCTCTGAAGGGACTTCAAACGTTCCAAGTAGCACCTCTGAAGGGAGTTCCAACGTTCCCAGTAGCACCTCTGAAGGGACTTCAAACGTTCCAAGTAGCACCTCTGAAGGGAGTTCCAACGTTCCCAATAGCACCTCTGAAGGGACTTCAAACGTTCCAAGTAGCACCTCCGAAGGGACTTCCAACGTTCCCAGTAGCACCTCTGAAGGGACTTCAAACGTTCCCAGTAGCACCTCTGAAGGGACTTCAAACGTTCCCAGTAGCACCTCTGAAGGGACTTCCAACGTTCCCAGTAGCACCTCTGAAGGGACTTCAAACGTTCCCAGTAGCACCTCTGAAGGGACTTCCAACGTTCCCAGTAGCACCTCTGAAGGGACTTCAAACGTTCCCAGTAGCACCTCTGAAGGGACTTCCAACGTTCCCAGTAGCACCTCTGAAGGGACTTCCAACGTTCCCAGTAGCACCTCTGAAGGGACTTCAAACGTTCCCAGTAGCACCTCTGAAGGGACTTCCAACGTTCCCAGTAGCACCTCTGAAGGACTTCAAACGTTCCCAGTAGCACCTCTGAAGGGACTTCCAACGTTCCCAGTAGCACCTCTGAAGGGACTTCAAACGTTCCCAGTAGCACCTCTGAAGGGACTTCAAACGTTCCCAGTAGCACCTCTGAAGGGACTTCCAACGTTCCCAGTAGCACCTCTGAAGGGACTTCCAACGTTCCCAGTAGCACCTCTGAAGGGACTTCCAACGTTCCCAGTAGCACCTCTGAAGGGACTTCAAACGTTTCCAGTAGTCCAAATCTTCTTTCTTTCAACACGTCGGCCGTTTCCCACCGAAGTGGGGTGGCCCAAAATGAAAAACGAAAGTTTCCCATTTTACATTTAGTAATATATACAGGAGAAGGGGTTACTAGCCCCTTGCTCCCAGCATGTTAGTCGCCTCTTACGACACGCATGGCTTACGGAGGAAGAATTCTGTTCCACTTCCCCATGGAGATAAGAGGAAATAAGAACAAGAACTAGTAAGAAAATAGAAGAAAACCCAGAGGGGTGTGTGTATATACATATGCTTGTACATGAATGTGTAGTGTGACCTAAGTGTAAGTAGAAGTAATAAGACATACCTGAAATCTTGCATGTTTATGAGACAGAAAAAAGACACCAGCAATCCTACCATCATGTAAAACAAATACAGGCTTTCGTTTTACACTCACTTGGCAGGACGGTAGTACCTCCCTGGGCGGTTGCTGTCTACCAACCTACTACCTAGAGTAGTCCAAATGTTTCACTGAATTTATTTGGGACAAATGAAGAAGTTTTTAAGAGGAAACTGGACAAGTATCTTCATCAGGTGCTAGATCAACCGGATTGTGATGGATATATGGGTCAGCGGGCCACCAGCAGCAACAGCCTGGTTGACCTGGAGAACACCAGACGAGCGTGGCCTATGGCCCGGTTCTGGGAGTATAAAAATTCTCGAAACTCATCAAAGGTAACAGTAAGGCACTGTTTCCAGCACAGCCATCTCTCCTGTCTTGAAGGAAGATGTCAGTATACAACAGTAGATGTCAGTATACAACAGTAGATGTCAGTATACAACAGTGTTCCAGCCAGGAGAGAACACAGTGATCTGAACACTGTCATCATTGGCTCAGCATCTCTTCCAGTACAGTGATCAGAGGTGAGGCACTGTAATCAGAGGTGAGGCACTGTAATCAGAGGTGAGGCACTGTAATCAGAGGTGAGGCACTGTAATCAGAGGTGAGGCACTGTAATCAGAGGTGAGGCACTGTAATCAGAGGTGAGGCACTGTAATCAGAGGTGAGGCACTGTAATCAGAGGTGAGGCACTGTAATCAGAGGTGAGGCACTGTAATCAGAGGTGCTGTGCAGTGATCAGAGATGCTGTACAGCGATCAAAGATGCTGTGCAGTTTTCAGAGGAACGGCGTCGCGGACAGAACTGCGGTATCGCTATCGGAACTGCGGCACTGCGCCGTCGCACTGTATTCAGAGTTGCGGCGCCGCGACCATTGATGTTGTGGAACTGCGATGAGAAGCGACTCCGCGATCAGAGATGCGGCACCACAGTTATATGTGCGGTGCTACGATTGGAGGTGCGGCGCTATGGTCAGAGGTGCGGTCCAGCGATCAGAGCGGCCCAGCGGTCAGAGTTGCGGCCCAGTGGTCGGAGGTGCGGCAGTCTGTGGTGCGGCACAGAGGTCAGAGGTGTTACCCAGTGTTCAGAGGTGCAGCACAGCGGTCAGAGGTGCGGTCCAGAGGTCAGAGATGCGGCATAGCGGTCAGAGATGCGGCCTAGCGGTCAGAGATGAGCACAGCGGTCAGAAGTGCGGCAGGGCGGTCAGAAGAGCGACGCTGCGGCCAGAAGTGCGACATAGCGGTCAGAAGTGCGACATAGCGGTCAGAAGTGCGGCACAGCGGTTAGAAGTGCGGCACAGCGGTTAGAGGTGCGGCGCTGCGGTCTCTTTCGTTTTACTCAAGATTCGGAAAATAAATTCCAAACCTCAAGATTTTAAACACAAACTGGACGACGTTTCGCTCTTTCCTGGACCATAGTGGCCATGGCCCAGGTCCACAATGGCGATGACCCAGAACCATAGTGGCGATGGCTCAAAGAGGCGTTGGTCCAGGACCAGAATTTGGCAGTTTATGGTTTTGTTAATCTCGTTCAGTTCCGCTCTTGTGAGTATTTAGTCTTTTTAAACAATTAATTCTAAGTCCACAATACGTAGACATTGTTTGTACCTTCTGGTACAGAAGAGTTACTTTAAGTTCTGTATATGTCTGGGGTATTCTAGGAGGTAGAAAGTTCCGGGGGTCAGTACCCCCGCGGCCGGGTTTGAGACCAGGGCTCCCGGGGGATGACCTGAACAAGCAGAAGGTTGGTGCAAGCAGCATGCTGAACGTAAACATCACAGCCTGGCTGACCAGGAATTAACTTGAGGAACTTATCAAGTTCCACCTTGATAAGTTCATGACACTCCTGCTTCTCATTGGGGTATTTTGCACCTCCCGCCAAGCCTCTTGCTTTCGTAGGGAGTAATGCGCATATTTGGGAGCGGTCCCTCTTGGATTTTCCAGGCCTAAATTATGATTAATTTCTCTCGCCTGTGTTTCAAGGTAAAGCAAAGATAAGAGACTTCAAACGGTCACAGTAATTTATACATTCAGTGAAAGTTTTCTGTACATTCTCCAGGTGTGCAATTCACCTGCCTTATATGCGGGTGTAAGTGTACAGGAGTGTCCCTGCTTACAGTGACTTAATGAGGATCATCAATGGCTTAGCATCTCTTGTTATGAAGGTTTTCCTTTATCTTTCTGTCATTTTCCTTGTGGTTGTGACAGTGACACTGTTGTGATCCTTGAAAGTGAGAGCGTCTGACATTATCAGTCTTAAGTCCTTCACTTTAAGTTTTCACTCTAGCGAGTGGACAGTTAACTTTGTATTCTGTTTCAGGTTTATTTACCTCAGTGGATGCCATTCTAGTATAGTCTGCAAAGGATGATACAGTCCTGTGCTTTATATCCTTGTCTATGTTGAATATGAGGATGAGAAAAACGACAGCGGATGCTATGCCTTGGGGAGCCTCTGACCTAACTCTGTTTACTATTACTCTTTGCGTTCTGTTTGTTAGAAAGTTAAAATTTGATCTGATCACTTTTCTAGTTATCCTTTTTGCACTCATTTCTGGCCGCTACGACGCCACGATCACACGTTGAATGTTTTTCCAACGTCTGTCTATAGTACGTTTGTATTTTATGCATCTCCCAGTGCATCCAAGACCATGTCGCAATGATTCAGTAGTAAAGAAAACTTGGTTTATATCAGCTTCGACATATGTTGTGTCATCAGTGGAAGACACTCATGTAGATTCTAATAGAGTACATTCACTCACCGCGGGTTCAATTACTCCCCGTACCGTGGTTTATGTATGTCTGTCCATGTCGAATTTGAGAAAGAGAATTAGAGCTGGTATTGTGCTTTGGAAAACAGGTTTTCACTGTGACAGATTCTGGTGGTGGTGGTTCTGCAGTTGGTACGCAACTAACAATACCAACCAGCGCCTCAGCTGGTTTTGTTACTGGTATGGTGTTGACACAGTCCTAGAAACAACAGTGCTGGTGCGGATTTAGAGTCTGCACTAGTTAGGAATCCAGCCCCCAAAATTTCAAGTGAATAGAAAGTAGAATTGTGCAAATTCTGGAAAAGTTAATGGGATATGCAATTTTGACCATAAAAAAAATGCTGCGCGCGACCTCCTGGTAAAAGATGTGTGGCATTCTACACTCTGTCAACTTTTTAACCCTAAAATTTGTTATATATCAGTCTACGAAGGTACATCATAATTTATACCTGGAAAATCCTTGAGGGACAAGTCCCAAATCAGCACACGGAAATAACTCCTTATATAAAAGCAAAAGACTCTGCAGACGGTGCAATATCCCTGCAATGAAAAGCCTTGAATGCAGTGAGAGAAAGCAATAAGTGTCAGAGGTCCAAGGCTGTTCAACAACCTCCCATCAAACAAAGTTAAGAAGTTAAATATCCATCTGCAAACTTTTCCATTTATTATTTTTTTCATGCATTTTGTATTCTATTTCACAATCATCGGACTTGATAAAGGCTTTTAAAATGTCTTTCAATGTCTCCCATTGATTGCAAGACCACGTCGTAATGGTGCAGTAGTTGCAAGAGCACGTCGTAATGGTGCAGTAGTTGCAAGAGCACGTCGTAATGGTGCAGTAGTTGCAAGAGCACGTCGTAATGGTGCAGTAATTGCAAGAGCACGTCGTAATGGTCCAGTAGTTGCGAGAGCACGTCGTAATGGTGCAATAGTTGCAAGAGCACGTCGTAATGGTCCAGTAGTTGCGAGAGCACGTCGTAATGGTGCAGTAATTGCAAGAGAACGTCGTAATGGTGCAGTAGTTGCGAGAGCACGTCGTAATGGACCAGTAGTTGCGAGAGCACGTCGTAATGGACCAGTAGTAGCGAGAGGCGGAAGCGACCCTCACCAACGCTGCCCTGGGTCGTGTACTTTTTGTCAATCCATTTGATTAGAAATCTTTCTTAAAACTCTAAATCGAAGTTTTTGATAATGTGGGAAGTCAGTAAAGTAGGTCAACAGTAGATTTGTAATTACTTTGCTGTGATCTTTGTGTGGCGTGGCCGTTCCAGTGTTTTTTTAATGGTAGTGAGGTGACTTCTATGGCCAGCTTGCATCTGCTTAGAATTTTAAGGCATGTGATAGGAGTGTCCTGCGAGTGTTCATGATGTGGAGTTCCATGAGTCAGGGTATGGGGTAGAGTGCCTGGGGCATGTAATCACTTGTTTCTTCGAAGTCAAGAGGGCAATATTGGAAATTTTGGAAATATTCCCATCCATGGAGATATTCCCACCCATGAAAAATTTACTTGGATTGTCGAACTTCAGGTTGATTAATAGATCACTAAACACGATTCCTATTGTGACTTCAGTATTTTGTTCATATCTTTGTCATCGTCAGTGAAGGATACAAAGGCCTGATGCAAGGGCCTGATGCAAGAGGACCCGATACAAGGGCCTGATGCAAGCAAGGGCCTGATATAAGGGCCTGATGCTAGATGTGATTTTTGCCATGGATATTGCGCATGAGAAAAAAAAAATATTTTGGATTTCTTTCAATTTCAGTTATAGCATTTTTTTGCTTCCTGTGTCTGGTGGCCCAGGTGCAACTGTCGTTCATTCTGAGCTCAGAGCTTTTAATTGTCTAACCAGAAGCTCTCTCATTCTATATAAAAATAATAGTAGTAGTAATAATAATAATAATAATAATAATAACAATAACAATAATAATAATAGAATTAATAATAATAATAGAATTAATAATAATAATAATGTAATAATAATAATAATAAAATTAATAATAATGTAATAATAATAATAATAAAATTAATAATAATCATGAAATAATAATAATAATAATAATATTAATAATAATAATCATGAAATAATAATAATAATAATAATAATAATAATAATAGTAGTAATAATAATAAAATTAATAATAATCATGAAATAATAATAATAATAATAATAATAATAATAACAATATTAATAATAATCATGAAATAATAATAATAATAATAATAATAATAATAATAATAATAATAATAATAATAATAATAATAATAATAGTATTAATAATATATAATAATAATAATAATAATAATAATAATAATAGTAATAATAATAATAATAATAATAATAATAATAATATAATATAAATAAAATAAAATAATAATAATAATAATAATGACATAAACGAACACTGGTGTTTTAGCAGGCATTGTCATCCGTCAGTGTGAATTCTGTTGCCAAGTGCTAATTGATCTAACCTGCAATCCCGTATTTGCGAGGCTTAGAGATGTTTGTGATTTACACCGCATCTCTAACTTCTCGTTTTCGACTTTCGAGTCACTATGAAGCCATCTTCAAGAACTGTCGAGAGCCCACGTCCATTGGAGACCGAAATTTCTCGCTTATTTATGCGCGAGGCTGTCACCAGACCAGCCTGGTCCAGGACCAGACACTGCCGGGTAGGAAAACTCTCGAGACTCGTCTAAGGTAGTTATGTGGGCTCGAACCGTCGTGTCTTCCATCACTCGTCAAATATACTTTTTTTGATTTTGAGAGATTCCTGTGCACACGGCTGGAGGGACTGATCCCTAATCTACACACAGAAATCACTCCCTATCCATGCACGTCCCTATCCTTGCACGTCCCTACCCTTGCACGTCCCTACCCTTGCACGTCCCTATCCTGGCACATCCGTACCTGAGCACACTCCTACCCTTTCTCACCCCTACCCTCGCACACTTCTACCCTCACACTCCTAGCCTTCACTCACTCCTAAATTTCACACATTTCTGCATTTGCACATTTCTGGCAAAGCTGTATGATCCTTACAGATTTATTGCCTAAATTTATTATTATTAATTTATTATTGCTATTATTATTATTATTAATATTATCATTATTATTTTTATTATTATTATTATTGCTATTCTTATTCTTATTATTATTATTATTATTATTATTATTATTATTATTATCTTTCTCTACTAATCTATTACATAAGAAAAGATTGAAAACCCACTTTTATTTCTTTCTGTAGGCGCTTAAGAACAAAGAGAAAGTTTAATTTGGAAAGAGGATGACGTTTCTCGTGCAGTTGGAGACGAAGAGTCACAGAACTCATTAAACGCCCAGACATTCTCAAGAAAAGGAATACAGATATGAGAAGAAAACACTGAGCTAAAACTGGATGTCAAGCATAACTCCAGAGAGGCAAAGGAAAAAAAATCATTGAATTTTAGAACAATCCGAAATACTTTTATTTTTTTTTACACTGAAAATCGAAAGCAAGATCCACAGGTTAGGTGAGTTTTGTCAGGAAACAGGACACGTGTTTCCTGACGCGGGTCTCAGATGATGTTCCCAAACACCCCCGAACACCTGGAGGGTGTTGCGGGGGTCAACGCCCCCCTCGACGACCAGGCCCATGACCGGTCAGTTTTCTGTGTTACAATAATTTAATAATAAAGAAACTCAATAAAATAAAAAAAAAATTCGTTAGGTTCAGAATGATTTTTGCAAAATTATTGGATACACAAATTTTTGCCTGCCTTATTAGGCAAGAAGAGCGTTGCTATTTAAGCCAAAATCACAAGTTTTATCTATTCGGCACGACATTATATAAATATATATATATATATATATATATTTTTTTTATTAACACATCGGCCGATTCCCACTAAGGCAGGGTGGCCCGAAAAAGAAAAACTTTCATCATCATTCACTCCATCACTGTCTTGCCAGAGGGGTGCTTTACACTACAGTTATAAAACTGCAACATTAACACCCCTCCTTCAGAGTGCAGACACTGTACTTCCCATCTCCAGGACTCAAGTCCGGCCTGCCGGTTTCCCTGACTCCCTTCATAAATGTTACTTTGCTCACACTCCAACAGCGTCAAGTATTAAAAACCATTTGTCTTCATTCACTCCTATCAAATACGCTCACACATGCTTGCTGGAAGTCCAAGCCCCTCGCACACAAAACCTCCTTTACCCCCCTCCCTCTAACCTTTCCTAGGCCGACCCCTACCCCGCCTTCCCTCCACTACAGATTTATACACTCTCGAAGTCATTCTGTCTCGTTCCATTCTCTCTACATGTCCGAACCACCTCAACAACCCCTCCTCAGCTCTCTGGATAATAGTTTTGTAATCCCGCACCTCCTCCTAATTTCCAAACTCCGAATTCTCTGCATTATATTCACACCACACACTGACCTCAGACATGACATCTCCAATGCCTCCAGCCTTCTCCTCGTTGCAACATTCATCACCCATGCTTCACACCCATATAAGAGTGTTGGTATAACTATACTCTCATACATTACCCTCTTTACTTCCATGGACAAGGTTCTTTGTCTCCACAGACTCCGAAGTGCTCCACTCACCCTTTTTTCCTCATCAATTCTATGATTCACCTCATCCTTCATAGACCCATCCGCTGACACGTCCACTCCCAAATATCTGAATACATTCACCTCCTCCATACTCTCTCCCTCCAGTCTGATATCCAATCTTTTGTAACCTAATCTTTTTGTTATCCTCATCACCTTACTCTTTCCTATATTCACTTTCAATTTTCTTCTTTTACACACCCTACCAAATTCATCCACCAACCTCTGCAACTTCTCTTCAGAATCTCACAAAAGCACAGTGTCATCAGCAAAAAGCAACTGTGACAACTCCCTCTTTGTATTTGATTCTTTATCTTTTAACCCCACACCTCTTGCCAAGACCCTATATGCAATTTGTGTGTTTGGTTTAAAATTTACCTCGAGAGAATGATTACAAGGAACACTGAGTGTACGTACACTGAAGGTACGTACACTGAAGGTTCGTACACTGAAGGTACGTACGCTGAAGGTACGTACATAGAAGGTACGTACACTGAATTTACGTACACTGAAGGTACGTACACTGAAGGTGCGTACACTGAAGGTGTGCACACTGAAGGTACATACACTGAAGGTACATACACTGAATGTGCGTACACTGGAGGTACGTACACTGAAGGGTGTGCACACTAAGGGTGTGTACATTGTGCATGTACACTAGGTACATGTACACCAGGTACATGTACACCAGGTACATGTACACCAGGTACATGTACACCAGGTACATGTACACCAGGTACATGTACACCAGGTACATGTACACCAGGTACATGTACACCAGGTACATGTACACCAGGTACATGTACACCAGGTACATGTACACCAGGTACATGCTACTCTTGATTTCTTTCACTTACATTTCTTAACATCAACTCAACTTTTAATACAGTATAAAAAGTTGCGTTGTAGTATAGAATAAAAATATACACTTCAGTACAGTATAAAAATACATAGACTTCAGTACAGTATAAAAACATACAATTCAGAGTAGAATAACATACTATTCATTACACATATAAATACTTGTGTCAGTATAGTCTAAGAATTTAGTGACGTTTGATATACCTGGAGTCTACCTGGAGGATGTTTCGGGGGTCAGTGCCCCATTGCCTGGTCCATGTCAACCAAGCTGTTACTGCTTATCACTCGAACCACAGCCCGGGTGATCAGGTACTGACTTTATGAATCTATCCAGCTCCCTCTTGAAGTCATGACGGGAGGCTGTTGAATAGTCTTGGGTCCCTTAAACTGTGGTATCTCTCCGTGCACTCATCGTGTGTGTAGATTTGGGATCAGTCCCTCTAGGATTTTTCCAGGTGTAAGTTATGATGTATCTTTCTCGCCTGAGTTCTAAGGAGTACAAGTCAAGGGACTTCAAACGTTCCCAGTAATTAAGGTGTATGACTGTATTTATACGTGCAATGAAGGTCCTCTGCATAGCCCCCTGATCTGCAATTTCACCTGCCTTGTACAGCAATATTTCAGCCTAGAGAGAGCTTGTGACATAAAGAGGACCATCACTAGCTTGGCATACCTTGTTTTGAAGGTTCTCATTATCCATCCTATCAGTCTCCTCACAGTTGTGATAATGACACCAATTTCATAGTTCTAGTGTTAAAACGTGGCTGGAATTTCGGGTCAGCCAGACTGTTGCTGCCAGCGCCCTGCATGGCCAGCCCTTTACACTCTAACTTTTCAAATTAAATTAAAATAGCATTTACCTATCAAACAATAGCAACAGGCTGGTGGATCAGGCAGGTTGGGAAGCGCTAACCCGAAGGGGTCATACATCACCTAATTAAGAGATGAGATTCGAGGAAGTAGAATGAGGGGGAGGGGGACTGCGTTCCTCGGATCAAGAGCCTTTTTACCCTGGTAACTTACCAAAGTTCTTCTCATTGCAGATGCCGCCTACTTGGACCTAGATGGACTGTCAGTAAAAGGTAAATTGTTATGGCTCACTGGCACTTTCTCAGGGGAGTGCCACTGTAACCTTCTGTGTTTTAGAGGAACTGCCACTATAACTTCGTGTGTTATAGGGGAAGGTACTTCCTGTGTTATGAAGGAGGGTAATTTCTGTATTGTAAAGGGTACTTTTTGTGTTGTAAAAAGTACTTTCTGTGTTATGAAGGGCACTTTTTGTTATAAAGGGCACTTTCTGTGTTATAAAACGCACTTTCTGTGTTATAAAGGGCACTTTCTGTTATAAACTGCACTTTCTGTGTTAAAAAGGGTATTTTCTGTGTTATAAAAGGCACTTTCTTTGTTATAAAGGGCACTTTCTGTGTTATTAAGGGAACGTTTTTTGTTATAAAGTTCACTTTCTGAGTTTTAGAGGAGAGTACTTTCTGTGTTATAGAGGAGGGCACTTTCTATGTTATAGGGGGCTGTAATGACCACTATTCGCTGGGAACGATAGTATACAAGAAATGTAGAAGAAATTTTTTTTAACGGTATCTGCTGAAGAGGACCTCAGTTAGAGGTCGAAAATTTAGAGCCCCTTTTCATGCTTTGGTACATTAAAATTTCTTGAGGCGCTTAATGGTTGACACATTTGGAATATATACTCTGAGATATATGCATGTAAGTGTAGTATATATTGATTGTAATAAACACAATGCAGTGTATATACAATGATTTAAACCCTTCCGGGTTTATGTATACTGAGAGATATATCTGACCACTACTGTAACAATACTACCCACTACTGTAACACTACCCACTACTGTAACACTACCCACTACTGTAACACCACTACCCACTACTGTAACACTACCCACTACTGTAACACCACTACCCACTACTGTAACACTACCCACTACTGTAACACCACTACCCACTACTGTAACAACACTCACCACTACTGTAACAACACTCACCACTACTGTAACAACACTCACCAATACTGTAACAACACTCACCACTACTGTAACATCACTCACCACTACTGTAACAACACTCACCAATACTATAACAACACTACCCACTACTGTAACAACACTCACCACTACTGTAACAATACTACCCACTACTGTAACACTACCCACTACTGTAACAACACTCACCACTACTGTAACAACACTCACCACTACTGTAACAATACTACCCACTACTGTAACACTACCCACTACTGTAACAACACTCACCACTACTGTAACAACACTCACCACTACTGTAACAATACTACCCACTACTGTAACACTACCCACTACTGTAACAACACTCACCACTACTGTAACAACACTCACCAATGCTATAACAACACTACCCACTGATGTAACAACACTCACCAATACTGTAACAATCGCCACTACTGTAATAGCACTCACCGCTACTGTAACAACACTCACCACTACTGTAACAACACTCACCAATGCTATAACAACACTACCCACTGCTGTAACAACACTCACCACTACTGTAACAACACTCACCACTGCTGTAACAACACTCCCCAATACTATAACAACACTCACCACTACTGTAACAACACTCACCACTACTGTAACAACACTCCCCAATACTATAACAACACTCACCACTACTGTAACAACACTCACCACTACTGTAACAACACTCCCCAATACTATAACAACACTCACCACTACTGTAACAACACTCCCCAATACTATAACAACACTACCCACTACTGTAACAACACACACCACTACTGTAACAACACTCACCACTACTGTAACAACACTACCCACTACTGTAACAACACTCACCACTACTGTAACAACACTCACCACTACTGTAACAACACTCACCACTACTATAACAACATTACCCACTACTGTAACAACACTACCCACTACTGTAACAACACTACCCACTACTGTAACAACACTACCCACTACTGTAACAACACTCGCCAATACTGTAACAACACTACCCACTACTGTAACAATACTACCCACTACTGTAACAACACTACCCACTACTGTAACAACACTACCCACTACTGTAACAATACTACCTACTACTGTAACAACACTCACCAATATTGTAACAACACTACCCACTACTGTAACAATACTACCCAATACTGTAACAACACTTACCAATACTGTAACAACACTCACCACTACTGTAACAACACTCACCAATACTGTAACAAAAATCACCACTACATAACAACCCTACCCACTACCTAACAACCCTACCCACTACATAACAACCCTACCCACTACATAACAACCCTACCCACTACATAACAACCTTACCCACTACATAACTCTTCCCACTACATAATCCTCCCCACTAATGTAACAACTCGCCCCCGCTAACTACCGTGTGTCAGTAAACGCCAGTAACGCCCACCAAATTGGCAGTTAAGTTTGGCTGAGGGATCGAGGTGGTCTCTAGGGACCTGATCCTGTCGGAGAGACCTTTTTCCAATAACCTGCCGTCAGTCAGTGTGATGGTCTGCCACGGTCTGCCAGACCATCCTTTTTATTGTATGGGGCTCCTCGGGAAGCCGGTGAAGAGCTCTTAATCCGAGGAAGCTGACTTACTTTTCCCTTCCTTGTAATTCTTCTGTCACATTAAGTGTCAGAGGACCAATGCTCATCATCGCCCTCCCTTCGTGCTTAAGGTGGAGTACTAACAGATCTCTGGCTGTTCTCAAGAGGTAACGTGATAAGTTCCTGAAGTCAGTCCCTGATAAGCTGGTCTGTGGTACATACCCTGGACTGTGGGAAGCCAGCACTAACAGCCTAGTCGATCAGGCCAGCAATCGGGGGCAGGGGGCGTTGACCCCTACAAGTGGCGTAGAACACCGTTACTGTAAGGTTTAAGAACTTCACATGAATACCCTCGTAAATGCATGGTGAAGTTTCTCAGTGCATTATATACACAGTGAGGTATACACTCAGTGCATTATATACACAGTGAGGTATATACTCAGTGCATTATATACACAGTGAGGCATACACTCAGTGCATTATATACACAGTGAGGTATACACTCAGTGGCCACTATTAAATACAGACTTCTAGCACTGGGTAGGGCCTCCCTTTGCCCCCAGAACAGTCTGAATTCTTCATAGTATGGATTTAACATGGTGTTGGAAGCATTCCTTAAGGATCCTGATCCATGTTGACATCGCGCAGTTGCTGAGAATCTCTCGTGTCACAACATACCGAAGGCTGACGACAAATTCTGACACTACCATCTGCATGTCGCAGCAGAAATCGAGATTTGCCAGAACAAGCGACTTTTTTTTCAATCTTCAAGTGTCCTTTGTTGAGCCTGTGCCCACTGTAGCCACAGTTTCTTGTTCTTAGCTGACTGAAGTGGAACCTGGTAAAATCTGCTGCCGTAACCCATCCACTTAAAGATTCGACTGGAAGAAGTGCAAAATAAACCCAGTGAAGAGCATGGGTGCAGCAAGGGAACATTGTACCAACGTCTATGGCCCCAGACTATTCAAAATCTTACCATAAGATATCAGAAACACTGATGGGACTAGTGTATGTTCTTCTGCACACCACTGTTGTAATGCGTGGTTATTTGAGTTACTGTCACCTTCCTGTCAACTTGAACCAGTCTGGCCATTCTTCTCTGACCTGTCATTAACAAGGTGTATTCCCCCACACAACTGCCACTCACTGGATGTTTGGTGTTTTTTTCACGCCATTCTCCGCAAACTCTGGAGACCTGTGTGTGGAAATCACAGGAGATCAGCAGTTTCTGAGATACTCAACCCATCCCGTCTCTCTGGCTCCGACAATCATTCCTCGATCAAAGTCACTTCGATCACATTTCTTCCACAGTCTGATGTTCAGTCTGAACAACAAGTGAACTTCTTGGCCATGTGTGCATGTTATTATGCAGTGAGGTGCAGTCACATGATCGGCTAATTAGATATTTGCATTAAGAAGCAGGTATACAGGTGTACCTAATATGGTGGCCACTAAGTGTGTCCCAGTGTATCTATACAGCGCGATATGTGTATATACGTACTGTACACTATTAGATGTCTCTCAGTGTATTCTTGCAAGGTAGTGACCAGGTGACGTGCAGGCTTAATGACCCTCGTGTAGCAGACAGACTGCATCCCTCCATTAACTTCTAAGAATATTTTGTAAGGAATTGTATGTAAGGAAAACAGTGAAAATATATGGAAGTGATTTAGCATAGGAGAGGCGGAAGTTGCCTTCCTCGGATCTATAAAAGAGGGAATTGTGTTCACCTGACTCGGTATGAAGTTATTCTTGTCACTGGTCCAGCTGAGCTGGCATGCAAGTTGGGCGATTTACCAATGGTGGGAGACGATGGCTCCCTTGGGTGCTGTTGGTGGTGTGTGGGGGCTGTGTGTGTGTGTCTGTGTGTGTGTGTGTCTGTCTGTGTGAGTCTGAGTGTGTGTTGTGTGTCTGTCTGTGTGAGGTGTGTGTGTGATGTTATGTGTGCACTGTGTGTGTCTGTGATGTGTGTACTGTGTGTGTGTACGCAGTGTGTGTGATATGTGTGCTGTGTGTGTGTCTGTGTGAGGTTGTGTGTACTGTGTGTGTACTCAGTGTGTGTGTGTGTGATGTTATGTGTGTGTCTGTGTGAGGTTGTGTATACTGTGTGTATGTATGCAGTGAGTGTGTGTGTGTGTGTGTGATGTTATGTGTGTGCTGTGTGTGTGTCTATGTGAGGTTGTGTGTACTCTGTGTGTAGTGTGTACGCAGTGTGTGTGTGTGATGTTATGTGTGTACTGTGTGTGTGTGTGTGTGTGATATGTGTATGCTGTCTGTGTGGGGTTGTGTGTGTACTCAGTGTACTCACCTAGTTGTATTCACCTAGTTGTGGTTGCTGGGGTCGATTCACATCTCCTGGCCCCGCCTCTTCACTGGCCCCTATTAGGTCACTCTTCCTGCTCCATGAGCTTTATCATACCTCCTCTTAAAGCTATGTATGTATGTGTGTGTGTGTGATGCTACGTGTGTACTGTGTTTGTGAGGTGTGTGTACTGTGTGCGTGAGCTTGTGTGTGTACTGTGTGCGTGAGCTTGTGTGTGTACTGTGTGCGTGAGCTTGTGTGTGTACCGTGTGCGTGAGCTTGTGTATGTGTGGGGAGATATTACTTTATTTGTTCACGTGTTCCTCTCCTTCTCTATAAATTTTTATATGTGCACATAGGGCACATTCCCCCAAGTATACGCACATAGAATTCATTCCATTAATCATGTGCACATGGGCTGTATTTCACCATGTGCGCATAGGACTCGTTGCTCTTTAAGTGTGTGTGCATATATCTGCTTACATGTACACACGGGATAAATACCGTGAGAGTGAAATACACAGTAATTTGGAGTACACACACACACACACACACACACTCAAACAAACAAACAAACACACACACACTCAAACAAACAAACAAACACAATTAGTTTTAAAGTTATGCTATTAGTAAAAAAATCTTCTTGTCAACAAATTAATTTCAAATGCATTTCCGGCGTTACCTCTCTGGATCGCAACACTGAGAGGCGGTAAGAGAAAGCTACGTAGCTGCTCTGAGATCCTGAGTTCCCTTAATGAGTTTTTGTACCAATTCTTTCTGGAAACTTGGACGCGAACTTCCTCCTCCTCCAGATCCTCCAAACTGTATTTCGAAATGTTTCGCTTGTTGGGTGGGAATTTTCAGTCGACGATTACCAAAAATGATGAACATGTGTCTTATTTACAACTATCACACATGACGACGTTTCGGTCTGACTTGGACCATTTACAAGTTTCACTTGTAACTGGTCCAGGCGGGACCGAAACGTCGTGGTAAGCTCCTCCTACGTGCGGGATATTTACATATTGTTCCAGTCAGGGTATTGTGCGTTATTGTTCATTATGTGTCTTGTTTATCACTTTGAGATTGTGTGGTATTATTAGCATGATGTGTGTGTTTGTTAGACCACTGCGTCTCCTTGACAGCTGCACCAGCTGACAACTGCACCAGCTGTATAACAGTGTGCGTGCACGTGGGCTCGCCATCTGTCCAGAATAACGTTATAACTGGATGTTTATAGCTGCCGCTGGGTCAGCATAGCTGGGACAGCTATATATATATATATATATATACATTGAGTGGTGTCCCTGGAGGGTGATATAGAGTAATGTCTCACCACACAACTTTATATTCACATAATTCTTGACACCCATGATGTGTAACCTCCCTCACCCTTCTCTCTCTCCCTTCTCCCTCCCTGGTCCCTTGATACCCTCCCTCTTTCTGTCTCTCCACCATCCTGTTTTCTCTCTCTCTGTCTTTGTCTTCCCTCCAGCTGTCACCACCTTGTGGGAGTCCCATCCTGCTGTCACCACCTTGTGGGAGTCCCATCCTGCTGTCACCACCTTGTGGGAGTCCCATCCTGCTGTCACCACCTTGTGGGAGTCCCATCCTGCTGTCACCACCTTGTGGGAGTCCCATCCTGCTGTCACCACCTTGTGGGAGTCCCATCCTGCTGTCACCACCTTGTGGGAGTCCCATCCTACTGTCATCACCTTGTGGGAGTCCCATCCTGCTGTCACCACCTTGTGGGAGTCCCATCCTGCCTGCTGGAATAAAGAATGGAACATTGCTACCTTGTGTTCCCACTGCGTAACTATTGTATAAAAAAGGGAATTAGCACACTGTTGATGTTTACAATTTGGATTAATAAAAATAAAATTCATCCCTCCCTCAGTCCCTCCTTCACCCTTCCCTCCCTCCCTCCCTTCTTCACCTTTCCCTCCATCCCTCCTTCACCTTTCCCTCCATCCCTCCTTCACCTTTCCCTCCCTTCACCCTTCCTTCCTTCCCTCCCTCCCTCCCTCCTTCACCTTTCCCTCCCTCTCTCCTTCACCCTTCCCTCCCTCAATCCGTCCTTCACACTTATCTCCCTCCCTCCCCTCTTGTAACCTTCCCTCTAGAATAGTGTAAGATTTGTCAGTAATCTTACAAGTTCGTAAGACTACCTTCCTGGAGTCTACCTGGAGGGTATTCCGGGGATCAACGCCCCCGCGGCCCGGTCCACGACCAGGCCTCCCGGTGGATCAGGGCCTGATCAACCAGTTTGTTACTGCTGGCCGAACGTAGTCCAACGTACGAGCCACAGCCAGGCTGATCCGGTACTGACTTTAGGTATCTGTCCAGCTCACTCTTGAAGACAACCAGAGGTCTATTGTTAATTTTCCTTATGGCTGGTGGGAGGCTGTTGAACAGTCTTGGACCTCGGACACTTATTGTGTTTTCACCTAGTGTACTAATGGAGCCAATACTTTTCACTGGGGGTACATTGCATCGCCTGCCAAGTCTTTTGCTTTCTTAGTTAGTGATTTCTGTATGCAGATTAGGGACCAGTCCCTCCAGGATCTTCCAGGTGTAGATTATGATATATCTCTCTCGCCTGCGCTCCAGTGAGTACAAGTCAAGTGCTTCCAGGCGTTCCCAGTAGTTAAGGTGTTTGATGGAACTTATACGTGCAGTAAAGGTTCTCTGTACATTATCTAGATCTGCAATTTCACCTGCCTTGAATGGGGATGTTAATGTACAGCAGTATTCTAGCCTAGAGAGAACAAGTGATTTAAAAAGGATCATCATTGGCTTGGCATCTCTTGTCTTGAATGTTCTCATTATCCATCCTATCAGTTTCCTCGCAGATGTAATAGTGGCATTGTTGTGGTCCTTGAAGGTGAGATCCTCAGACATTACCACTCCCAGGTCATTCACAAGAAAATATTAAGAAAATACCAACAGACATGTCAGTGTAAATGTGACAATCACGTAAATGTGAGTCATGTCAAGTGTAAATGTAAGTCATGTCATGGTAAATGTAACGGTCATGTTATTGTAAATGTAACAATCAAGCGGTTCCTAGCTAGCAGCAGTGCTAGGACTCGCAAAGACTAGTAACACAAAGAGTTTCTAACTAGTAGCAGTGCTAGAACTCGATCAGACTGTCAACACAAGCAGTTCCTAGCTGGCAGCAGTGCTAGGACTCGCTGAGACTGTTAATACAAGCATTTCCTAGCTAATAGCAGTGCTAGATAGGAACAAGCAGTTCCTAGCTAGCAGCAGGGCTAGGACTCCCTGAGAGTGTTAGTACATGCAGCTCCTAGGTAGCAGTCACTCTAGGATACGTGACACTGTCTTAATGAGAGTCCCAGACCAGCCTGGTGCACCAGGCTGTTGCGGTCAGCAGTCTGTAGGCTTCTTGACGCCTCCTAGACTACTCTGAGTCACACATATTGCTGATACAAATCAGTAGTAGGCTGAATTAGGCTGAAAACAGTAGGCCTATGAGGCTGTTGATAAAATCAGCAGTTAGCTGGAAAATGGTCACGGAATTGACTGACATAGGCCTCACTTAGGCTGTGACGGGCGTGTGGGAGGGCGTGTGGCAGGGTGGGCGGTGTGGGTGTTATGGGCGTGGAGCTGAGGAGCGCGCCGCCCCTTGTGGAGCTCTGGGAGGGTTTGTCAGCTACTGACTCCCTCAACGTGACTTGTGTTCTTACGCCCACGATGCTGACGCACACACACACACACACACACACACACACACACACACATACATACATACATATACACACACACACACACTCACAGAAGTGTCACTGTTTGCAGACGACGTGAAGTTAATTAGGAGAAGTCAGTGGGAGGAGGACCAGGCAGGACTGCAGAGGGATCTGGACAGGCCTGGTCCAGCAACTGGCTCCTGGAGTTCAACCCCACCAAGTACAAAGTCATGAAGACCAGGGAAGGGTAAAGAAGACCGCAGACAGAGTCTGCGGTCTTCTAGGGTCCAAGGACTACAAACCTCACTCAAGGAAAAGGATCTTGGAGTGTGTATAATACCGAGCACATCAACCAAATAACTGCTGCAGTATATGGCCTAGCGAACACCAGACAGTGTACACCGTGTACATCAGGCCCATATTGGAGTATGCAGCACCAGTTTGGAACCCACACCTAGCCAAGCACGTAAGGAAACTAGAGAAAGTGCTAAGGTTTGCAACGAGATTAGGCCTGGAGCTAAGGGGCATTTCCTAAGAAGAGAGGTTAAGAGAATTCGACCTGACGACACTGGAGGACAGGTGGGACATGATAACGATATATAAAATAATGAGAGGAATCGACATGGTAGACAGAGACAGATTGTCCCAGAGATTGGAGACAGAAACAAGGGGTCACAATTGGAAGTTGAAGACTCAGATGAGTAACAGGGATGTTAGGAAGTATTTCTTCAGCCACAGAGTTGTCAGGAAGTGGAATAGTCTGGAAAGTGACGTAGTGGAGGCAGGTACCATATATAGCTTACGA
The DNA here is from genome assembly GCA_009830355.1 of Cherax destructor. Taxonomy (NCBI): domain Eukaryota; kingdom Metazoa; phylum Arthropoda; class Malacostraca; order Decapoda; family Parastacidae; genus Cherax; species Cherax destructor. Next base: position 166,544 of record WNWK01000454.1, read on the forward strand.
CGAGGTATGATAAAGCTCATGGAGCAGGGAGAGAGTGGACCTGGTAGCGACCAGTGAAGAGGCGGGGCCAGGAGCTATTACTCGATCTCAGCAACCACAATTTGGTGAGTATACACACAAAACCCCAGACAGACAGACTGTAATATGAATCCATAGAAATGTACATTACTTTCTGTCTGATGTTTGTAAACTTCTCTATGTGGATCCTTCAATGGGAGTTGCTTGCTGCTTCAAACACCTTTCTGAGAACAGCCGCCGTGGCTAGGTGGTTGCAAGAGTGCGCCTACAAGCGTGAAGACACCAGTTCGCTTCCCAATAAATGATTAGATACATTCATGATGTGATGAGAGTTGCATCAATATACACTAACCCCATCTATCATCTCTTCCCTCCCTCTCTCCCTCCCTCTCTCACGTCTCTCCTCACTGAGAGTTTTCCCTATCTCTTTCCCAAACATCCCTTCCCCTACTCTCCCTCACCTTCGAACGTGTTGACACCCCTGTTCCCTCCCTCTTCTTCAATACCTCCCCAAACATCCCTCACTCCTCCCTCCCTCCGTCCCCTCTTCCCACAATCATTGCTCTCTATCGATTATTCTATATATAATGTTTTTATAACACTCTTGTTATGTTTGCTGATATTATTCCATATATATATATATATATATATATATATATATATATATATATATATATATATATATATATATATATATATATATATATATATATTAATAATGTCGTGCCGAATAAGTAAAACTGGTCAATTAGCAAGAACTAGTTTAAAATTAAGTCTTTTCTAAAATTTTCTCTTATAAGTTTAAGGATATATATTTTTTTAATTTATGTTAATGTAAAAAAAATAATTTTGTACCAAAAGAATCTTAGAAAACTTACCTAACCTTATTATAAAAAGCAATTTCATTTAGTCTAATCCAACTAAATATATTTTAGATTAGTTTACAATAATTTAATAATAAACACAATGAAATATTTTTTTTTCGTTAGGTTTGGAATGATTTTTACGAAATTATTGCATACACAAATTTTCGCTTGCCTTAATCGGCAAGAAGAGCGTTGCTATTTAAGCCAAATGCAAGTTTACTATTTACCTATTAGATATATATATATTATATTATATATTATAATTATAAATTATATATATATATATATACTAATGGACTGAACGCATCGACTCCAGGCTGAAGGACTGATTACCTCAAACTTCTTCTCATCTCTGTACCGGACTGAGGAAGCCATGAGTTGGCGAAGCGTTTCCGCAATAATGATACCCAAAAGTATCTAATTCTTCAACTTATCGGGTTTCTAAACCGTTTACACCGTCATATATTAGTGTCAAAGTCTCCTGTGTAAAGGTTAGAGAGGACTTACCTTATTGTTTTCACTTACCTTATTGTTTTCACTTACCTTATTGTTTTCACTTACCTTATTGTTTTCACTTACCTTATTGCTTTCACTTACCTTATTGTTTTCACTTACCTTATTATTTTCAAGCCCAGGGAGTAGTTAGGTCACTCCGGAAGAGATACAATTTGTTGTCTGAAATATTTCAGAATATAATTATTATTGGTAGGACGCTACCAGGGGTGTGTGCCCGCGGGGCCCGGTGCCAGACCAGGCCTCACTGGGTGTGTGCCCCCGGGGCCCGGTGCCAGACCAGGCCTCACTGGGGTGTGTGCCCCCGTGGTCTAGTGCCAGACCAGGCCTCACGGGGTGTGTGCCCCCGTGGTCTAGTGCCAGACCAGGCCTCACGGGGTGTGCGCCCCCGGGGCCTCACGGTGGACCAAGGCCTGACCAACCAGGAACTCCTGCAAATAAGAGTCAACATTCCAGGTTCAATATTTTCGTGTTGTGTCGCTGCAACAGCTTAAATCTGTCCATAAAATCTTGCAAAACAGTGATGATTTGGGATTCATCATCACTCATAAAACGGCTAAGTACTGTAGAGTGTTAGACACATGTGCAATACTTCGATATCTTTATTGTGCCAACGTTTCGCCACACAGTGGCCTCATCAGTCTAATACAAAGAAGAATGGTGAAGATCAGAACGAGATTGAGGTAATCAGTCCCTCATCCTGGAGTCGATGTAATCAGTCCCTCAATCTTGATAAGAATACAGCAGTCGGGGGCTGCGTCACCTTGGATAATTCCATAAGTGGAAGTCGGTCATGCCTATAGGTTAGGCAAGTGTAGAATTTCCTCTATAGAACTGATGAAGCCATTGTGTGGCGAAACGTTTCCTCAATAAAGATACCCACGTGTTACACATGTGTCTAATTTATCAACTTGTCGGTTCTATGAACCATTTATCTACAATGTAGAGAGTTAGTTGAAGACTGCCCGCCCTCCCTCACGAATTATGAGTCTCGAGGCAATATTTTTCTTCGAGTTCGGAAGCCAATAAAAACAGGGTAGACACGGGTTAGTTTTTCTAGATTCTCATTATCTTACGTCTTTTTCTTTTGGCTGTTTCTTGTTGAAATCCGTACTCCGCATGTGTAAATAATAAAAATTCACTGTGATGTGGCTGGAACAGCTCACACAAAAGACCCACACCTAAAACTTTATGAGGACGTTTCGGTCCCTTCTGGACCATTGTCAGGTCACAACTGGGGTGAGAAAAGTAGTAGTAGTAGAAGTAATAGTGTTGGTAGTAGTAGTAGTAGTACTAGAGGAAGTAAAGAGACGTAACAAGTCAGTGTTGACAGCGGGAGGGACTAGCACTCTGAGGTACTCAGAGGCACTCTGAAGCACTCTGAGCACTTAGAGGCACTCTGAGACACTCAGAGTGCTATAAAATAAAGGTGAGTGTTAAGTGCAAAATAAATCCAGTGAAAGTAGGGGTGCAGCGAGCACAATAAGGGAGCACTGTATCAACATCCATGGCCCCAGATCATTCAACATCTTACCAGAAGGTCTCAGAAACACTGCTGGGACAAGTGCAGAAGTCTTCCAGAGGAAACTGGTCAAGTATCTTCACCAGGTGCCAGGTCACCCAGGCTGTGATGGATATGTGGATCGGTGGACCAGCAGCAGCAACAGCCTGGTTGACCAAGCAAGAACTAGACGAGCATGGTCCATGGCCGGGCTCAGGGAGTAGAAAGACTCTTGATACTTATCAAAGGTAAAGGTATGCAGACGAGGTGCACACACTGCAGACGTGGTGCACACACTACAGACGTGGTGCACACACTGCAGACGTGGTGCACACACTGCAGACGAGGTGCACACACTACAGATAGGTGCACACACTACAGACGTGGTGCACACACTACAAACGAGATGCACACACTGCAGACGTGGTGCACACACACTACATACGAGGTGCACACACTACAGACGTGGTGCACACACTACAGACGAGGTGCACACACTACAGATAGGTGCACACACTGCAGACGAGGTGCACACACACTACATACGAGGTGCACACACTACAGACGAGGTGCACACACTACAGACGAGGTGCACACACTACATACGTGGTGCACACACTACAGACGAGGTGCACACACTACAGACGTGGTGCACACACTACAGACGTGGTGCACACACTACAGACGTGGTGCACACACTGCAGACGAGGTGCACACACACTACAACGAGGTGCACACACTACAGACGGGGTGCACACACTACAGACGAGGTGCACACACTACATACGTGGTGCACACAGTACAGACGTGGTGCACACACTACAAACGAGATGCACAAACTGCAGACGTGGTGCACACACTGCAGACGAGGTGCACACACACTACATACGAGGTGCACACACTACAGACGTGGTGCACACACTACAGACGAGGTGCTCACACTACAGACGTGGTGCACACACTACAGACGTGGTGCACACACTGCAGACAAGGTGCACACACTACAGATAGGTGCACACACTGCAGACGAGGTGCACACACACTACATACGAGGTGCACACACTACAGACGTGGTGCACACACTGCACACGAGGTGCACTCACTACAGACGAAGTGCACACACTGCAGACGTGGTGCACACACTGCAGACGAGGTGCACACACTACAGACGTGGTGCACACACTGTAGACGTGGTGCATATACACTTCAGGCGAGGTGCACACACTGCAGACGTGGTGCACACACTGCAGACGTGGTGCACACACTGCAGACGTGGTGCACACACTGCAGACGTGGTGCACACACTACAGACGTGGTGCACACACTGCAGATGTGGTGCACACACTGCAGACGTGGTGCACACACTACAGACGTGGTGCACACACTGCAGACGTGGTGCATATACACTTCAGACGATGTGCACACACTGCAGACGTGGTGCACACACTGCAGACGTGGTGCACACACTGCAGACGTGGTGCATATACACTTCAGGCGATGTGCACACACTGCAGACGTGGTGCATATACACTTCAGACGAGGTGCACACACTACAGACGTGGTGCACACACTGCAGACGTGGTGCACACACTGCAGACGAGGTGCACACACCACAGACGTGGTGCACACACTGTAGACGTGGTGCATATACACTTCAGAGGTGACACACTGCAGACGTGGTGCACACACTGCAGACGATGTGCACAACTGCAGACGTGGTGCACACACTAAGACGTGGTGCACACACTGCAGACGTGGTGCACACACTGCAGACGTGGTGCACACACTGCAGACGTGGTGCATATACACTTCAGACGATGTGCACACACTGCAGACGTGGTGCACACACTGCAGACGTGGTGCACACACTGCAGACGTGGTGCATATACACTTCAGGCGATGTGCACACACTGCAGACTGGTCATTATCCTTAGTACAGGTGCACACCTAGCAACGTGGAGACATCACTGCAGACGGTGCTACAATGAGACGATGATAGTACACTTCAGGCAGGTGCAACCACTTCCTAAAGCATTTTTTTATTTGGACCAGGATATTTACTATCCCTGGCACTTAAGGATATACTATCCTGGCACTTACAATATTCTATACCTTGCATCTGGAATGCACCCTGGCACTTCACGATATTTGCACTATCCTGGCACTTACAGGGATATTTACTATCCCTGGCACTCACAGGGATATAAACTTGCCTTTATCTATACTGAAGTGCATGTGCCTGAAGGTCAGTGGTGTCGTCCTGTCAATCTATAATTTGGTCCCATTTTTGTATCCTCAGCAAAATTACTCATGTCACTATTTCTTCATTGAGATTATTTATGTAAATCATGAACAATAATTGGCCTATAACTGGGTCTTGAGGAACGCCACTCGTGTCTGGTCCTCATTCTGATTTTACCCTATTAATACAAACTCTTATGCTGACTATTTGTCAGCCATTGATGGAGGTTACCTTGAGTCCCTTTCTGGTCCCGATCGAGACCTCCTGGTTGCTAGCCTGATCGATCAAGCTGTTTGTGCGTATCGCTCACACAACTATTTATGCACCACAATCTGGCTGATCAGGAACTGTTTTGAGGAATTTGTTGAGTTCTCATTTGAAGACACCTAGGGAGTTGTTGGTAATCATTCTTATGCGTGAAGGTAGGGTACTGAAGAGTCGTGGTTCCTTTACACTTGTTTAGTTCTCTTTCAGTGTATTCACCGCTTCCCTGCCGTATGCCAAGCGTCTTGTGTTCGTAGGTAGTAATTTCAGTGTGCAGTTTTGGGACCGGAGATATGGGAGGAAATGTAAAATAAACCCAGTGAAAAGCAGGGGTGCAGTGGGTACAATAAGAGAACATTGTATCAACATCCCTGGCCCCAGACTATTCAACACATTACCAAAAGATATCAGAAGCACTGCTGGGACAAGAGTAAATGTCTTCTAGAGAAAACTGGAAAAGTGTCTCCAAGTGGCGGTTCAACCAGGCTGTGATGGATACATAGGTCAGCGGGCCGTGTGTACATTAAGATGGATTTTTATCGCCTATGCTGTAGGTATTGCAAGTACTCCCAGTGATTTAGGTGCCTGTGAATTTTTGTGTGTGTACATATTCCAGCTCAGGAATTTTCCCTGCCCTGAAAGGGGCCGTTAGTATACAACAAAACTCCACCCTTGAGAGAACGAGTGACCTGAAGAGTGTCATCATTGGCTTGGCATCCCTTGTTTTGAAGGTTCTAGCTATCCAGCCTATCATATTTCTTGCAGTTGCGATAATAACATTGTTGTGATCCTTGAACGTAAGATCTTCTGATATTATTACTCCCAGGTCTCGCACATTTCGCTTACGTTCTATCGAGTGGCTTGAGTTTGTCTTGTGCTCCGTTTTTATTTCTTCCAGTTTTTCGTGACGTAGTAACTGAAATTTGTCCACATCGATCATAGTGTTGTCAGTGTCCCACTGGAAGACCATAATAATTTTTAAAGGGGTGGACCAGTAAGCCAGCGGAAGGCCTCGGTCAGATGACCAAAAAGCTCCAGCTGTGGATCATATGACTGAGACCCGCGTCAGGAAACACTTGTCCTGTTGACTTACAAACCTTGCCTAACTTAACTGGAAGACTTGATTTATTTCAGCTTGGAGGTTCGCTGTGTTTCAGTGGATGGCTGTTCACACAGAGTGTAGCACAGAGTGATGCTGTGCTGTGATTTATGCCATTGTCTATGTCGGAAGTGAGGATGAGGAAGAGAGGTGGGGTGAGTACTGTGCCTATCAGAAGAAAGCTTTTACTGAAGTCGTCTCTGATTTAGCATCACCCCAGCACTATCCCCAGCACTACCCCAGTACCTCCCCAGCACTACCCCATTACTACCCCAGCACCACTCCAGTACCTCCCCAGCACTACCCCAACACCACCCCATTACTACCCCAGCACCACCCCAGCATCTCCCCAGTACCTCCCCAGCACTTCCCCAGTACTACCCCAGCACCACCCCAGCATCTCCCCAGTACCTCCCCAGCATCACCCCAGCACTACCCCAACACTACCCCAGCACCCAGCACTACTCCAGCACCACCCCAGTACCACCTCAGCATCTCCCCCCCCCATCAATAAGATGAACGAGCCCTGGGGTCCCACAACAATTACTCTGGTGATGTTGGTTCAACACTCACTAGTGAGGAACACACCTCTTATTGTGCGTCTGTCACCGTCATACTGGCTGGTGGGTGCTGATAGTTGTGGTAGGTAGTAGTTGTGATATGAGGGGTTAGTTGTGGGAGGTGGGGAGTAGTTGTGGGAGGTGGGGTAGTTATAGTGGATGGAGGGGTAGTTATGATGGACGGAAGGGTAGTTATGGTGGACAGAAGGGTAGTTATGATGGACGGATGGGTAGTTATGGTGGATGGAAGGGTGGTTATGGTAGAAGGGTAGTTATGGTGGATGGAAGGGGATAGTTAGTCCTCTTGAGTTCTAGACGCTTCAGTACTAGCAGTTCTCAGAAGTCACTTCTGGTTGATCAAGCTAGCACGAGACGATCCTGGCGCCCAGAGTATTAAAACTCTCGAAACTCATCAAAGGTAACGCAAGGTGCGTCTTACATGCACGTGCGCCTTATATGATCGTGCGTCTTATATGCCGGAAAATAAGGTATATCACGTTAAACAACGCTCTTCTCTCTATAATGATCCATATATAAGTAATTATTGTGTGAGACAGTGTTTTCCGGGGTGCAACGCCCCAGCGAGATGGTCCCAGACCAAGCCTCCTGAAGAACCAAGGCCTAATCAACCAGGTTGTTACGGTTGGCCGAACGCAGTCCAGCTTATGATAAGGAACTGACATGTGTGTGAGTGTGAAATTCTGAAGGCAGCGAAGGTTAGTGGCAGTGAGCAGGACTTGGTACAGCTTAAGAGACTTTAGGACTTGGTACAGCTTCAGAGACTTCAGGACTTGGTACAGCTTCAGAGACTTCAGGACTTGGTACAGTTCAGAGACTTCAGGACTTGGTACAGCTTCAGAGACTTCAGGACTTGGTACAGTTCAGAGACTTCAGGACTTGGTACAGCTTCAGAGACTTCAGGACTTGGTACAGCTTCAGAGACTTTAGGACTTGTTACAGCTTCAGAGACTTCAGGACTTGGTACAGCTTCAGAGACTTTAGGACTTGTTACAGCTTCAGAGACTTTAGGACTTGGTACAGTTTCAGAGACTTTAGGACTTGTTACAGCTTCAGAGACTTTAGGACTTGGTACAGTTTCAGAGACTTTAGGACTTGTTACAGTTTCAGAGACTTCAGGACTTGCTACAGTTTCAGAGACTTTAGGAGTTGCTACAGCTTCAGAGACTTCAGGACTTGCTACAGCTTCAGAGACTTTAGGAGTTGCTACAGCTTCAGAGACTTCAGGACTTGCTACAGCTTCAGAGACTTTAGGAATTGCTACAGTTTCAGAGACTTCAGGACTTGCTACAGCTTCAGATAGCTGTCATGAAGATGTAATACCAACCGCCTGAAATGGCAGGATACAAACGACGGTGTTCGGAATTATTATTAAATTATTATTATTATTTTATTACTATTATTATTGTTATTGTTATTATTATTATTATTATTTAATATTATTATTTTATTATTATTATTTATTATTATTATTTATTATTATTATTTATTATTATTATTATTATTATTATTTAATATTATTATTACTATTAATTTTATTACTAATATTTTTATTTTATTATTATTATTATTATTATTATTATTTATTGCTATTATTATTGTTATTATTATTATTGGGGCTGCCAGAATTTTCTTCCTCCAAATTCCGTTTATCTTTCACTCAGCACTCGAGAGCAACTCATGCGATCGGCTTCAAACTTTCAATGCTAGTGTAGGGTAACTAGCCCAAAATTCTTGGAACAACTGGCTTGCTCACGTGACCTGTGGCCAAAATTGTTGACTACCCTCCCCCCATCCATTTTCCAGCCTCCTGGAAAGGCAGGGACGATAACTTGCAGAATCCTCAGTGGTGGAGCTTCAAATCACCAGGAAGGATTGTTTCCTGACCTGACGACGGTGTAGAGCGAAATCTCCAGTGTGTCGGTGAAGACTTGACCATTTCATGTGGGAAATAATGTGACAGTTTTCATTCCCTTTAAAATAAATAAAAATAAATTTTATCTGACCTCTTGTGTACGTCTTCAGTATTTAGTGACTGGTGCATCTTAGGGTCAGAGTAGTAACCAGGGTATATACCAGAATAGTACCCAGGATATATACCAGGATAGTGCCCAGGATATATACCAGGATAGTACCCAGGGTAGTAACCAGGGTATATACCAGGGTAGTACCCAGGGTAGTAACCAGGATATATACCAGGGTAGTACCCAGGGTAGTAACCAGGATATATACCAGGATAGTACCCAAAGCAGTGCCCAGGATAGTACCCTTAATATACCTTTGATGAGTTTCGAGAGTCTTACTACTCTCGGAGCCCGGCCATGGGCCAGGCTCCTTTGGTGCTTGCCTGGTCAACCAGGCTGTTGCTGCTGGTGGTCCGCTGCCCCACATATCCATCACAGCCTGATTGATCTGGCACCTGCCTACATGGAGTCTACCTTGAGAGTATTCCGGGGATCAACGTCCCCGCGGCCCGGTCCATCACCAGGCCTCCTAGTGGATCAGGGCCTGATCAACGAGGCTGTTACTGCTGGCCGCATATAGTCCAACATACGAACCACAGCCCGGCTGATCTGGTACTGACTTTATGTATCTGTCCAGCTATGTGTTGAAGGCGGCCAAGGGTCTATTGGCAATTCCCCTTATGCCTGGTTGGAGGCTGTTGAACAGTCTTGGGCCCCGGACACTTATTGTGTTTTCTCTTAGTGTACTAATGGCGCCCATACTTTTCACTGGGAGTATGTTGCATCGCCTGCCAAGTGTAGTATACACAGATTTTGCAAAAGCCTTTGACAAGTGCGATCAAGGTGTAATAGCACACAAAATCAGTGATAAAGGGATAACTGGAAAAGTGGGCAGATGGATCTTCAACTTTCTAACGAATCGAACACAAAGAGTAGTGGTAAACAAAGTTAAATCGGATGCTGCCATAATGAAGAGCTCTGTTCCACAAGGCACAGAACTCGCCCCTATCCTGTTCCTCATTCTCATATCAGACATAGACAGAGATGTAAACCATAGCACTGTATCATCCATTGCAGATGATACTAGGATCTGCATGAGAGTGTCATCCATTGAGGACACGGTAAATCTCCAAGAAGATATAAACCAAGTTTTCCAATGGGCAACAGAGAACAATATGATGTTCAATGAAGACAAATTCCAACTACTCATTATGGAAAACTGGAGGAAATAATAGCTAGGACTGAGTATATTACAAACTCTAATCACACAATAGAGCGGAAAAGTAATGTGAAGGACCTGGGAGTGGTAATGTCCGAAGACCTCACCTTCAAGGACCACAACAATGCCACTATCACATCTGCGAGGAAACTGATAGGATGGATAATGAGAACATTCAAGACAAGAGATGCTAAGCCAGTGATGATCCTTTTTAAATCACTTGTTCTCTCTAGGCTAGAATACTGCTGTACATTAACATCCCCATTCAAGGCAGGTGAAATTGCAGATCTAGAGAATGTACAGAGAACCTTTACTGCACATATAAGTTCCATCAAACACCTTAACCACTCACTCAGCACCTGGACCAGATTCATGGAATGCTTTATTTATAAAGCAGTGCAAAGTACCATTAGCAAGAGCCCTTAGTATTCTGTGGAGAAAGAGCTTAGATCTAGGTGAAATTCCAGAGGCCTTAAAGAGTGCAGACATAGCTCCTTTGCATAAGGGAGGTAGTAGAGCACTAGCTAAAAATTACAGACCAGTAGCCCTCACTTCTCACATCATAAAAATCTTTGAAAGAGTGATGAGACGGCAGATTACAAAGTTCATGGACCAGCACAACCAACATAACCCGAACCAGCATGGCTTTAGAGCGGGTCGATCATGCCTGTCACAGCTGCTGAACCATTATGACAGAATTACGGAGGCATTGGAGGACGACCAAAACGCAGATGTGATTTACACAGATTTTGCAAAGGCGTTTGACAAATGCGATCATGGAGTGATAGCGCACAAAATGAGGGCCATAGGCATTACGGGAAGGTAGGCAGATGGATTTTGAGTTCCTAACACAAAGAACACAAAACGTAGTAGTGAACAGGGCAAGATCCAGCATCAGCGAGGTCAAAGCTCAGTGCCCCAAGGCACTGTCCTGGCACCTCTGCTGTTTCTCATCCTCATATCAGACATAGATAAAAACACCCAGCACACTTTTGTATCATCATTTGCAGATGACACTAAAATAAGCATGAAAGTCACTACGGTAGAGGACACTGAAAAATTACAGGAGGACATAAGCAGGGTCTTCCAGTGGGCAGTGGAGAACAACATGACGTTCAATGGTGATAAGTTTCAGCTGCTTAGGTATGGAAAAAATGAAGAACTCAAAAGGAACACTATATACAAAACGCAAGAGGGTCACCACATAGAACGAAAGGAACACGTAAAGGACTTGGGAATAATTATGTCTGCTGATCTGTCGTTTAAAGACCATAACAAGACAAAGATCACAACAGCCAGGAAGATGACGGGTGGGTATTGAGAACTTTCAAAACAAGGGAAATAATGCCTATGGTGACACTATTCAAATCGCTAGTGCTCCCTCACTTAGAATACTGCTCAGTGCTGACGGCCCCGTTCAGGGCAGGAGAAATAGCAGAGCTGGAACAAATCCAGAGATCGTTTACGGCTCACATTGAGCCATTGAAACATCTAAATTATTGGGAACGCCTTCAAGTCTTGAACATGTACTCATTGGAGCGGAGGAGAGAGAGATACATGATAATATATACATGGAAAGTACTTGAGGGCCTGGTCCCAAATCTGCACACTCCATAACAACATACTGGAGTGAGAGATATGGGAGAAAGTGTAAAATAAACCCAGTGAGGAGCAGGGGTGCGGTGGGGACAATACGGGAGCACTGTATTAACATCCGGGGTCCCAGACTATTCAACATCTTACCAGAAGATATCCGAAACACGGCTGGAACCAGTGTAGAAGCCTTCAAGAGGAAACTGGACAAATATCTTCACCAGGTGCCAGATCAACCAGGCTGTGATGGATATGTGGGGCAGCGGGCCTCCAGCAGCAACAGCCTGGTTGACCAGGCAAGCACCAGACGAGCCTGGCCCATGGCCGGGCTCAGAGAGTAGATACTCTCGAAACTCTTCAAAGGTATATCTTCAAAGGTATATCAAAGGTTAACTACTGGGAACGCATGGAAGCACTTGACTTGTACTCACTGGAGCGCAGGCGAGAGAGATATATCATAATCTACACCTGGAAGATTCTGGAGTTACTGGTCCCTAATCTGCATACAAAAATCACTCCCTACGAAAGCAAAAGACTTGGCAGGCGATGCAACATAAGCCCGGTGAAAAGTAGGGGCGCCACTGGTACGCTAAGAGAAAACACAATAAGTGTCCGGGGCCCAAGACTGTTCAACAGCCTCCCAGCAGCCATAAGGGAAATTACCAATAGACCCTTGGTTGTCTTCAAGAGGAAGCTGGACTGGTCATGGACCGAGCCGCGGGGGCGTTGATCTCCGGAATGCCCTCCAGGTAGACTACAGGTAGGATAATACCCAGGATAGTACCCAGGATATATATCAAGGATAGTACCCTGGATTTACCAAGGATATATACCACTATTATTATTATTATTATTAGTTACTATTATTATTATTAAATATTATTAGTAGTAGCTATTATTACTATTAGTTACTGTTATTATTATTTATTTATTATTAATTATTGTTAGTTATTATTACTTATATATTATTAATGATTATTATTAGTAAATATTAATTATTATTATTCTTACTGTTATTAGTTATTATCAATTATTATTAGTATTAGTAATGTTAATTATTATTATTGTTAGTTATTATGACGATCAGAGCTCCACGGAGGCAATCTTGAAAATTGAGTAAGGCTTTTTTTCCTTCCAATTCTTCAAGTTTTTTTTTCTTTCGCTCGTAACTCGGGAATGAGTCATTCGATCAGCTTCAGATTTTCTACATTTGTGTACGGTCACTAGGGTAAATTCTTGAATTAATTAACACATGGTGGTGGTTGTTGGGGTGGTGGTGGTTGTTGTCCTGGGTGGTGGTAGGGGGTTGCTGGAGGGGGTTACACTGGTGGTTGTTGTGGGGGGTGGTGGTAGGGGGTTACACTGGTGGTTGTCCTAGGGGAAGGGGTTGTGTAACTGGTGGTGGTGGTAGTGGGCAGGGGCTGACAAACAAGGCAGTACCATGACCACCATGATGGTAGGTCTTTCCCTGAGCCCAGGACCACCTTCAGGGCCCCTGCTCCACACAAACAGGGCCATTACGTCACCACAGCGACCATTAACACCCTGGTAACCTGCAGGCAACGTGCCCCTGACCACTGTTATACCCCGGGTATCTTCCCTACCCTGGCCACAATACAACTACCTGCCCCACTACCACCACAACCACTACCCGACATTGGTTTATTGCTCAATCTACCTTGCTAGTGGTGTTGTGTGGTAGTGGTGGTTGTTGTGGTAGTGGTTGTTGTTGTGGTGGTGGTTGTTAGTCCTGGCTGTACAGATGGTTGTTGGTGGTAGTGCATGAAGTCGTAGTCGTGGTAATAGTGGTAGTGCTTGAGGTTGTGGTGGTGGTAATAGTGGTGGTAGTGTTATGGTGGTAGTTCATGGTAATAGATGTACTGGGAGTAGTGGTGGTGATGGTGTTTGGGTGATAGTGCGGGAAAGCAGTGGTGGTAGTGCTGGTAGCGATGATGGTATGGCTAGTGGATGTCATAATGTTGTGCTGGTAGTGATGGCAGTGCTGGCGGTAGTGGTGATGATCTTTGTGCTTGGGTGGTAGCAGTGATGAGTACTGGGTGTGGTGATGGTGGTGGTGATTGTGGTGATTGGATAATTAGAACTTTAACAGTGTTAGGATAAGAGCCTCAAATTTTTAGAACATTGTACCAACATTCAGCACAATGAAAATTATCAACATCCGTGGACACAAAGAAAACATTGTATCAACATCCGTGGGCACAATAAGAAAACATTGTATCAACATCCGTGGGCACAATAAGAGAGCATTGCATCAACATCCGTGGGCCCAATAGGAGAACATTTTATCAATATCCATTGCCCGAGACTATTCAACATCTTAACAGAGGATATCAGAAGCACTGCTGGAACAAGTGTAGAAGTCTTCAAGAAGAAAGTGGACAAAGTATCTCCAGATGACAGATGAACCTGGCTGTGACGGATATGTGGGCCAGCGAGCCGCCAGCAACAACAGGCGGAGTGAATCAAGGATAAATGTGGAATATTACAATAAGCATGGTGAATCACATCTTGTATTAAACTTGTATTAAAGGCTCTCTTATGGTAATCCTTGATAAACACCTGTTACCACGGCTGGTAACGTCAGAGGTACTGCAGTTCGTTGATTTTTCCACGATCTGAACCTCTGACTAAAATAAAAAAATACTTGTTGTTACAGGTCATGGTAGTTTGGGTTAAGTCGAATTGGGTTAGGTAAGGTCACCTACTAAGGTCCCTCTGATCACTCTGTGTCCCCAAGTTGATGAAGTCTGGGAAATTATCAGTATTATTTGAGTCGCTCGTGCTGTTGGAGTGTGAGCAAGGTAACATTTATGAAGGGATTCAGGGAAACCGGCAGGCCGGACTTGAGTCCTGGAGGTGGGAAGTACAGTGTCTGCACTCTGAAGGAGGGGTGTTAATGTTGCAGTTTTGTAGCTGTAGTGTAAGCACGCCTCTGGCAAGACAGTGAGGGAGTGAGTGATGATGAAAGTTTTTCTTTGTGGGGCAACCCTGCCTTGGTGGGAAACGGCCGATGTGTTAATAAAAAAAATAATTTCAGTCTGTGTGGAGAAAAAGACTGGTACCAAAGAGTGAACCCTGAGGAACTTCAGAGAGCCACCTGCTTTACTCTTGTAGTTTCAACCATCTTGATGATAGTAGATAGTCATCAATAGAGAAAGCAGCAGCTGGTCTTGTTTAGAAGACAGCTTTGCTGTGGATTTTTGAAGTCTTCTGTACTTCTGTGTAGAGTGAGAGAGAGAGAGAGAGAGAGAGAGAGAGAGAGAGAGAGAGAGAGAGAGAGTAAATCTTAAACATAAGTATTATAAAATCATTGTAGATTTTTGACAATTTATGAAGTTCCTGGCGTCCATTTGTTGACGAAGTTGATGTCAAGGTAATGGTAGGATAGTTGACAGTCTACTACTGCTACTACTATACTGCTGCACTACTACTACTACTACACTACTACTACCAGAAGTAGTTCTACTTCCATTACTACTACTGTTACTACAACTACTATTACTACTAATGCTACCTCTATTACAATTGTTACTATTACTATTACCATTACTTCTACTGCTACTGTTAGTACTAATACTTAGAACACACCTCTTAGTGTTGATAATAATAATAATAATAATAATAATAATAATAATAATCTTTATTTCTACAAGTACAAGTTATACAGTCCATAGCTGACATCAATAACATACTGCTATATAGAAAGCCCCTTGTTATGCTGAGAATTTCAGGCAAATTAGGTCAATTTCGTCCCAGGATGCGACCCACACTAGTCCACTAACACCCAGGTACCTGTCTTACTGCTAGGTGAACATGGACATCAGGTGTCTTAAGGAAACACGTTTTAATGTTTCCATCCGTACCGGAGATTGACCCCCGGACCTCAGTGTGTGAGCTGAGTGCGCTACCAACCAAGCTACGGGATACTTTTCTTTTACTCTTTGTTATGCAACTGTTGATGAGTCTTGGTGCCCTTATGCTGTCTCTTAGTGCATTCGTCAAGGGGCTATTTTTATTGGAAGCATGAGAGAGAGAGAGAGAGAAAGAGAGAGGGAGGGAGGGAGGGCAGGACTTCACACCTCTGTGGTAATTGCTGCGCCACCCACATTCCCTCTGTCTTTGTTGCCGCCGCCCACTGTCCACCACCCTGCCGCCCACTGTCCACCACTCTGCCGCCCACTGTCCACCACTCTGCCGCCCACTGTCCACCACTCTGCCGCCCACTGTCCACCACGCTGCCGCCCACTGTCCACCACTCTGCCACCCACTGTCCACCACCTTGCCATCCACTGTCCACCACCTTGCCACGCACTGTCCACCACCGTGCTTTTGGTGTCCCGCTGACCCACAAAGCCATCACAGCACTAGAGGTATGCCATTATGATGACGTGTCAAGCTGGAAAGGCAGAGATGCGCCATCTGCCGGTGATGGCAACGCATCACAGAAATACTTAAAGAAAGCAGAGTTTCTCAACAGCAAGTAGAAACATGGGTTAAAGGAATGAAGAACGTGAAGATCACACTGAGAACATCATGCAAAATCCAGAAGAGACGGAGGAGTAAAATAACAATAACTGAAATTGAAAGAAATCCAAAATACTTTTTCTCATGCGCAAAGGGGGAAAAAAGTACTGAACGTTTTACTGAAAACAGAAGAGCTCAAAACAAGTCGCTCCTGCCTCTCGCAATTACTGGACCACTATGGCATGGTCTAGGATTCACTGGAAAACAAGCTAAATGCAGTTGTCATATACAACAACTTATCAAAAGCCTTCGAGGATTGCAACATGGGGTAATTGCTTACAAAATGAGTGCAATAAGAATGACTGGGGAGGAAGGTAGATGGATATTTAACT
Source organism: Cherax destructor (assembly GCA_009830355.1). Classification (NCBI taxonomy): domain Eukaryota; kingdom Metazoa; phylum Arthropoda; class Malacostraca; order Decapoda; family Parastacidae; genus Cherax; species Cherax destructor. Next base: position 183,278 of record WNWK01000454.1, read on the forward strand.
TCCTTACCAAAAGAGAGAGAAATCAGAGGCGGCTACAATAAAGAGCTGTGTTCCTCAAGGCACAGTACTCACCCCACTTCTCTTTCTCATTCTCATCTCTAACATAAACAGAGACATAAACCATAATGTTGGATTATCCTTTGCAGCTACAACTAAGATTGGTAAGCTTCATTTACTTCAAGATACTGAACATGGATTCACGAGGGGCCGTTCCTGCCTAATTTGCTGATTTTCTTCTTCAGTCAAGAATTTGAGGCAGTTGATCATGATAAAGAATACGACATTGTTTATTTGGATTTCAGTAAAGTTTTTAAGAGAGTACCACAGAAAAGACAAAGTGCCAACTCATGGTATTGGTGGAAATGTTCAGTCATGGATTGAAGCGTGGCTGACCAATAGGAAACGGAGTCTGCGTCAATCTGAGAGGGGATCTGTCACAAGTGGCGTTCCACAAGAGTCAGTTTTAGGCTCATTGTTGTTCACAATATACAATAATGACCTTGACGAGGGAAAAACAAGTGATATGAGCAATTTCGCTGACGACACAAAAATAGGTTGGATAATAGATTCAGAGGAAGATGCCACTGAACTTCAGGAGGATTTAAACAAGCTAAAGTCGTGGTCGTGGCGGATGCAGCTCATAAACGCAAAGACAGCAGTGCCTCAGCGTGCGTAACAAGACAGTCAAGCTGTTAGGAGGCACCTAAGTTACCCTGTCTTCTAATAACATGTTAATTTTTCCACTATAATCTACCTTGTCCATAATTACTATCGCATTTGCTTTGTCTGTTTCGTAAGGTGAAGTCCAGGATCTTTCCCTAAGTCATGGTATAACTTAACAAATCTTTGTGTTGCAGAGGTGTGAGCTTTGCTCACACCTCTGCAACACTGAGTAGTAAAACTCCAGGTCAGCGCGTAAGCCACTGGACCACCTGGCTATAAGATTCATTCAACAAGGTGTACTTACCTGGAGTCTACCTACCTGGAGGGTATTCCAGGGATCAACGTCCCCGCGGCCCGGTCCATGACCAGGCCTTCTTGTGGATCAGAGCCTGATCAACGAAGCTGTTACTGCTGGCCGCACGTAGTCCAACGTACGAACCACAACCCGGCTGATCCGATACTGACTTTAGGTATCTGTCCAGCTCCCTCTTGAAGACAACCAGGGGTCTATTGGTAATTTCCCTTATTGCTGCTGGGAGGCTGTTGAACAGTCTTGGGCCTCGGATATTTATTGTGTTTTCACTTAGTGTACTAATGGAGCCCCTACTTTTCACTGGGGGTAAGTTGCATCGCCTGCCAAGTCCTTTGCTATCGTAGGGAGTGATTTCTGTGTGCAAATTAGGGACCAGTCCCTCCAGAATCTTCCAGGTGTAGATTATGATATATCTCTCTCGCCTGCGCTCCAGTGAGTACAAGTCAAATGCTTTCAGGCGTTCCCAGTAGTTAAGGTGTTTGATGGAACTTATATGTGCAGTATAGGGAGGTTAGCATGGGCCCCACCCGTACCGTGGGTCGCAATCATGTTATTACTATTTCGTGAGTCAAAATAGCATCAATGGAATGAAATAAAGGAAGAAAATACATAGAACATACAACACCCAGGTAGGCAGAAGAAAGGAAACTCAAAGCAAATGCATTCTTGTAACTAAGGAATGAGATAAAGTGGACCAACTGGGTGAGCTTTGACCGCTGTGACCCCGAGCAAGGAAGCAGGTGACCTGTAAGTAGCTCACCTTGGTAATTAACTCTGACCAGGTGGGATTAGCACCTCCTTGTTACAAACACGCACACACACACACACACTCTTGCTTGTACTGGAGGCAGGATCCATACATAGCCTCGAGAAGAGGTTCGATGAAGCTCATGGAGAAGGGAGTAGACAAAGCAGCAACCAGCGAAGAGGCGGAGACAGGAGCTATGACTTAACCCTGCAACCACAACTGAGTACACACACACACACACACACACACACACACACACACACACACAAGACGTCCTGCTGTCAAGGCTACAGTGACTCCCACTCTCTCAAAATCTGCTACACTGTTTACCTAAATGAATTGTGAAGACCAGACGAGTGTGTCTGTCTCCTGTGTGTGTGTGTGTGTGTGTGTGTGTAAGTGTGATGTGTGTGTGTAAGTGTATATATGTGGGTATGTGTGTAAGTGAATGTGTGTGTGTGTGTGTGTGTGCGTGTTTTACCGGTTGAAAAGGTACTTGTCGATAGACACTTGGCCTACTGTGTGTGTGTGTGTGTGTGTGTGTGTGTGAGTGAGAGAGAGAGAGAGAGAGTCTTATAACAGAGACCACACCGAGGCTGTCAGCCGAGAACTATCCACTTCTATCTCGATTTAGGTCTATCCTGTGTTATTTTCATTTCACTACTACACCTGCTGCCTCTGTATTTAACTGTAGGAGAAACGTTTCAACAATAATGATACCCAACTATTGCACACGTGTCTTACTCATCACCTTGTCCTTATTTTATACCATTTTCAATAACGTCAACCGTTATTACCTCGTTATGGTCATTAATGCAAATTATGAACAACGGTGGGCTCAAAATGAATCCTTGCGGAACTCGACTTGCGTCTGGTTCCCCATTCTAGTTTCACCCATATTTTCGCAGACTCTCTGCTTTCAATTGGCAGGCCATGCGCAGCCTGGGTTAGAAGTTCAGAGACACAATGACATTTTATTGTGAAGACGTTTCGCTCACCAGGGACTTTATCAACTCAACTGTATACACTGGAACGTAGGAGATACAGGTACATAATTATTTATACCTGAAAAAATCCTTCACGCATGAATAACTCCGTGTGAATACAAGAAACAGGAGTTACTAGTACATTAAGAGAGAACTAGTTAAGTGTCAGAGGTCCTCGACTCTTCAACGCCCTCCCTCCTTCCATACTGAAAACTATCAACAAATCTCTGGATATCTTCAAGAGAGAACTGAACACGTTCCCCAAGTCAGTTCTTGACCAGCCGGGCTGTGGTTAGTACGTTGGACTGTGGGGCCAGCAGCAACAGCTTGGTTGATCAGGCCTTGACCCTCTAGAAGGCGTTGTCTGGGACCTGGCCGCGGGGGCACAGTCCCCCTGAAGGTAGGTAACGCTCACGTGTATTTTTCTGCAACTCTATTGCTAAGATAGCTAGTAGGCAAATTATTAGAATCAATTATAGCTGATATTATTAGAAGTCACCTTGAAGAACATAATTTGATTAATGAATCTCAGCATGGGTTCACGAGAGGTCGTTCCTGCCTAACAAATTTACTGACGTTTTTCAATAAAACATTTGAAGCAGTAGACAGTGATAAAGAATATGATATAGTTTACTTGGATTTCAGTAAGGCTTTCGATAGAGTACCTCACAAGAGACTCTTAAGAAAGGTGGCAGCTCATGGTATAGGAGGTAAAGTTCTAGCATGGATAGAGGCATGGCTTACCAATAGAAAGCAGAGAGTTTCCATTAATGGGGTCAAATCTGAATGGGGATTAGTCACTAGTGGCGTTCCACAAGGATCAGTTTTAGGCCCATTGTTGTTCATAATTTACATAAATGACCTTGATGAAGGAATTGCAAGTGACATGAGTAAATTTGCTGATGATACAAAAATAGGCCGTATGATTCATTCTGAGGAGGACACCAGTGAACTCCAGGAGGATTTGGACAAATTAATGTTTGGTCTGAAAGTGGCAGATGAAGTTCAATGTGGACAAGTGTAAGGTACTAGTCCTTGGTAATGAAAATATTCCTCGAATTTATAAACTAGGTGAAGTAGAGCTTGATCATACAGAATGTGAAAAGACTTGGGAGTCATGGTAAGCAGGAATCTAAAGCCAAGACAACAGTGCCTAAGTGTGCGCAATAAGGCTAACAGATTACTAGGATTTATTTCAAGAAGTATAAGCAACAGAAGTCCAAAAGTTATTTTACAGCTCTATACATCACTAGTGAGACCTCATTTGGATTATGCAGCTCAGTTTTGGTCTCCTTACTACAGGATGGATATAGATTCATTGGAGAACATACAAAGAAGAATGACTAAAATGATTTACAGTATAAGAAATCTCCCGTATGAAGATAGACTTAGAGCGTTGAATCTCCACTCTCTGGAGAGACGTAGAATGAGGAGATATCATCGAGGTGTACAAGTGGATGATGGGCATAAACAAGGGAGATATTAGTAAAATACTGAGGATATCGAACCAAGTAAGAACCAGAAATAACGGATTTAAATTGGATAAATTTAGATTTAGAAAGGACATAGGCAAGTACTGGTTTTCGAACAGAGTTGTAGATGCGTGGAACAATCTTCCGAGTACTGTGATAGAGGCTAGGACCTTGGGTGGCTTTAAAAAGAGATTGGACAAATATATGAGTGGGAGGGGCTGGGTTTGATTGGTGTCGTGAGTACGGGAATAAATTCTTAGGTAGTGGTGGTTTTGATATGGACCTGCCTTGTATGGGCCAGTAGGCCTTCTGCAGTGTTCATCCATTCTTATGTTCTTATGTTCTTATGAATTCCTCTAGCCCTTCTAAATCTAAATTTAGCCAACGTGTGCACTAGCATGAACACGTGCACGAGCACAGGCGAGAGCACGTGCACTGCAGACATCACCGCACTCTCTTCCATGACTCAAATGATGTCACTTTCACACCATCACATCACCAGAGGACTACATCTCTCCAGTCCTCTTCTGACTTCACTTATGCCTCAGGGCGACCTCCTCATGCTGGGGATTGACCTGCTCCTGTGACCTCCGTCAAGACAAATGACCTCGGGTCACCGGGAAGAGGTCACAGGATTAGCACGCGATAGCTGTCAGTGATGGTCACACATGTATGAGAGAAACACGTCTAACAGGATCTATGTGACCCAAGTTTATATACACACACACACACACACACACACACATATATATATATATATATATATACATGTATATATATATATATATATATATATATATATATATATATATATATATATATATATATATATATATATATATATATCTTCAGTGCCTTAAACAACAAGCTGTAATCATAATAAGTACTAAAACAATCATCACAACGAAAAAAGAATGACTGTACACAATTTTAAACAGATAAACAAGGAATAAGAAAATCAAGAAGAAACATAGACACTACCAGATCATGGTGAAGCTGAGCTCTTATTTACACTGACAAAGTTAATGCAATTTTTTGTGTATTTGCTGACAAATTGGTAGGAATTGTGGTGAGTAGTGATGGTGGTTGGGATGAAAGTAGTAGGAATAATAGTTGTAGTAGTAGTGGTACCAGTAATAGTAGTAGTAGTAATAGTTGTGGGAGTAGTAACAGCAGCATTAGTAGTAGTGGTAGTGGCAGAAATAGTAGTAAGTAGTAGTAATAGTAGTAGTAGTAGTAGTAGTAGTAATAGTAGTAGTAGTTGTTGTAGCAGTAGTAGTAGTAGTAGTAATAATAATCAAAGTAATAATAATAATAATAACAATAATACTAGTAGTAGTAGTAGTAGTACTGGTGGTGGTGTTTGTGTTGATCAGAACGACCACTCATTCTAATGCAAGACAACATTCACCCGCTATTCAAAAGCTTAAAATACACCCAACATACTGTATATGTTGTATGCAGAGAACAACTTAATGTATATACAAATCCTAGAGTGGAGTACGTGCAGCCAACCAGTAACAGCCTGGTTGATCAGGTTTTGATCCACCTTACGTAGAATGAGACACTTACGCAACTTTTGGGACACTTTATTGAGGAAACGTTTCGCCAGTCAGTGGCTTCATCAGTCCACCCAAGATGGGGGGAAAGAGAGGAGGAGTTTGAGGTAATCAGTCCCTCAGCCTGGAATTGATGTGTTCAGTCCACCAAGATTGATGGGCCTACTGGCCCATACTGCCTAGCATGGGCCAGTAGGCCTGTTGCAGTGTCTACCCAGCATCAATCATACGGGTCGACCTCCTGTACCAGTCATGTTTACTCATCATCAATCATACTGGTTCACCTGTACCAGTCATATCTACTCATCATCAATCATACTGGTACACCTGTACCAGTCATGTCTACCCAAGTACTAATCATACTGGTCCATTCAGCAACATTTCCTGTTATAACTGAATATTTAAACCAGCGTTTCTTCACGGGTATACATAAACATAAACAGGCTGGTTTATAAGTATACAACGGAAGCCTGATAAATATTTTGCACTCTGGCAGTAGGCTGGTAGCCACTTACCAAACAGACTTTATCTTCATCTCTTATAAGTATACAACGGAAGCCTGATAAATATTTTGCACTCTGGCAATAGGCTGGTAGCTAACCACCACCCAGGAACGTACTGTACTGGCCTGGAATTTTATTACTCGCTGGCCACGAGTTCTAAACCCCACTCGAACTTTGGTTTGACTGTACTACCATCGTCCTGACTCATAAGTGTGAAAGCTGTATTTTCTATGTATTACGTAATAGATCTCGTTCGTGTAATATTTTAGTTCCAATTCGTGGAGATAACTGGCACTTAGGAGAGGGCCAAAAGCTTGTGACGACGTTTTGATCCAAGTCTGAGCGAGACGTTGTTTTAAGCTTCCTCTGTGTTGAGTGCTGCTTTTGTGTTGTTTCACACGAGGTACTGTCATTGTTTTCAATTTTTTCCTCTTTGTCAGTAAAACCTCAAATGTGTGAAACCTCACACATGTTTGAAACCTCACACATGTTTGAAACCTCACAAATGTTTGAAACCTCACACATGTTTAAAACCCCACACATTCAGAACCTCACATGTTTAAAAACCCACACATGTTCAAAATCTCACATATGTTCAAAACCTCACACATGTTCAAAATCTGACACATGTTCAAAATCTCACACATATTCAAAATCTAACACATGTTTATAAACCCCCCACACATGTTCAGAAGCTCACGCATTTCACAGGATATATTCCCTTAGGGCTGTATACCTCTCAGCGTATATATGCTGTGGATTTACTATACTCCATAGTTTAGGGTTCGAAACATTCTCTTTCCACTACTCACAGACCGAAGGAAGATCTCAAGATGGACACTGTGTGCGAAACGTTATATCACCAAACACGGTATTGTTCCAGATACGGTATTGTTCCAGACACGGTATTGTTCCAGATACGGTATTGTTCCAGACACGGTATTGTTCCAGACACGGTATTGTTCCAGACACGGTATTGTTCCAGACACGGTATTCCAGACACGGTATTGTTCCAGACACGGTATTGTTCCAGACACGGTCTCTTCGTTCTTTATTCCCTTCCAGTTTTTAATTCTCCATTTTTTCCAAAAGCAGTGGAACTGAAACCTGTGTTCGTTGAACACAGGTTTACGTCCATCCTGGTTTACCCCACCTTGAAAACTTGCACTGTCTTCAGTGGATGGCACTCACGAATTTCTTGCATCTAATAAAAGGCTGATAAGGGCTATGATTTGCGTGTAATCTATGAGGCTGAGGGAACTGGGGCCAGTACTGTGTTTTGAAGAAACGAGACTACGAGGCTGAATTGGCAGATTAACTGGGTTTTAAACCTATCGACTACTCCTGTCACCTTTTCGCTACCAGCCAAGAAGACTTGAATACCTAAAATGGCCGGTGAAGTACACAACGGAAGCCTGATAAATATTTTGCACTCTGGCAGTAGGCTGGTAGCTAGCCACCACCCAGGAACGGTGAAAGTAATCTGCCAGAGCGTATACGCTGAGAAAAATAAATCTCTTGCGTACACTATTTGCGTTAATCCCTAATTTAGGGATTAACGCAATAACAGACCGGTTCTTTACAGAGTGATCACGGCAACTCAGATGTTTCACTCTAATCTGGTCCATCTCAGAGTGACGCCGGTATCATAGATGTTTCACTCAGGACCAGAGTGACCCCTATAACTCAGATGTTTCACTCAGGACCAGAGTGACCACTATAACTCAGCTGTTTCACTGGTACTCACCGCCAAGTCTCACTTCTCACAACAGATTTAGAGAGAAAAATGATTGTGTCTGGCAAACACAAGGGATTAGCAGGCAGATAGTCATCTCCACCAACCTGCTGTCACTCTACCCATAGCCTGTACTCATGGCTTCGTCCCACCGTCTCGACCTGCGTCGTAGACTCGCGGTCTCGACCCATGATTTCAACCCATCGTGTTGACTCATTTGCATAAACGCTGGTGTTGACAGTTAGCCACAAGTCGAGGCCATGGCCTCGACCCATGGCCTCGACCCATGGCCTCGACCCATGGCCTCTACAGATGCACCGACAAATGCGTCTGTTTAGGTATCTAGCAATACAGGTTTCAAGACTATAAATTGTGTGTGAGTGTGTGCTCGCCTATATGTGGTTGCAGAGGTCGATCCTCAGCTCCTGGGCCCCGCCTTTCCGCTGGCAGCTACAGGGTTTACTCCTGGTTGCGTGAGCGCTGTCATACTTATTCTTAAAGTACTATATATATCCCTCCTAGACCACTGAGTTGTCTAGGTCGTTCCACTTCCTGACCACTCTAAGGCTAAAGAAGTATTTCCTAACATCCCTGTAACTCATGTGTGTTTCTAACTTGCAGTTGTGACCTTGTGTACCTGAGGCCCGCCTCTCAAACTGACTTTCCCTCTCCACTCTGTCAATTCCTCTTAGTGTTTTGTACGTCGTAATCATATCACCCCTGGTCCTACTGTCCTCTAACGTTGTCAAGTTCAGCTCCTCTAGTCTCTCTCAGAGTTGCAAACCATTGCACTTTTTACAGCTTCTTTAAATGTTTTTTTCAGATGCTGGTTCCATGCTGGCGCTGCATACTCCTAGATGGGCCTGACAAATGCCGTCTATAGGGTCGTGAATGCCTCCTTGTTGAGGTTTCTGAATGTTACCCTTAAGTTTGCCAGTCTCGCCTTCACTGTAGTGGTTATTTAGTTAATGTGTGATTCAGGAGAAATGCTCAGAAGTATGCTCACCCCGAGGTCCTGCTCGTTCAATGAAGTTTGCAGACTTTGTACCCCGAGCCTGTGCTGTGTTTCCGGTCTTCTTGGTCCTTCCCTATTTTCATAAATTTTCATTTGGCGAGGTTCAATTATTCTAATAGGTATTTGTCAAACCGTTGCTGTAGCTTATCCAGATCCATTTGTAATCTTTTCTGATCAATTCTTTTTTATATTCTCATTACTTTTACCTCGATTTCTCCTGTCATATCATTTACGTACACAAGAAGCAGCACTGGTCCAAGTACTGACCCTTGGGGAACCCCTCCCGACACATTCTCCCAGACAATAACTCCTTGTTTCCTTCCTGTTAATCATTCCTTGATCCAATGTTTTTCTTATAGTCCCAGTGAGGTGCTGTACCGAGCGCCTTCTTACAGTCCAAAAATATACAGTACAACCATACCTATCTCTCCTGTCTAACTTTCCTTACCTTGTCATATAACTCTAGCAGATTTGTGAGCCAGAGTTTACCATCTCTAAAACTCTGCTGGCCTTTGTTTACGAACCTACTCCTTTCCAGTGGTCCACTACTCTTCCGTGTGTGTGTGTGTGTGTGTGTGTGTGTGTGTGTGTGTGTGTGTGTGTGTGTGTGTGCGTGCGTGCGTGCGTACACAAGGCGGAGTGAGCTAGGTGTCACAACAAGTGAGTTAATCTGTATGCTTAACCAGAGGGGAGTCTTGTCCCAACGTGCTACTCAACCATAGCTTATCTCCAGGGATCAAGGGATCACTGTCCTCTCTTCCCATCCAGCCCATAAGCCAACCAGCCCACCCACCTGTCTCCAGCAAGCATCCTTCCACTCTCCACCACCTTCTTAAGGCCAGTTGAAGGATTACAGAAGCTGGTAACTTACTCTGAGTCCTCTCAGCAAACGTACCTTTCTGAAGTAAATATTTTGCCGTACAGTGAGGTCTAAACATTGTAATATATTTAGCTGATCGGTGCGTGCCGGACATAAGATGAAAAACTTATCACCTGCCTCTTGTTGGCTGCTTTGGATCCAACGCCTGGGCACCAAAGTATTGTCCAGTGTGGCATGGTGTGTATAGTACTACGAAGTAGTACGCAGAGTACTGCGTACTCTGATGCAGAGCTTGCAGGTTTGAGTCCTGCTGTGGACTGAAGGATAATGCTGTAAATAATATCGCCTCTTTGCGAATTGCTAAGCATATACATGATATATATATATATATATATATATATATATATATATATATATATATATATATATATATATATATATATATATATATATATATATATATATGTCCAATAAGATCACAGTAAACAGGTGATACCACAATATGCAAAACAACCACTGTGAAAAAATAATGGAATTCGAATCGCTTTCGTGACTTCTCACATTATCAAGGAACAGGTTAACAGGAAGACATATAAGGGCGAGACAACACCTCACTGCCACCCCACAACAACACCTGACTTTTTATGATGATGTAGGTAGGTAGTCAGTGGTACGTGAAACACACCTTATATTCTATTCTATGTTCTCTGATAATTAAATAGCACTTTGGTCCCCTTTCCTCCAAGAGGTGCTATGCTCCAGATTTTTCCACTTCCTGACAACTCTATGACTGAAGAAATACTTCCTAATATCCCTGTGACCCATCTTGAGTTTGCTACTTCATTTGTGACCCCTTGTTGCTGTCTATCTCTCTCTACCTGATTTTCAGGGCCTCTGGGATTGCTCGTGAATCTAACTTCTTCCTGCAGTAAATACTGCATGCTCATGCTAATATTATTTTGCAGTCGTCTCTAAACACAACACTTGAGGTGCCAGGTGCTGCCTCCGAAGTGGACTCCTCCGACGTATTTCTTTTCCGAAGTCTGTTGGATATTTGTGTTTACGTCTCACACACGCAGGTTAGGTTGTTCAGGGTTGAGTGTGGCACAAGAATGTTTTTGTTTCCTCAAAAGAGTGTTTGCACAAGAGGGTTTTAATGAGTGTTACACACGAAGGCAGTCACAGGGGGCGGCTAAGGGGGCTGAAGCTCCCCATCTCCCCTTTCCCCAGACGCAAACACGTTTTGTTTATTTCTTTTCAGTTAATGGCTAATCTTCACGGTATAGTATTGACCAGTGACAGCGCCAGCACGATACTTTAACACACGTCTCAAACATACTGAAAAAAATATAATTTCTTAAGGGGATTTCTCTGAAATTTTCACTTAGGATTTTTAAGCTCCTCTAGATTGAAATCCTGGCTTCAGCCCCTAGACTGAAATCTTACCTTAAGCAACTTTTTCAGATCAGTGTTGCATAAGAGAGCTTAGAGCAGTGTTGATTAAGAGTTTAGAGGAGTGCTGAGAAAGAGCTTAGACCAGTGCTTAGAGTATAGACTAGTAGTAGGAGTGTAGACTAGTAGTAGTAAGAGTTTAGACTAGTAGTGAGTAAGGCGTCAGAAGAGTGATGGAGGTGGTTGTCTCCGCAGGTACTCTGACAGACGAGGCGGACAGAGGCACATGGAGACCTGGTGAGTAGTTGTGACCAAACCTTGTCTTGTCTGGTGCCTACCTGCAACTTCCATCACTACCACCATCCTACCACTACTACCACCATCCTACCACCACCATCACCACCACCTCTGCCATCATCCTACCACCCCAGCACATCCATCACCACTAAAACTAACGACAACACCGGGAATCTTTAAGTTGATATAAATAAAGTCTTCCATTGGGTCACTGACAGCAGTACATTGTTGAAGACCAAATTTCAGTTACGTCTCTAATGAAATAAAAACTAGAGAGAGTCACAACATCCACTCGAATCACACGAGGAACTCGGGAGTCCTAACGTCGGAGGATCTCACATAACGAATCACAACAACAACGTAACTACAGTGGAACCTCGGTGTTCGAACGTAACAGAACCGGAGTTCGAACAATTTTGGTCAGAAAAAATTGACGCTGTCTTTGAACGTTTTCCTGGAGTCCGAACGGGATAACTTGTTTAAAATTCAATGGTAAAAATGTTTAGAGGAAAACCCTGTTTCAAAAGTGATTTGAAGTGACCTTTGACACTGACCTGACTCTCAGAGACTTTTGGAAGAGTCAGTTCAACATTCTCCAGTGTGTGAAGCTGATAATTAAAACCTGGGAAACAGTTTTGTACATCGAACTTATTTCAGTTCGAACACCACCTAGGAACCAGTTAAGTTCAAACACCTGGGGTTCCACTGTATTTGAATAAAAGTTTAGAAAACTGAAAAGTTAATAAATGACACTTGTGCTACTTCGCTCCAGTAGAACTGCTACTTCGCTCCAGTAGAACTGCTACTTCGCTCTAGTAGAACTGCTACTTCGCTCCAGTAGAACTGCTACTTCGCTCCAGTAGAACTGCTACTTCGCTCCAGTAGAACTGCTACTTCGCTCCAGTAGAACTGCTACTTCGCTCCAGTAGAACTGCTACTTCGCTCTAGTAGAACTGCTACTTCGCTCCAGTAGAACTGCTACTTCGCTCTAGTAGAACTGCTACTTCGCCCAGTAGAACTGCTACTTCGCTCCAGTAGAACTGCTACTTCGCTTCAGTAGAACTGCTACTTCGCTCCAGTAGAACTGCTACTTCGCTCCAGTAGAACTGCTACTTCGCTCCAGTAGAACTGCTACTTCGCTCCAGTAGAACTGCTACTTCGCTCCAGTAGAACTGCTACTTCGCTCCAGTAGAACTGCTACCGCCAGGAAAACGATAACCAGAGCATTCAGAAGAAGAGATGCCAACCACAGATAATTCTCTTGAAATCTCTTGATCTCTCTAACCTGCAATATTGCTGTATATGAATGGCGCCCTTCAGGCGCCCTTCATGGCGGGAGAAATTGCGGGACTGCAGAACGTACCGAGAGCTTTTGTTACTTGTGTAAATTCAACTAAACACCAAAACTACTGGAAAAGCTTGAAGGCTTTTGAACTGTGCTAATTAGAGTGTAAGCGAGAAAGATACATCATAATCTACACCTGGAAAATTATGGAGTGACTGGTCCCAAACGTGCACTCTGAAACTACGGTGCGAAATATGTAGAGTGAATAGCAGGGGCGCGAGGAATCCACTTAAAGGGTACTCAGTTAATGTAAGAAGACCAAGACTTTTCAACACCCTCCCTTCGTGCTTAAGGGGAATTGCCCACAGATCTCTGGTGGTCTTCAAAACGGAACTTGACAAATTCCTCAAGTCAGTTACTGATGAGCCGGGCTCAACAGCCTAGTTGATTTGGCCAACAACCAGGAGGTCTGGGACCGAGATGTGGGGTCGGTGATTACTAGAACCGACTATGTCACCACTACTATCCTACCACCACCACCACCAACACTACAACCACCATCACTACCACCACCACCACCATCACTACCACCACCATCACTACCACTACCACCACCACCACCACCATCACTACCACCACCATCACCACCACTACCACCACCACCACTGCCAGTCACTACCACCACCACCATCACTACCCCACCACCATCACTACCACCACCATCACTACCACCAACACCACCATCACTACCACCACCATCACTACCACCAGCATCACTACCACCAAAATCACCACCACATCACCATCACCATCACTACCACCACCACCATCACTACCACCACCATCACTATCACCACCACCATCAATACCACCACCACCATCAATACCACCACCATCACTACCATCACTACCACCATCACCACCGCCACCACCAACCCTCCGGTGTGAGTAGATGACACAGAGAGGTAGTCCTGTCGCAACACCAGTTTGGTAGGTAGGTAGTGTGAAATTATATTTATGTGAGGGTGATAGTACCTCGTAGTGGATAAAGGAGAATAGACCTTCACTTTTCCACCTATTCCTTCCCCGCCCCCCCCTCCACACACACATAGCCCATAAAGTAATTATAACAATTATATACAACCCGTCACCAAACAACAAGGGAGCCCAGACTTTAGTATGGCGCATAAAACAAGACAACAGCAGATAGAGCGCCAGGTGTAACAAGTAGGCCTATTTACCTATTGTCAATTCCGAGGAAAAGGAGTGTCTACCCACCTGGCAGGTGTTCCGGGGGTCATCGCCCCCCACACACTCAAGCAGTATTTCTATTATGAAGTTCAAGCTGGCTTTTTCCAGACACTTTATTTACCCTGTGTATTTGTATACATTTAGTGTTGTTATAATGCGTCGACGGGCTCTTGCGACGATGAATTTTCATTGTTTATCTATGTATATTCTTTAATGTATAATGCAATTCAAATTTCCCGCATCCTTCTTCTTCTCTCTCTCTCTCTCTCTCTCTCTCTCTCTCTCTCTCTCTCTCTCTCTCTCTCTCTCTCTCTCTCTCTCTCTCTTCCTCCTCGCTCTGGAATATAGAGCTAGGTTCATAAGAATTTATCTTATCTTGTGTCCAGAATAGTCCATCCTGAGAGATAGTAATTCCCAAGTAATAGTAACTGCAGCTCTGCTGGAAGATGGTAATTCCCAAGTAATAGTAACTGCAGCTCTGCTGGAAGATGGTAATACTCAAGTAATAGTAACTGCAGCTGTGCTGGAAGATGGCAATACTCAAGTAATAGTAACTGCAGCTGTGCTGGAAGATGGTAATACTCAAGTAATAGTAACTGCAGCTGTGCTGGAAGATGGTAATACTCAAGTAATAGTAACTGCAGCTGTGCTGGAAGATGGTAATACTCAAGTAATAGTAACTGCAGCTCTGCTGGAAGATGGTAATACTCAAGTAATAGTAACTGCAGCTCTGCTGGAAGATGGCAATACTCAAGTAATAGTAACTGCAGCTGTGCTGGAAGATGGTAATACTCAAGTAATAGTAACTGCAGCTCTGCTGGAAGATGGTAATATTCAAGTAATAGTAACTGCAGCTCTGCTGGAAGATGGCAATACTCAAGTAATAGTAACTGCAGCTCTGCTGGAAGATGGTAATACTCAAGTAATAGTAACTGTAGCTGTGCTGGAAGATGGTAATACTCAAGTAATAGTAACTGCAGCTGTGCTGGAAGATGGTAATACTCAAGTAATAGTAACTGCAGCTGTGCTGGAAGATGGTAATACTCAAGTAATAGTAACTGCAGCTGTGCTGGAAGATGGTAATACTCAAGTAATAGTAACTGCAGCTGTGCTGGATGATGGTAATACTCAAGTAATAGTAACTGCAGCTGTGCTGGAAGATGGTAATACTCAAGTAATAGTAACTGCAGCTGTGCTGGAAGATGGTAATACTCAAGTAATAGTAACTGCAGCTCTGCTGGAAGATGGTAATACTCAAGTAATAGTAACTGCAGCTGTGCTGGAAGATGGTAATACTAGAGTAATAGTAACTGCAGCTGTGCTGGAAGGTGGTAATACTCAAGTAATAGTAACTGCAGCTGTGCTGGAAGATGGTAATACTCAAGTAATAGTAACTGCAGCTGTGCTGGAAGATGGTAATACTCAAGTAATAGTAACTGCTGCTCTGCTGGAAGATGGTAATACTCAAGTAATAGTAACTGCAGCTGTGCTGGAAGATGGTAATACTCAAGTAATAGTAACTGCAGCTTGCTGAAGATGGAATACTCAAGAATAGTAACTGCAGCTGTGCTGAAGATGGTAATACTCAAGTAATAGTAACTGCAGCTGTGCTGGAAGATGGTAATACTCAAGTAATAGTAACTGCAGCTGTGCTGGAAGATGGTAATACTCAAGTAATAGTAACTGCAGCTGTGCTGGAAGATGGTAATACTCAAGTAATAGTAACTGCAGCTGTGCTGGAAGATGGTAATACTCAAGTAATAGTAACTGCAGCTGTGCTGGAAGATGGTAATACTCAAGTAATAGTAACTGCAGCTGTGCTGGAAGATGGTAATACTCAAGTAATAGTAACTGCAGCTGTGCTGGAAGATGGTAATACTCAAGTAATAGTAACTGCAGCTGTGCTGGAAGATGGTAATACTCAAGTAATAGTAACTGCAGCTGTGCTGGAAGATGGTAATACTCAAGTAATAGTAACTGCAGCTGTGCTGGAAGATGGTAATACTCAAGTAATAGTAACTGCAGCTGTGCTGGAAGATGGTAATACTCAAGTAATAGTAACTGCAGCTGTGCTGGAAGATGGTAATACTCAAGTAATAGTAACTGCAGCTGTGCTGGAAGATGGTAATACTCAAGTAATAGTAACTGCAGCTCTGCTGGAAGATGGTAATACTCAAGTAATAGTAACTGCAGCTGTGCTGGAAGATGGTAATACTCAAGTAATAGTAACTGCAGCTGTGCTGGAAGATGGTAATACTCAAGTAATAGTAACTGCAGCTGTGCCTGAAGATGGCAATACTCAAGTAATAGTAACTGCAGCTGTGCTGGAAGATGGTAATACTCAAGTAATAGTAACTGCTGCTCTGCTGGAAGATGGTAATACTCAAGTAATAGTAACTGCAGCTGTGCTGGAAGATGGTAATACTCAAGTAATAGTAACTGCAGCTGTGCTGGAAGATGGTAATACTCAATATAACTGCAGCTTGCTGAAGATGGAATACTCAAGTAATATTAACTGCAGCTGTGCTGGAAGATGGTAATACTCAAGTAATAGTAACTGCAGCTGTGCTGGAAGATGGTAATACTCAAGTAATAGTAACTGCAGCTGTGCTGGAAGATGGTAATACTCAAGTAATAGTAACTGCAGCTGTGCTGGAAGATGGTAATACTCAAGTAATAGTAACTGCAGCTGTGCTGGAAGATGGTAATACTCAAGTAATAGTAACTGCAGCTGTGCTGGAAGATGGTAATACTCAAGTAATAGTAACTGCAGCTGTGCTGGAAGATGGTAATACTCTATGTAACTGCAGCTGTGCTGGAAAGATGGAATACTAATAATCCATTACTGCAGCTGTGCTGGAAGAGGGTAATACTCAAGTAGAACTGCACTAGTCTGAAGGAAACTGAACTAGCTGCAGCTAGTGCTGAACTCCAGCTGATACTGACACTAACTCAGCTCAGCTGAGACTCCAGCTCAGGCTGACACTACCAGCTCAGCTGACACTACCAGCGTCCAGAGGCTGACACTACCAGCTCAGGCTGACACTACCAGCTCCAGAGCTGACACTACCAGCTCAGGCTAAACTACCAGCTCAGCTGACACTCCCAGCTCAGCTGACACTACCAGCTCAGCTACACTACCAGCTCAGACTGACACTACCAGCTCAGCTGACACTTCAGCTCAGCTGACACTACCAGCTCAGGCTGACACTACCAGCTCACTGCACTCCAGCTCAGCTGCTCTAACCGACTGACACTACCAGCTCAGTGGACACTACTGAAACCCGATTGCTGGATGGAATTCCGACTGTGTATGAAACCCCTGTATGATGGAATATGACAGTGAAACTTCATCCTGTGTGATGGAATATGACAGTGACCTAACTATCGTATAGAATAGCGTAGTAGACTATTACCACTAAACATTTTGCTCCATAAAATAAAAAAAAGAATTTTTCTTAGTCTTCCCCACCAAGGTTGAAAGCTTCTTCTAGTTCTCAACCACTGCTTCCAGGTACTTAACACCAGCAACCATCCAGAGAGGTACTACCATCCTGGCACGTTCCAGAACCAGCAACCATCCAGAGAGGTACTACCATCCTGGCACGTTCCAGAACCAGCAACCATCCAGAGGTACTACCATCCTGGCATGTTCCAGAACCAGCAACCATCCAGAGAGGTACTACCATCCTGGCACGTTCCAGAACCAGCAACTATCCAGAGAGGTACTACCATCCTGGCATGTTCCAGAACCAGCAACCATCCAGAGAGGTACTACCATCCTGGCATGTTCCAGAACCAGCAACCATCCAGAGAGGTACTACCATCCTGTCATGTTCCAGAACCAGCAACCATCCAGAGAGGTACTACCATCCTGTCATGTTCCAGAACCAGCAACCATCCAGAGAGGTACTACCATCCTGGCATGTTCTAGAACCAGCAACCATCCAGAGAGGTACTACCATCCTGGCATGTTCCAGAGCCAGCAACCATCCAGAGAGGTACTACCATCCTGGCATGTTCCAGAACCAGCAACCATCCGGAGAGGTACTACCATCCTGGCATGTTCCAGAACCAGCAACCATCCAGAGGTACTACCATCCTGGCATGTTCCAGAACCAGCAACCATCCAGAGAGGTACTACCATCCTGGCATGTTCCAAGCACAAGCAACCATGCCAAGAGTTTACTGACTACCATCCATGGGTATGGTTCCAGAATCCAAGGGAATCATCCAGGAAGAACTATCTTCCTGGCAGGTTCAGAACCAGCAACCATCCAGAGAGGTACTACCATCCTGGCATGTTCCAGAACCAGCAACCATCCGAGAGGTACTACCATCCTGGCATGTTCCAGAACCAGCAACCATCCAGAGGTACTACCATCCTGGCATGTTCCAGAACCAGCAACCATCCAGAGAGGTACTACCATCCTGTCATGTTCCAGAACCAGCAACCATCCAGAGAGGTACTACCATCCTGGCATGTTCCAGAACCAGCAACCATCCAGAGAGGTACTACCATCCTGGCATGTTCCAGAACCAGCAACCATCCAGAGAGGTACTACCATCCTGGCATGTTCCAGAGCCAGCAACCATCCAGAGAGGTACTACCATCCTGGCATGTTCTAGAACCAGCAACCATCCAGAGAGGTACTACCATCCTGGCATGTTCCAGAACCAGCAACCATCCAGAGAGGTACTACCATCCAGTCTTATGAATATAAAACAAAACCCTGCGAACAGATTCTGCGCTACGGTTACAAACTTCCCTTCAGTCGACAACAGTGGGCTACGGAGCGGCCTGGCTGACTCCCGGGGGAGGAGGATGCTGTCACTTTGATAAAGTGGTGTACAATCTGGCCAAGCAACTTAATTATAGACCTTAAAGGGTAATCAGAGAAGTGGAGAAGTGAGACTGTGTAACATCTAGAGAGATATTAACTGGTTAAACACAAGAAGAGGCATCTCTCTTCCACCAATACATTATAATTATAATTATAATAATAATAATAATAATAATAATCTTTATTTCTACAATTACATGATACAACTTATGCAGACCATAGCTGACATCACTGACGTACTATATAGGAAGTCCCTGGTTATGTAGAGCATTTCCCGCAACTTAGGTTAATTTTGTCCCCAGGATGCGACCCACATCAGTCGGCTAACATTCAGGTACCTATTTACTGCTAGGTGAACAGGGACAGCAGGTGTCTTAAGGGAACACGCTCAATGTTTCCACCCGTACCGGGGATTGAACCACGGACCTCAGTGTGTGAGCTGAGGGTCCTTCATTATAAAAAAAAGCAAGACTTCTTGAATCAGTCTCTGGAAAGTTTAGTGAATACTGACCAGCAATGTGTCCAGTGTTGGCCAATTCATTCTTATCTTTTTTTCAAACACGAAACTATAAATAAAATTCCAGAAATTAGTAAATATAGAGAACCAAAGGAAATAAATGACTGAAAAAATTACTGTTACGTAAGACTTGGTTCTTTAACTAGTAGACTGACTAGATTAGTAGACTGAACTAGTAGACTGACTAGACTAGTAGACTGACTAGACTAGTAGACTGACTGAACTAGTAGACTGACTAGACTAGTAGACTGACTGAACTAGTAGACTGACTAGACTAGTAGACTGACTAGATTGGTAGACTGACTAGACTAGTAGACTGAACTAGTAGACTGACTAGACTAGTAGACTGACTAGACTAGTAGACTGACTGAACTAGTTGACTGACTAGACTAGTAGACTGACTGAACTAGTAGACTGACTAGACTAGTAGACTGACTAGATTGGTAGACTAGTAGACTGAACTAGTAGACTGACTAGACTAGTAGACTGAACTAGTAGACTGACTAGACTAGTAAACTGAACTAGTAGACTGACTAGCCTAGTAGACTGAACTAGTAGACTGAACTAGTAGACTGAGTAGACTAGTAGACTGACTAGACTAGTAGACTGACTAGACTAGTAGACTGAACTAGTAGACAGACTAGACTAGTAGACTGAACTAGTAGACTGACTAGAGAAGTAGACTGAACTAGTAGACTGACTAGACTAGTAGACTGAACTAGTAGACTGACTAGACTAGTAGACTGACTGAACTAGTAGACTGATTGAACTAGTAGACTGACTAGACTAGTAGACTGACTAGACTAGTAGACTGACTAGACTAGGAGACTGACTAGACTAGTAGACTGACTGAACTAGTAGACTGGTAGACTGAACTAGTAGACTGACTAGACTAGTAGACTGAACTAGTAGACTGACTAGACTAGTAGACTGAACTAGTAGACTGACTAGACTAGTAGACTGACTGAACTAGTAGACTGATTGAACTAGTAGACTGACTAGACTAGTAGACTGACTAGACTAGTAGACTGACTAGACTAGGAGACTGACTAGACTAGTAGACTGACTGAACTAGTAGACTGACTAGACTGGTAGACTGAACTAGTAGACTGACTAGACTAGTAGACTGAACTAGTAGACTGACTAGACTAGTAGACTGACTAGACTGTAGACTGAACTAGTAGACTGACTAGACTCGTAAACTGAACTCAGTGAGACGACTAGCTTCAAGTAGACTGAAGCTGCTTAGGACTGGAAAATGAAGACTCAGGAAACTAGTAGACTGACAAACCAGAGTCACCACTAGACAAGGAATCGTAAGACTTGGATAATTATTCTGCTGATCTGTCGTTTAAAGACCATAACAAGCAGATCACAACAGCCGGACAGATGACGGTGGGTCATTAGAACTTTCAAAACAAGAGAATAATGCCGATGGTGACCTATTCAGTCACATCGCTAGTGCTCACTCACTCCTGAATACTGTAGGCTGACGAGCCCGTTCTGAGCGGCAGGAGAAATAGCGATGCTGGAACATCAGGCTCGTTGTCACGCTCACATATACCATGAACACTAAATTTTGGAACCCTTCAAGTCTTGAACATGTACTCATTGGAGCGGAGGGAGAGAGATACATGATAATATATACATGGAAAGTACTTGAGGCCTGGTCCCAAATCTGCACACTGCCATAAAACATACAACATACTGGAGTGAGAGATAGGGAGAAAGTGTAAAATAAACCAGTGAGGAGCAGGGGTGCGGTGGGGACAATCGGGAGCACTGTATTAACATCCGGGGTCCCAGACTATTCAACATCTTACCAGAAGATATCCGAAACACGGCTGGAACCAGGTAGAAGCCTTCAAGAGGAAACTGGACAAATATCTTACCAGTGCATCAACCAGGCTGTGAGGATATGTGGGCAGCGGGCCAGCAGCAACAGCCTGGTTGACCAGGCAGTCACCAGACGAGCCTGGCCCATGGCCGGGCCAGAGAGTAGATACCGAAACCTCAAAGGATATCAAAGGTAGTAGACTGAACTAGTAGACTGACTAGACTAGTAGACTGACTAGACTGGTAGACTGAACTAGTAGACTGAACTAGTAGACTGACTGACTCGTAAATTGACTGGGCAGTGGAGAACAACATGACGTTCAATGGTGATAAGTTTCAGCTGCTTAGGTATGGAAAAAATGAAGAACTCAAAAGGAACACTATATACAAAACGCAAGAGGGTCACCACATAGAACGAAAGGAACACGTAAAGGACTTGGGAATAATTATGTCTGCTGATCTGTCGTTTAAAGACCATAACAAGACAAAGATCACAACAGCCAGGAAGATGACGGGGTGGGTATTGAGAACTTTCAAAACAAGGGAAATAATGCCGATGGTGACACTATTCAAATCGCTAGTGCTCCCTCACTTAGAATACTGCTCAGTGCTGACGGCCCCGTTCAGGGCAGGAGAAATAGCAGAGCTGGAACAAATCCAGAGATCGTTTACGGCTCACATTGAGCCATTGAAACATCTAAATTATTGGGAACGCCTTCAAGTCTTGAACATGTACTCATTGGAGCGGAGGAGAGAGATACATGATAATAT
Organism: Cherax destructor; assembly: GCA_009830355.1. Classification (NCBI taxonomy): domain Eukaryota; kingdom Metazoa; phylum Arthropoda; class Malacostraca; order Decapoda; family Parastacidae; genus Cherax; species Cherax destructor. Next base: position 205,285 of record WNWK01000454.1, read on the forward strand.
ATACATGGAAAGTACTTGAGGGCCTGGTCCCAAATCTGCACACTGCCATAACAACATACTGGAGTGAGAGATATGGGAGAAAGTGTAAAATAAACCCAGTGAGGAGCAGGGGTGCGGTGGGGACAATACGGGAGCACTGTATTAACATCCGGGGTCCCAGACTATTCAACATCTTACCAGAAGATATCCGAAACACGGCTGGAACCAGTGTAGAAGCCTTCAAGAGGAAACTGGACAAATATCTTCACCAGGTGCCAGATCAACCAGGCTGTGATGGATATGTGGGGCAGCGGGCCTCCAGCAGCAACAGCCTGGTTGACCAGGCAAGCACCAGACGAGCCTGGCCCATGGCCGGGCTCAGAGAGTAGATACTCTCGAAACTCTTCAAAGGTATATCAAAGGTAGTAAACAGACTAAATTAATAGAATGACTGGACTAGTAGACTGAATTAATAGACTGACTGGACTAGTAGACTGACTGAACTAGTAGACTGAATAAACTAGTAGACTGAGTGGACTAGTAGACAAACTGAATTAATAGAATGACAAGACTATTAACTGACTGGACTAGTAGACTGACTGGTCTAGTAGACTGACTGGACTAGTAGACTGACTGAACTAGTTGATTGACTGGACTAGTACACTGACTGAATTAATAGAATGACCGGACTACTAAATTGACTGGACTGGTAGAGTGACTGGTCTAATAGACTGACTGAACTAGTAGACTAACTGAATTAATAGCCTGATTAGTAAACTGGCTAGACTAGTAGACTGACTGGACTTGTAGACTAACTGAACTAATAGACTGACTGAGCTAGTAGACTGACTGAGCTAGTAGACTGACTGAGCTAGTAGACTGACTGAGCTAGTAGACTGACTGCAGTAATAGCCTGAATGGTACCAACTAACTAATTTCACGGGTACTTAAGATAAGCGATGAGCATTTGAAGCCAATAATAATTCGCCTAATTACAATATGTTGTAAGAGCAAGTATGGTGTCAGGGAAATGGGAGACACCCAGACGGATACCTACTACCTGGAGAGGGTTTCAGGGCTCAACGCCTCGGCGGCCCGGTCTGAGACCAGTCCTCCTACTAACCTTAGTATTTAGACTTTCAACCCTATTATTATTATTATTATTATTATTATTATTATTATTATTATTATTATTGTTGTTGTTGTTTTTGTTGTTGTTGTTATTATTATTAATTTATACAGTAATTAATACTACGAGAACAAGAACTTCGAAGTAAAATGGAATCGAATTCAGACGAGTGTGATTACATATACAGATATATATAGTATAGAGTCGTATGTGTTAAGTAGAAGCAGCAAGAGTTATCAGTCATCTTACGTGTTTACGAGGCAGAGAAACACCAACAATCCTACCAGTGTGTGAAACAATTAACAAGTTTCCGCTTCACACTGCTATGTGAGCAGTGTGGCACCGCCCTGGGTGGTTGGCTACCAACCTTCTATGTTCACCAAAGCATCAGACAACATAGCAACATGGCAGTGTGCTCAGTTCCATCATGTGCACCTTAAAATACCACTTAGTACACTAAGATAAAATACAGTAAGTGTCCGGGGCCCAAGACTGTTCAACAGCCTCCCACCAGCCATAAGGGGAATTACCAATAGATCCCTGGTTGTCTTCAAGAGGAAGCTGGACAGATACGTAAAGTCAGTGCAGGATTAGCCGGGCTGTGGTTCGTACGTTGGTCTACGTGCGGCCAGCAGTAAAAGCCTGGTTAATCAGGTTCTGATCCACCGGGGGAGGCCTGGTGAAGGACTGGGCCGTGGGGTCGTTGACTCCCGGAATACTCTCCAGGTAGACACCAGGTAAGCCAGGCTCTCCTGTCCTATAGATACCCCTTAATTCACATCACATTGTTATGATCGTCGATCTGTATTCTCATTTCTTGGGCTTTGTCGAAGGTCTTTTTCAATCACCCACAAGCCTGGTCCGGGCCGGGCTGCGGTAATAGGGAGGAAAACTCTCGACACCCTTCAAAGGTATATCAAAGATAGGGTCGAGGGGTGCCAGGAGAGTCCAGATGCGACGTGCAGTACCTTCACCTCTCACAAAATCAAATATATCTTCACATACAATAACCCCATGAGTATTATTCTTTAACTGCATCATTCATGGGTCATGGGTCAGGCTTGCCTGGTGCTTGTCTGGTCAACCAGGCTGTTGTTGCTGCTGTTGCTGCTGCTGCTGCATTTTGTCACCGTTCCATTTCTGGCGGAACTTCTCTGTTAGCGGGACAGCGTGAGTCTCTCTCGATTAGCGGACGGAGGACAGAGCCTCATCTATTCCAGGAGCTGAGGGACCCACAAGGGTTTAGAACTGCATTCACAAGTAGATACGAAATCTTGATAAATATAATAATAATAATAATAATAATGGTAACAATAATAATAATAATAATAAAAATCAATAATAATAATAATAAAAATAAAATAATAATGACAATAACAATAAAATAATAATAATAATGATAATAATAATAATAATAATAATAGTACTAATTAAAATAATACAACAACAACAATATGGTTCGTATATTTGTATTGTTTATGCACTCGTTTATGTATACACCAAGTGTAGTAAACATGTGTATGTATACTTCAGCTGTAGTGTACATGTACGTATCTTTTAGTGCACACATGCATGTATCCTTTAGTGCCAGTGGTAGCGTAAATGTATGTATACTTCAGTGGCAGTATACATGAATGTATCCACCAGCGTTAATGTATGTGTATGTATCCACTAGTGATGGTGTAGATGTGTGTATCCACCAGTGTCATCAGTAGTAGTAGTGTGTACTCACCTATATGTGGTTGCAGAGGTCGAGTTACAGCTCCTGGCCCGTGTGTGTTTGTATGTGTGTGTGTGACTAGGAGCAGGATGTGGGCCGGATAGATGAGGCCTGACACAGGTCAGGCAGGTAGACTCCAGGTAGACTTCACGTAGACTCCAGGTGGTATCCAGATAGACTTCAGGTAGAGACGCCAAGCCGGATTGAAATCTGCCTAACCCAGTATGTAAATGGCTTAAACCGGGCAGCCTGCTCTTCCTTCTCAAGGTAACTGAAAAAAAAAAGCAAGCTGTGTAATCTGCTAGCACCAACAGGTTGCTTGACCAGGCAACCTGGAAGGAAATCTGGTCTCAAGAGTTATGTAAAATATTATTATTATTATTAATAATAACATTATTAATATTATTATTGTAATTATTATTTTATTACTATTACTATTATCATTATTGTTATTATTATTATCATTATTATTAGTAGTAGTGGTCGGAGCGCTAAATCCGTACCTTAACGTTAACTGAGTGTCGTTCACCAAGCGTCGTACTTTAACGTTAACTGCGTGTCGTTCACCAAGTGTCGTACCTTAACGTTAACTGCGTGTCGTTCACCAAGTGTCGTACCTTAACGTTAACTGCGTGTCGTTCACCAAGTGTCGTACCTTAACGTTAACTGCGTGTCGTTCACCAAGTGTCGTACCTTAACGTTAACTGCGTGTCGTTCACCGGTCGACCTAACGTTAACTGCGTGTCGTTCACCAAGTGTCGTACCTTAACGTTAACTGCGTGTCGTTCACCAAGTGTCGTACCTTAACGCTAACTGCGTGTCATTTCTCGGGGAGTTACAGGAGAGGATGGCGCAGCAGGCAGGACGACTTTTATGGCTGCCAGGGCCATAAAAGTGGCGTCCGAGGCGGGCCATGTCGGGCCGCACACCTGTGGTCACCCCCTCACACCCACCGCCCACCGACGCCCACCTGTCACCATCCCCCGCCCACCTGTCCTCCCAGTGACCAATAGCACTCAGTTACGAAGGCGCGGGGAGGCCGAGCCTAGCGCAGGTAGCGCTGCGCTGGGCCAATAGCGCGGCTGGTGAAGCGTCGTGACTCCGGGCGCACTTTCCGCCCCGATGCTCTTCAATTTGCTCGGGAATCGAAGAGGAGCAGCTATATATATTTATTTTAACCTTTGAAATGCGTTTTACCACGACAATAGTCGCAGTGCAGACCGCATGTTGTTCACGGGGTGACGCAGCGGCGTCTGGCGTTGACGCAGCGCGTATGGCGTTGACGCAGCGGCGTCTGGCGTTGACGCAGCGGCGTCTGGCGTTGAAGCAGCGGTGTCTGATAGTGAGTCTCACCGTTAGATAGTGAGTCAGGCACATCAGTTAACGTCTAAGTTACTAACCAACTGCGTTACTAACAAGCTGCGTTACTAACTGGCTGCGTTACTAACAAGCTGCGTTACTAACTGGCTGCGTTACTAACTGGCTGCGTTACTAACAAGCTGCGTTACTAACTGGCTGCGTTACTAACTGGCTGCGTTACTAACAAGCTGCGTTACTAACTGGCTGCGTTACTAACAAGCTGCGTTACTAACAAGCTGCGTTACTAACTGGTCTGATCCACAACTACCCCATTACACAACGCTATTTCACCCTCTGTCAAGGACTGATTTCCGAACGTGCACGTAACTCTCTCCACCACCACTACTACTAACACCACTACCACCTCTACTACCACCACCACTACCACCTCTACTACCACCATCACCACTATCACCACCAATACTACCACCACCACCACTACTAATACCACCACCACTGCCAGCACCACCACCAGCACCACCACCATCACCACTACCACCACCATTGCCACCAAAATGAGGGCCATAGGCATTACGGGGAAGGTAGGCAGATGGATTTTTGAGTTCCTAACACAAAGAACACAAAAAGTAGTAGTGAACAGGGCAAGATCCAGCATCAGCGAGGTCAAAAGCTCAGTGCCCCAAGGCACTGTCCTGGCACCTCTGCTGTTTCTCATCCTCATAGCAGACATAGATAAAAACACCCAGCACACTTTTGTATCATCATTTGCAGATGACACTAAAATAAGCATGAAAGTCACTACGGTAGAGGACACTGAAAAATTACAGGAGGACATAAGCAGGGTCTTCCAATGGGCAGTGGAGAACAACATGACGTTCAATGGTGATAAGTTTCAGCTGCTTAGGTATGGAAAAAATGAAGAACTCAAAAGGAACACTATATACAAAACGCAAGAGGGTCACCACATAGAACGAAAGGAACACGTAAAGGACTTGGGAATAATTATGTCTGCTGATCTGTCGTTTAAAGACCATAACAAGACAAAGATCACAACAGCCAGGAAGATGACGGGGTGGGTATTGAGAACTTTCAAAACAAGGGAAATAATGCCGATGGTGACACTATTCAAATCGCTAGTGCTCCCTCACTTAGAATACTGCTCAGTGCTGACGGCCCCGTTCAGGGCAGGAGAAATAGCAGAGCTGGAACAAATCCAGAGATCGTTTACGGCTCACATTGAGCCATTGAAACATCTAAATTATTGGGAACGCCTTCAAGTCTTGAACATGTACTCATTGGAGCGGAGGAGAGAGAGATACATGATAATATATACATGGAAAGTACTTGAAGGCCTGGTCCCAAATCTGCACACTGCCATAACAACATACTGGAGTGAGAGATATGGGAGAAAGTGTAAAATAAACCCAGTGAGGAGCAGGGGTGCGGTGGGGACAATACGGGAGCACTGTATTAACATCCGGGGTCCCAGACTATTCAACATCTTACCAGAAGATATCCGAAACACGGCTGGAACCAGTGTAGAAGCCTTCAAGAGGAAACTGGACAAATATCTTCACCAGGTGCCAGATCAACCAGGCTGTGATGGATATGTGGGGCAGCGGGCCTCCAGCAGCAACAGCCTGGTTGACCAGGCAAGCACCAGACGAGCCTGGCCCATGGCCGGGCTCAGAGAGTAGATACTCTCGAAACTCCTCAAAGGTATATCAAAGGTAAGATCCTGGATAAAATCTTTGCTAAAATCTGTAATAAAATCTGTAATAAATTGTAATAAAATCTGGGATAAAATCTAGGATAAAATCTAGGATAAAATCTAGGATAAATTCTAGGATTAAATTCGGGATAAAATTTGCGATAAAATTGAGATAAAAATCTGAGACAAGTGTAAGATAAATTCTAGGATAAAATCCTGGATAAAATCTTTGTTAAAATCTGTGATAAAATATGCAATAAATTGTAACAAAATCTGGGATAAAATCCTGGATAAAATTAGGATAAAATCTGGGATAAAATCGACTCTAAAGATTTGGGAAATATATTAATTTTTCTCTTATATTTCACACAATTAAACTTATTCATTCCATGTTGCACATGGGTCTTAGTTTTTATCTGGTCGGTATTATATACAATTCATGTACAGTAATCTGACATAAATCTGTCTGTTGCTGGCGGTGGGTTACTGTTTACTGTTAACACAACAGAGCTTATCACTTGATAAGGTACAATCTATTTTAACTAAACAAGACCTTGATAATAAAAATACAGTAATGTATACGAAAAAAAGTCTACGGTCATTTTGATCCTAGATTCATCAATGGAGATTTGTTGAGCAAAGATTTATAGAAAAAATATGGAGCTAGAATATTTTTTCTTACATGAGAATTGATTATTATTGCTTTAAGAAATCTGCGAGTTATTGAAAACTTATCTTTCAGTGATGTGTTAAGAGTCTGACCAGTTGTTGTGTGTTAGTTTGACCAGTGTCATCCGTGCACGAGTGAGAGGTGTTGCGGCCGTGCACGAGTGAGAGGTGTTGCGGCCGTGCACGAGTGAGTGGTGTTGCGGCCGTGCACGAGTGAGTGGTGTTGCGGCCGTGCACGAGTGAGTGGTGTTGAGGCCGTGCACGAGTGAGAGGTGTTGGCCGTGCCGTGCACGGAGTGAGAGGTGTTGCGGCCGTGCACGAGTGAGTGGTGTTGCAGGCCGTGCACGAGTGAGTGGTGTTGCGGCCGTGCACGAGTGAGTGGTGTTGAGGCCGTGCACGAGTGAGTGGTGTTGCGGCCGTGCACGAGTGAGTGGTGTTGAGGCCGTGCACGAGTGAGTGGTGTTGAGGCCGTGCACGAGTGAGTGGTGTTGCGGCCGTGCACTAGTGAGTGGTGCTTGCGGCCGTGCACGAGTGAGAGGTGTTGGGCCGTGCACAGTGAGTGGTGTTGAGGCCGTGCACGAGTGAGAGGTGTTGCGGCCGTGCACGAGTGAGTGGTGTTGAGGCCGTGCACGAGTGAGGGTGTTGCGGCCGTGCACAGAGTGAGTGTTGCGGCCGTGCACGAGTGAGAGGTGTTGCGGCCGTGCAGGAGTGGTGTTGAGGCCGTGCACGAGTGAGGTGTGAGGCCGTGCACGAGTGAGTGGTGTTGCGGCCGTGCACGAGTGAGGGTGTTGCGGCCGTGCACGAGTGAGTGTTGCGGCCGTGCACGAGTGAGGGTGTTGCGGCCGTGCAGGAGTGAGTGGTGTTGGGCCGTGCACGGAGGGTGTGAGGCCGTGCACGAGTGAGTGGTGTTGCGGCGCACGTGGTGTGGGCCGTGCACGAGTGAGTGGTGTTGGGCCGTGCACGAGTGAGGGTGTTGCGGCCGTGCACGAGTGGAGGGTTGCGGCTGCACGGTGGTGGTGTTTCGGCCGTGCACGAGTGAGTGGTGTTGCGGCCGTGACGAGTGAGGTGGTGTTGCGGCCGTGCACGAGTGAGTGGTGGTTCGGCCGTGCACGAGTGAATGGTGTTGCGGCCGTGCACGAGTGAGTGGTGTTGCGGCCGTGCACGAGTGAGAGGTGTTGCGGCCGTGCACGAGTGAGTGGTGGTTCGGCCGTGCACGAGTGAGTGGTGTTGCGGCCGTGCACGAGTGAGAGGTGTTGCGGTCCTTCAATACAGTGAAAACCAGAAGACTGAAGAGGTTGAAGATTAGGTAATCAGTCCCTCGGTACAAGAAGCAAATGTTCAGTACCGCAGACATTTCTCCGGAAATTTAATATCCCCAAAGAAACACGAAAGTCACCTCAGTAGAAGACTCAAAAATTTCATTGTTAAAATTTCATTTTATTGTTGAGATGTGTTCAGTCACACACACCAAGGGCCACACCAGGGGCCATACCAGGTAGGACATCACCAGTGGTACTAACCAAACACAAAGAAAGACCAAACATCCCAAATGGTAACTCCTGCTTCATATTTGCAAATATTCAGGGTCTGAAATCAAATAAAAATGACAAAGTTAGTTATGTTAGTGGACTCCTATCAGAAGCAAATGCCATGTTTGGAGCATTTACAGAAACACATACAAGGGATGTTTTGGACGGAGAGATTAAGATAGAAAACTATAACATGTATAGATGTGATAGAATTAATAGGTCACAGGGAGGAGTAGGACTCTATATAAAAGATACTCTCTGTTGCACAGAAGTTTTGAACGCTACGAATGATATAGTAGAAATCCTCGGCATTAAAGTGGAAAATAAGAATCTAGTAATTATCCTAGTATACAAACCACCATCAGCAACTGCGGAGGAATTCACAGAGCAGTTAAAGAAGATAGATAGCTATCTGGATAGGCTAGAGAATCCCACCCCAAACATTTTAATCCTTGGAGATTTTAATCTCTCTCATGTAAAATGGAAGATGAGGCACCATAATGTTATACCAGAAATAACTCCTGGAAGCACCCTGGCTCAACAGGCACATACCAGGGAACTAATGAGGCTTTGTGAAAAGTACTCACTAAACCAACAGATAATTGATCCCACTAGAAATGAAAATACCCTGGATTTGATATTCACAAACAACGAGGAATTAATCAGAGACATAACAGTTACAAAAACAATATACTCTGATCATAACATCATAGAAGTTCAAACTAGTATTAACTCAGGGTTAGGGAACTGCGACACTAATGTTAGAGACGGAATGTTCAGTAAGTTTAATTTTAATAACCATAGAATTGACTGGGAAAAAATAAACCAAGAGCTATCAGACATATCATGGGAATCAGACATGAGCACCCTAAATCCCCACCAGTGCCTAGAGAAGCTGAATACAGAAGCATACAAGGTATGTATGAAACACGTACCATTGAGGAATTTCTAAAATTCTAAAAGAACAGTATGAGTCAGTGTTCAGCAACCCACTAAATGACAGCAAGGTAGAAAATGCAGAAATATTTTTCACTCCAGCAGAAGGCTGCGCAGACCACCTAACCGACATTAGTACAAATCCCATAGATTTCGAAAAAGAAATGGCCAACATGCCCACTCACTCAGCACCTGGACCAGATTCATGGAATGCTTTATTTATAAAGCAGTGCAAAGTACCATTAGCAAGAGCCCTTAGTATTCTGTGGAGAAAGAGCTTAGATCTAGGTGAAATTCCAGAGGCCTTAAAGAGTGCAGACATAGCTCCTTTGCATAAGGGAGGTAGTAGAGCACTAGCTAAAAATTACAGACCAGTAGCCCTCACTTCTCACATCATAAAAATCTTTGAAAGAGTGATGAGACGGCAGATTACAAAGTTCATGGACCAGCACAACCAACATAACCCGAACCAGCATGGCTTTAGAGCGGGTCGATCATGCCTGTCACAGCTGCTGAACCATTATGACAGAATTACGGAGGCATTGAAAGGGCGACCAAAACGCAGATGTGATTTACACAGATTTTGCAAAGGCGTTTGACAAATGCGATCATGGAGTGATAGCGCACAAAATGAGGGCCATAGGCATTACGGGAAGGTAGGCAGATGGATTTTTGAGTTCCTAACACAAAGAACACAAAAGTAGTAGTGAACAGGGCAAGATCCAGCATCAGCAAGGTCAAAAGCTCAGTGCCCCAAGGCACTGTCCTGGCACCTCTGCTGTTTCTCATCCTCATAGCAGACATAGATAAAAACACCCAGCACACTTTTGTATCATCATTTGCAGATGACACTAAAATAAGCATGAAAGTCACTACGGTAGAGGACACTGAAAAATTACAGGAGGACATAAGCAGGGTCTTCCAGTGGGCAGTGTAGAACAACATGACGTTCAATGGTGATAAGTTTCAGCTGCTTAGGTATGGAAAAATGAAGAACTCAAAAGGAACACTATATACAAAACGCAAGAGGGTCACCACATAGAACGAAAGGAACACGTAAAGGACTTGGGAATAATTATGTTTGCTGATCTGTCGTTTAAAGACCATAACAAGACAAAGATCACAACAGCCAGGAAGATGACGGGGTGGGTATTGAGAACTTTCAAAACAAGGGAAATAATGCCGATGGTGACACTATTCAAATCGCTAGTGCTCCCTCACTTAGAATACTGCTCAGTGCTGACGGCCCCGTTCAGGGCAGGAGAAATAGCAGAGCTGGAACAAATCCAGAGATCGTTTACGGCTCACATTGAGCCATTGAAACATCTAAATTATTGGGAACGCCATCAAGTCTTGAACATGTACTCATTGGAGCGGAGGAGAGAGAGATACATGATAATATATACATGGAAAGTACTTGAGGGCCTGGTCCCAAATCTGCACACTGCCATAACAACATACTGGAGTGAGAGATATGGGAGAAAGTGTAAAATAAACCCAGTGAGGAGCAGGGGTGCGGTGGGGACAATACGGGAGCACTGTATTAACATCCGGGGTCCCAGACTATTCAACATCTTACCAGAAGATATCCGAAACACGGCTGGAAACTGGACAAGTATCTTCACCAGGTGCCAGATCAACCAGGCTGTGATGGATATGTGGGGCAGCGGGCCTCCAGCAGCAACAGCCTGGTTGACCAGGCAAGCACCAGACGAGCCTGGCCCATGGCCGGGCTCAGAGAGTAGATACTCTCGAAACTCTTCAAAGGTATATCAAAGGTAAAGGCAAAGGGGGAAAAAAAAAACAGAAGGCTCTCGCTACTCTCCCCTTCTAATGTTAACTCTCGGTTTCAGATACATAGGAGAGAGAGATATAGAAACACTGTTTTCTGCTGCGGAGGCAGAAAAACTTTCAAAGGAATATCAAAGGTATAACAAGGTATATAAAGGTATGCCAAAGGTATACCTGGAGGCACCACAGACTTTCTTCACAGATTGACGTGGGTTATATATGATTGACGTGGGTTATGTATGATTGACGTGGGTTATATATGATTGACGTGGGTTATGTATGTTTGACGTGGGTTATATATGATTGACGTGGGTTATATATGACTGACGTGGGTTATATTTTTTCTTTACTACGGGGGTTGAATATGCCAGAAGTAATGAATGATAGCTAGCTTTCCCAAATCATCAGTTAATATTGCCAGAAGTTTAAAAAGAGCCATCCAGCCAGCCATCCAGGCAGGCAGCCAGCTAGATAGGCAGTGTGGGGATTAACACCTCTTAATCTTCTCTTATCATTTTATCATCCACCACCACCACTACCACCACCATGGACACCACTACCACCACCACTAATCTTCACTACCATCCCTCCACCACTACCACTACCACCACCACCACCACTACCACCACCACTACCACCACCACTACCACCACTACCACCACTACCACCCACTACCACCACCACTACCACCACCACCACCACCACTACCACTACCACCACCACTACCACCACTACCACTGAACTACCACCACCACTACCACCACCACTACCACCACTACCACTACCACCACCACTACCACCACTACCACCACTACCACCACCACTACCACCACCACCACCACTACCACCACCACCACCACCACCACCACCACCACTAACACCACTACCACCACCACTAACACCACTACCACCACTACCACTACCACCACCACCACCACCACCACCACTACCACCACCACTACCACCACTACCACCACCACTACCACCACCACCACCACTACCACCACCACTACCACCACCACCACCACTACCACCACCACTACCACCACCACTACCACCACCACTAACACCACTACCACCACTACCACCACTACCACCACTACCACCACTACCACCACCACTACCACCACCACTACCACCACCACTACCACCACCACTACCACCACCACCACCACTACCACCACCACTACCACCACTACCACCACTACCACCACCACTACCACCACCACTACCACCACCACCACCACTACCACCACCACTACCACCACCACCACCACTACCACCACCACTACCACCACCACCACCACTACCACCACCACTACCACCACCACTACCACCACCACTACCACCACCACTACCACCACCACCACTACCACCACCACCACCACTACCACCACCATTAACACCACCACCACCATCATTACAATTACCACCACCACCACCACTACCACTACCACCACCACTACCACCACCACCACCACTACCACCACCACTACCACCACCACCATTACCACCACTACCACTACCTCCACCACCACCATTAATACCACCACCACTACCACCACCACCATTACCACCACCATTACCACCACTATCACCACCACCATTACCACCACCATTACCACCACCACCACTACCACCATTACCATCACCACCACCACTACCTCCACCACCACCACCACCACCATTAATACCACCACCACTACCACCACCATTACCTCCATCACCATTACCAACACCACCACCACTACCAACACCACCACCACCATTACCTCCATCACCATTACCACCACCACCATTACCACCATCACCACTACCACTACCATTTCCACTACCACCACCACCATCACCACCACCACCATTACCACCACCACCACCATTACCATCACCACCACCACCACCACCATCACCACCATTACCACTACCACTATTACCACTACCACCACCACTTTTCAACATCCTCTATTCATACATAAGATAAACTAGCAACAGAACCTTTGTTTTATTTTTAAAGGAAGTTTGATAAGTTCCTTAAGTCAGTTTCTGATCAGCCGGGTTTAGCACCTACGGTGTTCTGCGTGTGGCTGCTGCAGGTTAACCTCTTTCTCGATTTTATCTTCTAGTAGTATTCTTACTGTCTTGTGTATAGTACGAGCATGTTGCTCTTTATATCATTATATGGTAATTTTATGTTTGGCAATGGTAATGTATTGTATTTGTTATTGTATGTGTAGTGGTGTTCATGTAGTGGGTAGACCACTAGTCAGCCTGCTGGTCACTTGTTAAGGTGCTGGTCAGTCTCCCTCAGTCACGTGACCTATATGACGTCGGTTCACCAAACATTGACGATCGTCAGTAGGTTCACACACCCTTTCCTGGCAACAAGTAGGTTCACACCCTCTCCTGGCAACAAGTAGGTTCACACACCCTCTCCTGGCAACAAGTAGGTTCACACCCTCTCCTGGCAACAAGTAGGTTCACACCCTCTCCTGACAACAAGTAGGTTCACACCCTCTCCTGGCAACAAGTAGGTTCACACCCTCTCCTGACAACAAGTAGGTTCACACCCTCTCCTGGCAACAAGTAGGTTCACACCCTCTCCTGGCAACAAGTAGGTTCACACACCCTCTTCTGTTTAGGAGTTGAATTTCTCTCTGAGTTTGTTCAACCTTGAAGTTCCTGTTATTGTTTGTTTACAATCGTATCAATGTATTGCAAAAGAGAATTTTCAGATCATATGTTGAAATATATGAATTATCGTATATTAAATGTAACAATTTTACTTAGTCATGATCAATCTCCCTAAAATACCTTTATATCGAAATTGTTTTATCTTATTGAGAAGAGAACTAACCTAAGTTAAATATCTTGTTACGAGGGGGTAAAACAGGCCCAGAGATAAGGCCCTGATCGTAACAGTGGCTATCACCAACAACCTTATTGATCACCTCCGTAATTGACTAAAGGGAACTAATGGTCACTCATCACCAGAAGCCTGAAAGTTATTCCTGAAGTATTCATGTTCATGTGTCTGTAGATTTTCGTTCCTTGGTTCCTATCCTCGGCCTGGTCCTATCCTCGCGTCTCAGCCTGGTCCTATCCTCGCGTCCTATCCTCTGGTCCTATCCTCGCGTCTCAGCCTGGTCCTATCCTCGCGTCTCAGCCTGGCCCTATCCTCGCGTCTCAGCCTGGTCCTATCCTCGCGTCTCAGCCTGGTCCTATCCTCGCGTCTCAGCCTGGTCCTATCCTCGCGTCTCAACCTGGTTCTATCCTCGCGTCTCAACCTGGTCCTATCCTCGCGTCTCAACCTGGTCCTATCCTCGCGTCTCAGCCTGGTCCTATCCTCGCGTCTCAACCTGGTCCTATCCTCGCGTCTCAACCTGGTCCTATCCTCGCGTCTCAGCCTGGTCCTATCCTCGCGTCTCAACCTGGTCCTATCCTCGCGTCTCAACCTGGTCCTATCCTCGCGTCTCAACCTGGTCCTATCCTCGCGTCTCAACCTGGTTCTATCCTCGCGTCTCAACCTGGTTCTATCCTCGCGTCTCAGCCTGGTCCTATCCTCGCGTCTCAACCTGGTCCTATCCTCGCGTCTCAACCTGGTTCTATCCTCGCGTCTCAACCTGGTCCTATCCTCGCGTCTCAACCTGGTCCTATCCTCGCGTCTCAGCCTGGTCCTATCCTCGCGTCTCAACCTGGTCCTATCCTCGCGTCTCAACCTGGTCCTATCCTCGCGTCTCAACCTGGTTCTATCCTCGCGTCTCAACCTGGTCCTATCCTCGCGTCTCAACCTGGTCCTATCCTCGCGTCTCAACCTGGTTCTATCCTCGCGTCTCAACCTGGTCCTATCCTCGCGTCTCAACCTGGTTCTATCCTCGCGTCTCAACCTGGTTCTATCCTCACGTCTCAGTCTGTTCTTATCCTCAACCGCGTGTTTCATATATCCTGCTCTGCACCGCCGCTCCTTCAGTGTCTCCACCGCTACTTCAGTGTCACCGCCGCTAGTTCAGTGTCACCACCGCTCCTTCAGTGTCACCGCCGCTCCTTCAGTGTCACCGCCGCTCCTTCAGTGTCACCACCGCTACTTCAGTGTCACCGCCGCTACTTCAGTGTCACCGCCGCTCCTTCAGTGTCACCACCGCTCCTTCAGTGTCACCGCCGCTCCTTCAGTGTTTCTGGGTGTAAGTTGCTTAAGGCGCACCTTGTACTGCCTTCACTACCGTCATCAGTCTCACTGTGAGTCACAGCTGGTGCTGGACACCACTGGATCTTCAGGTTTTATTCTCTTGACCGTGTGTAAGCTCGCAGCTGGTGCTGGACACCACTGGGTGTAAGCTCGCAGCTGGTGCTGGACACCACTGGGTGTAAGCTCGCAGCTGGTGCTGGACACCTTAACATATTAGTGTTGAAAAATCTAGAGAGATTGTTTACTTCCTGAGTGGAGCCCATGAAACATCTAAATTATGGAGGAAATCTCAAAAAATTTTAAATGTCCTCTTTGGAATAAAGAAATTCTTTCTCTCTCTCTCTCTCTCTCTCTCTCTCTCTCTCTCTCTCTCTCTCTCTCTCTCTCTCTCTCTGTGAAACTTGTCCTCAGTGAACGTCATGTTGTCATTGGTCCACTGGAAGACTTTGTTTATATCAGCTTGGAGGTTCGCTGTGTCCTTCATGGCTGCCACTCTCCTGCACAGTCTAATATCGCTTACAAATGTTGATACGGTGTTATGATTTATGTCTCTCACTCTGTTCGCTGTTGCACTTTGAGTTCGGTTCGTTAGAAAATTAAATATCTATCTGCCCATTTTCCATTTATTCCTTTTGCATACATTTTGTGGTGTTAGGCCATGACCGTCCTTAACACAGTCTCTGTCATGATATTATTGAATGAAAGCTGATTTGTTTACTTGTTATGCGTAGCACTAGTTTCTTCGGTGATTATGTCTTTGAAACAGCAACAGTCTGGTTGACCAGGCAAGTACCAGACGAGCCTGGCCCATGGCCGGGCTCCGGGAGTAGAAAAACTCTCGCAACTCATCAAGGGTACATCATAGTTATAAGGTATATCTTCGTTCCACGTTACCTCTCGTCTTGTCTTCGTTAGTGTTATACGTTGCTTGCTAATGTTATCTTCCGACCCTTGTATGTCAGGGTAATAATTTCGGCTCCGTCGTTACTTCAGCTGCTTTGTTCTATCTATTATTGATTCTTAGCTTTCTATATATATATTTTTTTCAAGTTGTGGTGCCTAAACGACCCACGATAAATCAGTGATATGATATATCACGGATCTTGAGCTAGAGCACGACGCAGGCACACTGGTGAAGGATTCGTCTGTCAAAACCTGCATTTGTGGTCACAGTGGTGGGCCACGATAACCTCCCTATGGTATATAGAAATATACTTAGTTGGATGAATCTTAATAAAGCCAGCTGGCCCAGTGGTTAACACTTGCCACGGGTTTTAGGACTTATTTGCCACGGGTTCGAATCCCAACCGTGCCGTGGTTTGTTTGTAATCGTATTATTATGATCTGGTGAATCAGTGGGTTGATGACACCTGGAAAGTATTATTTGTTTCAATTGATCTTACTAAAGGGGCGTCGTCAACCCTGCTATCAGTAATTATCTCTTGATCAATCTCTGTCTGTCAACACAGAAGCATTACAGGTGCTTTAGTTTCTTTAGTGATGGAGAAAGATTGATGGCCTGTGTGTGTACTCAGTTGTACTCACCTAGTTGTGGTTGCATGGGTCGAGTCACAGCTCCTGGCCCCGCCTCTTCACTGGTCACTGCTAGGTCACTCTTCCTGCTCCATGAGCTTTATCATACCTCTTCTTAAAGTTATGTATAAATCCTGCCTCCACTACATCACTTCTAAGACTATTCCACTTCCTGACCACTCTGTGACTGAAGAAATACTTCCTAACCTCGTGTGTGTGTGTGTGTGTGTGTGTGTGTGTGTGTGTGTGTGTGTGTGTGTGTGTGTGTGTACTCACACAGTAATCGATGCATGGGGTTTGAGGATTACGTTCTATCTACACTCATGGCCTACCAACAACGGTTCTAGGTCAGGTTAGGTTTGTCAGGAAACAGAACAAGTGTCTCCTGATGCGGGTCATGTGATGACCCACAGCTGGAACTTAGGGTCATCTGACCGAGGCCTTCCGCTGGCTTACAGGTCCACCCCTTTAAAAGATACAATTATAATTAAAACCATTACACAGATAAAAAAAACGGATCAAACTATTACCTAGCCACGGAGGAGAGAGCCTTCTGCTTTTTTTCAATCCTAGACCCGTCCAACAAGCTTCTCCTCAGCTATTATACCACCAATATGGTAGACGAAAGCTTGTGCTGGTATGAGAGGTAGCTGGTGTGGTTACCACCTGACCCCACACTACCAGTGCTGGTATGAGAGGTAGCTGGTGTGGCTACCACCTGACCCCACACTACCTTTGATATACCTTTGAAGAGTTTCGAGAGCTTATCTACTATCTGAGCCCGGCCATGGGCCAGGCTCGTCTGGTGCTTGCCTAGCCAACCAGGCTGTTGCTGCTGGAGGCCCGCTTCCCCACATATCCATCACAGCCTGGTTGATCTGGCACCCGGTGAAGATACTTGTCCAGTTTCCTCTTGAAGGCTTCTACACTGGTTCCAGCCGTGTTTCGGATATCTTCTGGTAAGATGTTGAATAGTCTGGGACCCCGGATGTTGATACAGTGCTCCCGTATTGTCCCCACCGCACCCCTGCTCCTCACTTGGTTTATTTTACACTTTCTCCCATATCTCTCACTCCAGTATGTTGTTATGGCAGTGTGCAGATTTGGGACCAGGCCCTCAAGTACTTTCCAAGTATATATTATCATGTATCTCTCTCTCTTCCGCTCCAATGAGTACATGTTCAAGACTTGAAGGCGTTCCCAATAATTTAGATGTTTCAATGGCTCAATGTGAGCCGTAAACGATCTCTGAATTTGTTCCAGCTCTGATATTTCTCCTGCCCTGAACGGGGCCGTCAGCACAGAGCAGTATTTTAAGTGAGGGAGCACTAGCGATTTGAAGAGTGTCACCATCAGCATTATTTCCCTTGTTTTGAAAGTTCTCAATACCCACCCCGTCATCTTCCTGGCTGTTGTGATCTTTGTCTTGTTATGGTCTTTAAAAGACAGATCAGCAGATATAATTATTCCCAAGTCCTTAACGTGTTCCTTTCGTTCTATGTGGTGACCCTCTGGCGTTTTGTATATAGTGTTCCTTTTGAGTTCTTCATTTTTTCCATACCTAAGCAGCTGAAACTTATCACCATTGAACGTCATGTTGTTCTCCACTGCCCACTGGAAGACCCTGCTTATGTCCTCCTGTAATTTTTCAGTGTCCTCTACCGTAGTGACTTTCATGCTTATTTTAGTGTCATCTGCAAATGATGATACAAAAGTGTGCTGGGTGTTTTTATCTATGTCTGCTTTGAGGATGAGAAACAGCAGAGGTGCCAGGACAGTGCCTTGGGGCACTGAGCTTTTGACCTCGCTGATGCTGGAACTTGCCCTGTTCACTACTACTTTTTGTGTTCTGTGTGTTAGGAACACAAATATCCATCTGCCTACCTTCCCAGTAATGCTTATGGCCCTCAGTACCTCCAGTACCTCCAGTATATAACCCAGTATCTCCAGTACACAACCCAGTACCACCAGTACATAACCAAGTACCACCAGTACATAACCCAGTACCACCAGTACATAACCCAGTACCACCAGTACATAACCCAGTACCACCAATATGTAACCCAGTGCCACCAATACACAACCCAGTAACACCAGTACACAACCCAGTACCACCAGTACATAACCCAATACCACCAGTACACAACCGAGTAATAATAATACACAACCCAGTACCACCAATACACAACCCAGTACCACCAATACACAACTCAGTACCAACAGTACATAGCCCAATACCACCAGTACACAATCCAGTAATACTAATACACAACCCAGTACCACCAATACACAACCCAGTACCACCAGTACATACGCACCTGCACTATCAGGATGGCCATGTTATCCCATCCTTATCGCGCCGTATCTAAATCCCTGAAATCCTATCAGGATTATCCTGTTATCCAGCGTTGTTAAGCAGGGATTAGTGCCAGCAATCTCCTGGTATGTGCCTGATGTTCTCTTTTTAGGGGTTTCCCTAAAATGACGACCCTAAACATAGTTGTTTATGGTTGATACCTGAAATGACAACCCTTAAAATGAATATTTAAGGATTTCTCTTAAATAAAGTCCCATAAACATAAATATTTTAGGGTTTTCCCTAAAATAATGTCCCTAAACATGGATGTTTCAAGGATTTTCTCCCTAAAATGTTACTATTAATATTGATGTTACTGTTTATGTTGTTATTGTTATTTTTGTTATATACGACGCAACCACAGAAAAATTAAAAGATATATATGAATGTGCGTAGGTATGTGTGTGTGTGTACTTACCTAGTTGTGGTTGTAGGGGTCGATTCACAGCTCCTGGCTCCTGGCCGCCTGGCCCCTGTGTATGCGTGTGTGTACGTATTGTTAATACATGTGTATGTTTGTAAGTTTCTAACATAAGGGATGGCACTATAAGGCACTGTAAGGCCTGGCACTAACCCCAGCACAACTTTGCAGGCAAGACGAGAACCAAGGACAAGTACAGGGTCGTGTACAGTGACCACCAGAGACTCGAACTAGAGAAGGAATTCCACTACTCCAGGTACATCACCATCAGGAGGAAGTCAGAGCTGGCGTCCATGTTGGGACTCTCTGAAAGACAGGTGAGTCACACTCCCACATGTTGGGACTCTCTGAAAGACAGGTGAGTCACACTCCCACATGTTGGGACTCTCTGAGAGACAGGTGAGTCACACTCCCACATGTTGGGACTCTCTGAGAGACAGGTGAGTCACACTCCCACATGTTGGGACTCTCTGAGAGACAGGTGAGTCACACTCCCACATGTTGGGACTCTCTGAAAGACAGGTGAGTCACACTCCCACATATTGGGAATCTTTGAGAGACAGGTGAGTCACACTCCCAGATGTTGGGACTCTCTGAAAGACAGGTGAGTCACACTCCCACATGTTGGGACTCTCTAAGAGACATGTGAGTCACACTCCCACATGTTGGGACTCACTGAGAGACATTTGAGTCACACTCCCACATGTTGGGACTCTTGAAGAGACATTTGAGTCACACTCCCACATGTTGGGAATCTTGAAGAGACATTTGAGTCACACTCCCACATGTTGGGACTCTCTGAGAGACAGGTGAGTCACACTCCCACATGTTGGGACTCTGAGAGACAGATGAGTCACACTCCCACATGTTGGGACTCTCTGAGAGACACATGTTCAACAGTTGGGTATTTTTATTCTTGAGACGTTACGCCTATGTGGTAGGCTTCTTCAGTCAAATACACAGGAGAATGTATTGTAGACACCAGGAGTAATGGCGAGGTAAAGATAATGTAATCAGTCCATCAACTTTGGAGAAATAGTTTGAGGTGGTCAGTCCCTCAGCCTGGAGAAGAGTTCAGCTCCATAATAGGTCATAATAGGCCAATTATTAGTCATATGTATTAGAATAAATCATAAAAAAATCACCCATAATAAACAAAAATCAAAATTTTGCTATAATTAAAATTACTAACCATGATTAACACTATTGCATTAAACACTATTACGGTGCTAAATAAATCTAACATAATTAACACTGCCATACACATGCCGCAGTTAATATTCTTGATACGTTATAAATATATTAGAATGAACACTGCATGTGCCACATATGTCACAATAAACACTGCATGTGCCACATATGTCACAATAAACACTGCATGTGCCACATATGTCACAATAAACACTGCATGTGCCACATATGTCAATAAACACTGCATGTGCTACATATGTCACAATAAACACTGCATGTGCCACATATGTCACAATAAACACTGCATGTGCCACATAGGTCACAATAAACACTGCATGTGCCACATATGTCACAATAAACTCTGCATGTGCCACATAGGTCACAATAAACACTGCATGTGCCACATATGTCACAATAAACACTGCATGTGCCACATATGTCACAATAAACACTGCATGTGCCACATAGGTCACAATAAACAGTGCATGTGCCCCATATGTCACAATAAACACTGCATGTGCCACATATGTCACAATAAACAGTGCATGTGTCACATATGTCACAATAAACACTGCATGTGCCACATATGTCACAATAAACACTGCATGTGCCACATATGTCACAATAAACACTGCATGTGCCACATATGTCACAATAAACACTGCATGTGCCAAATATGTCACAATAAACTGCATGTGCCACATATGTCACAATAAACACTGCATGTGCCACATATGTCACAATAAACACTGCATGTGCCACATATGTCACAATAAACACTGCATGTGCCACATGTCACAATAAACACTGCATGTGCCACATATGTCACAATAAACACTGCATGTGCCACATATGTCAAATAAACACTGCATGTGCCACATATGTCACAATAAACACTGCATGTGCCACATATGTCACAATAAACACTGCATGTGCCACATATGTCACAATAAACACTGCATGTGCCACATATGTCACAATAAACACTGCATGTGCCACATATGTCACAATAAACACTGCATGTGCCACATATGTCACAATAAACACTGCATGTGCCCATATGTCACAATAAACACTGCATGTGCCACATATGTCACAATAAACAGTGCATGTGTCACATATGTCACAATAAACACTGCATGTGCCACATATGTACAATAAACATATGTCACATATGTCACAATAAACATGCATGTGCCACATATGTCACAATAAACACTGCATGTGCCACATATGTCACAATAAACACTGCATGTGCCACATATGTCACAATAAACACTGCATGTGCCACATATGTCACAATAAACACTGCATGTGCCACATATGTCACAATAAACACTGCATGTGCCACATATGTCACAATAAACACTGCATGTGCCACATATGTCACAATAAACACTGCATGTGCCACATATGTCACAATAAACACTGCATGTGCCACATATGTCACAATAAACACTGCATGTGCCACATATGTCACAATAAACACTGCATGTGCCACATATGTCACAATAAACACTGCATGTGCCACATATGTCACAATAAACACTGCATGTGCCACATATGTCACAATAAACACTGCATGTGCCACATATGTCACAATAAACACTGCATGTGCCACATATGTCACAATAAAACTGCATGTGCCACATATGTCACAATAAACACTGCATGTGCCACATATGTCAAATAAACACTGCATGTGCCACATATGTCACAATAAACACTGCATGTGCACATATGTCACAATAAACACTGCATGTGCCACATATGTCACAATAAACACTGCATGTGCCACATATGTCACAATAAACACTGCATGTGCCACATATGTCACAATAAACACTGCATGTGCCACATATGTCACAATAAACACTGCATGTGCCACATATGTCACAATAAACACTGCATGTGCCACATATGTCACAATAAACACTGCATGTGCCACATATGTCACAATAAACACTGCATGTGCCACATATGTCACAATAAACACTGCATGTGCCACATGTCACAATAAACACTGCATGTGCCACATAGTCACAATAAACACTGCATGTGCCACATTGTCACAATAAACACTGCATGTGCCACATATGTCACAATAAACACTGCATGTGCCACATAGTCACAATAAACACTGCATGTGCCACATATGTCACAATAAACACTGCATGTGCCACATATGTCACAATAAACACTGCATGTGCCACATATGTCACAATAAACACTGCATGTGCCACATGTCACAATAAACACTGCATGTGCCACATATGTCACAATAAACACTGCATGTGCCACATATGTCACAATAAACACTGCATGTGCCACATATGTCACAATAAACACTGCATGTGCCACATATGTCACAATAAACACTGCATGTCACATGTGCACTAACACTGCATGTCACATATGTCACAATAAACACTGCATGTGCCACATATGTCACAATAAACACTGCATGTGCCACATATGTCACAATAAACACTGCATGTGCCACATATGTCACAATAAACACTGCATGTGCCACATGTCACAATAAACACTGCATGTGCCACATATGTCACAATAAACACTGCATGTGCCACATATGTCACAATAAACACTGCATGTGCCACATGTCACAATAAACACTGCATGTGCCACATGTCACAATAAACACTGCATGTGCCACATATGTCACAATAAACACTGCATGTGCCACATATGTGATAATAAACATCTGCACACCTGCCATAACTAACATTGTGTGTCTGTGTTGCAGGTCAAGATCTGGTTCCAGAACCGGCGAGCCAAGGAGAGGAAGCAGATGAAGAAGAGAGACGAGCTCATGCAGAAGGAGAAGCTTGAGAGCGTACAGTACCATGCACCCACGGTCACCTCGGTGCCGCCCATGCAACCCATGCACGCCCACGTCTCCAGCGCCCAGCACCTGCCCTCCTCCAAGCCCCTAATGATGGACGTGAAGCCCATCCTGGGGCTTGATTGACCAGAGCCTGCCTTGTATTGGAGTCAGTGACCTGCCTCTGACCTGTGACCTTACCTCGGACACACTCATCCGTCGTGGATGCGAATACCTGGAGTGGGCAAGGCACCTGTGGCAGCCATGGGTGCCAGGATCCTAGTGCCACCTAGTGTTGACAGTAGCCGTGATGTGGTTCCTGGTGCTTGATAGTGACGGCCTTACACATCTAGCTCTTCAAAAAAATGTGACATGACATATTCATCTTTAAATTGGATATTGCGAATTATAGGTTTGGTAGCAGAGTTATGGAATATTTGTGGGAGGACCGTGACACTCCACGAGAGATCGTTGGTGGAGGAAATGTGATTAACTCCAGAGTTTTGGGACGTTTGTGGAAAGGAGCGTGATCAATACCATGAGTGTGGGACGTTTGTGGGAAGGAGTGTGATCAATACCATGAGTTTGGGACGTTTGTGGGAAGGAGTGTGATCAATACCATGAGTTTGGGACGTTTGTGGGAAGGAGTGAGACAATAAACAGTTAGTCTTGCAGCTCATGAAGCGGAAATAACGTGTATCGTGACAGAAATGCCGCGTGAGGAACACAGAGTCAGTGTGGCCATGAGGAACAGGTATATTTCTACAATGACAAAAATCCCCACTGGGATCATCACTGCGAGTAGAAGTCCCATGCAATGCAACATGCACACGGGGAAAAATTAAATACCATGAAAGGAATCTTTATGAGTGACAATATACAAGAAGAAAAATGTTATTTTTTTTTTAAAGTCATGAGGTTGCCAAGGCATGTAAACACTGCAACAAGAGACCGTCTGGGTATTATTGTAAAAGGTCTTTACACAGGTCAAGGTTAATATACTCCAATTATAAGGCATGCTGTAGTAACGGCACCAGAGACTTTACTAGTAATGTCTAAGGTGTAAAATAAATGACGACAATGTGTGTCTGTTTATATGAATGTGTATACATATATATATATATATATACGTATATATATATATATTATATACGTATATATATATATATATATATATATATATATATATATATATATATATATATATATATATATATATATATATATATATATATATATAAATAACACAACACACTGATTTTATTTCTGATTACAGAAATAAATCGTAGACTTCATTTTTGTCAGAATTAGGTGAATTTACGGCTGTAATTTTAATATTTACTCTTGTAAGGAAAAGTAGGGAGCCAGCACAAGTTTAGCAAATATCCCGAACACAGGTACTGTTAAATGGCCTGCGGTACCTGGCTGTAAAGGTATAATACCTGCAGGGATTTAATCAGTATTTAAATCCAATAATGTTAAAGGCAAAAACATATTTTGTGAATCCATGTATTCCCATCAACAATAATATTCACAATATGTTCGTACGATTTTGGCAGATACGGTATTATTAGTAATTTAATAACTAGGTTACAGCTTAGCCCATACTGAGTACACAAAACTTGTATATTATAATCTTAGTATTATTGGATTATTATTGTGATTGATTTTTGTAGGTGTTATGTCTTTTGAATCAGGTACCACAAGCCATTTTAGCAGTACCTGTCTTCGTAAGAATCATAAATCTCAGGAAAATGAAAATGCATTTTCTTGACACGACCAGAACTGGGGGTCATGACACGACCAGGAGGTGTCATGACATCAAGTGCTGGGGTCGTTAGAACCTCTTGCCTGTCACAGCCGAGGAAGAGATATAAACTGCTGGTACTCTTCTGTGGCAACTGGGGAAAGATCTCTGTCCTCGAGTCTGGAGGCATTTGTTCAGCTCAAGTGGTACCCCGAGAGCGCTGGGTTCTCCAAGAACCTTGGGTCTCCAAGAACCCTGGATCTGCAAGCATACTGGGCCGCATGCAGCCTGGGCTGACTTCAACAACTTTTGGGTCTCCTGTAACAAAGTTTACTTTGGGTCTCCATTGTTGTACTACGTCGGAAGTTTCAGGAAGTTCCAGTAAACAGGTTCCTTTCAGAAAAATGAGCAGAAGCAATAACAAAAAATAATAGGAACACTAATGGAACACTAGTTGATGGACGGAGGCTTGCACTGATGTCCGGGGACATCGTCGAAGCTTGACGCCAAGCTGAGTTGACCTCAACTGATGGTGAGGTCACATCAGCTCCCTTGTAAATACTGTATATTGACACATTTGTTCCTTTTGTCGTGACCCGGCTAAGGTCACCAGCAATGACCCAGTGAGAGGTCAACAGTCTCCCAGTGACAAATTTTAGCTTGACCCCATGACGCGAGGCTCTGTCAGGGGTCAGGGGTCAAGTGCTCCGTCATATTAATCTGAATTGTGATGTATATGTCTTAATGTTTCTGTAATTTATTGACGTTGTTATTTTTGGGATGAGTTGATAGAAATTTTCCTCAGTCCTCCTCACACTTCACCCCTCCCTCACACTCCACCCCTCCCTCACACTTCACCCCTCCCTCACACTCCACCCCTCCCTCACACTCCACCCTCCTCACACTCACCCTCCCTCACACTCCACCCCTCCCTCACACTCCACCCTCACCTCCCTCACACTCCACCCTCACCTCCTCACACTCCACCCTCACCTCCCTCACACTCCACCCTCACCTCCCTCACACTCCACCCTCCCCTCCCTCACACTCCACCCTCACCTCCCTCACACTCCACCCTCCCTCACACTCCACCCTCACCTCCTCACACTCCACCCTCACCTCCCTCACACTCCACCCTCACCTCCCTCACACTCCACCCTCACCTCCCTCACACTTCACCTCCCTCACACTCCACCCTCACCTCCCTCACACTCCACCCTCACCTCCCTCACACTCCACCCTCACCTCCCTCACACTCCACCCTTACCACACACTCCACCCCTACCTCACACTCCACCCCTACCTTACACTCCACCCCTACCTCACACTCCACCACTACCTTACACTCCACCACTACCTTACACTCCACCACTACCTTACACTCCACCACTACCTTACACTCCACCCCTACCTTACACTCCACCCTTACCACACACTCCACCCCTACCTCACACTCCACCCCTACCTTACACTCCACCCCTACCTCACACTCCACCACTACCTTACACTCCACCCCTACCTCACACTCCACCACTACCTCACACTCCACCACTACCTCACACTCCACCCCTACCTCACACTCCACCCCTACCTACACTCCACCACTACCTTACACTCCACCACTACCTTACACTCCACCACTACCTTACACTCCACCACTACCTCACACTCCACCCCTACCTACACTCCACCACTACCTCACACTCCACCCCTACCTTACACTCCACCACTACCTTACACTCCACCACTACCTTACACTCCACCCCTACCTTACACTCCACCACTAACTCACACTCCACCACTACCTTACACTCCACCACTACCTTACACTCCACCCCTACCTCACACTCCACTCCTACCTTACACTCCAACACTAGCTTACACTTCACCACTAGCTCACACTCCACCCCTACCTTACACTCCACCACTACCTTACACTCCACCACTACCTTACACTCCACCCCTACCTCACACTCCACTCCTACCTTACACTCCAACACTAGATTACACTTCACCACTACCTCACACTCCACCACTACCTTACACTCCACCACTACCTTACACTCCACCCCTACCTCACACTCCACCCCTACCTTACACTCCAACACTAGCTTACACTCCACCACTAACTTACACTCCACCCCTACCTTACACTCCACCCCTACCTTACACTCCAACACTAGCTTACACTTCACCACTAGCTGACACTCCACCACTAGCTTACACTCCTCCACTAGCTCACACTCCACCACTAGCTTACACTTCACCACTAGCTCACACTCCACCACTAGCTTACACTCCTCCACTAGCTCACACTCCACCACTAGCTCGCACTCCACCACTAGCTCACACTCCTCCACTAACTTACACTCTACCTTTAGCTCACTCACCACCCCTACCTTACACTCCACCACTAGTTCACACTCCATCAATAGCTTACACTCCACCATTAGCACACACTCCACCACTAGCTCACACACCACCACTAGCTCACACTCCACCACTACCTAACACATCACTACTAGCTCACACTCCACCACTAGCTCACACTGCACCACTACCTTACACATCACCAGTAGCTCACACTCCACCACTACCTAACACATCACTACTAGCTCACACTCCACCACTAGCTCACACTGCACCACTACCTTACACATCACCAGTAGCTCACACTCCACTAGCTCACACTCCACCACTAGCTCACACCTACCTCACACTCAACAAATGATCCATAGGGATGTCAGGAGGCATTACTTTACCCTCAGGGTAAAATAATGCCTTGGACGAGGCAGCGGTGGAGGTGAAGATCAATACACAGCTTCTCAAGTATATATGATAAATCCCGAGAGGCCAGAATTCAGTGATGCCGACCAAAGTATCGTAGGAGGAGGGGCCAGGAGCTGTGTCTCGACCCCCCCCCCGCTAAACACAAAAACAAACAAACTGTGTTTTTATCTGAAATAACAAATTTTTCAATTTCTTATTAATTGTTTTTGAGGTAAAATTGAACTGAGTTCAAACACGTACTGAACCACCCACGAGGGTTCTAATTGGATGATTTTTACAACGAGAACTTCCATGAGATGAATGTATCATGCCACAGAGGAAGGGTAATGGATGTATTGTTAAGGGTTTGTTGAGTGTGGAATGAGGCAGGAATGTCACAGCTGGTGGCGGCTGGTGCAATCATGTCACAGCTGTTGGCGGCTGGTGCAATCATGTCACAGCTGGTGGCGGCTGGTGCAAGCATGTCACAGCTGGCGGCAGCTGGTGCAAGCATGTCACAGCTGGTGGCGGCTGGTGCAATCATGTCACAGCTGGTGGCGGCTGGTGCAATCATGTCATAGCTGGTGGCGGCTGGTGCAATCATGTCACATTTGGTGGTGGCTGGTGCAAGCATGTCACAGCTGGTGGCGGCTGATACAGCCACAGCTGGTGGCAGCTGGTACAAACAAGTCACAGAAGTGAGGTTTGCAAAAAGCATCCTGTTAGAACCCTCGTGGCTGCATGGCTACAGCGATGGGCCAGCTGGTTTCAGGAACAACTGTTCGAGTCCCCTTCTACTCTTCTCTTTATTCAGTGAGAGTCATTCATTACAACTCATTCCTGGTTTGCCTAATATAACGTTTAAAACAATGACTCCATGTTGATCTACGTTGTTACAACACCAGCAGTGGTGGGTGGCCACACAACACCAGCAGTGGTGGGTGTCCACACAACACCAGCAGTGGTGGGTGGCCACACAACACCAGCAGTGGTGGGTGTCCACACAACACCAGCAGTGGTGGGTGGCCACACAACACTAGCAGTGGTGGGTGGCCACACAACACCAGCAGTGGTGGGTGGCCACACACCACCAGCAGTGCTGGGTGGCCACACAACACTAGCAGTGCTGGGTGGCCACACAACACCAGCAGTGCTGGGTAGCCACACAACACCAGCAGTGCTGGGTGGCCACACAACACCAGCAGTGCTGGGTAGCCACACAACACCAGCAGTGCTGGGTGGCCACACAACACCAGCAGTGATGGGTGGCCACACAACACCAGCAGTGGTGGGTGGAAACACAACACCAGCAGTGGTGGGTGGCCACACAACACCAGCAGTGCTGGGTGGCTACACAACACCAGCAGTGCTAGGTGGCCACACAACACCAGCAGTGCTGGGTAGCCACATAACACCAGCAGTGATGGGTGGCCACACAACACCAGCAGTTGGTGGGGGTGGCCACACAACACCAGTAATGCTGGGTGACCACACAACACCAGCAGTGCTGGGTTGCCACACAACACCAGCAGTGCTGGGTGGCCACACAACACCAGCAGTGCTGGGTGGCCACATAACACCAGCAGTGCTGGGTGGCCACACAGTACCAGCAGGGATGGATGGCCACACAACACCAGCAGTGGTGGGTGGCCACACAACACCAGCAGTGCTGGGTGGCCACACAACACCAGCAGTGATGGGTGGCCACACAACACCAGCAGTGATGGGTGGCCAGACAACGCCAACAGTGCTGGGTAGCCACACAACACCAGCAGTGCTGGGTGGCCACACAACACCAGCAGTGCTGGGTGGCCACACAACACCAGCAGTGCTGGGTGGCCACACAACACCAGCAGTGCTGGGTGGCCACACAATACCAGGAATAATGATTAGTAGTTTTTAACGATGTTTTGCACGTGAAAGCTTTTCCTGTACGTGTACTTTTCGTGTACATGTCCTTTTTTGTACATGTACGTACGTGTACGTGTGAACATGTACAGTACTTGTCTAGCAGTAAACACTGTAGGTTAAATGAGTCTTTGATTAACCCTCTCTATGTTCTGTGCCCTGGAGGGCTCTTGATCCGAGGAACTGATGCTGAATTTCCTTTTCCTCGGATCGAAGATGGGTGTCTCCCAGGTGCTGTATAACCCCTGCGGGTTTAACGTTCTCCCACCTTACCTCCGACTATAAAAAAAATCTTACTGATGAGATTTTCGCTTGTATGATAGTCCCCTGCATGATAGTCCCTTGTATGATAGTCCCCTGTATGATAGTCCTTTTGTATGATAGTCCCCTGTATGATAGTCCTTTTGTATGATAGTCCCCTGTATGATAGTCCTTTTGTATGATAGTCCCTTGTATGATAGTCCCCTGCATGATAGTCCCCTGCATGATAGTCCCCTGCATGATAGTCCCCTGCATGATAGTCCCCTGTATGATAGTCCCTTGTATGATAGTCCCTTGTATGATAGTCCCTTGTATGATAGTCCTTTTGTATGATAGTCCTCTGTATGATAGTCCTTTTGTATGATAGTCCCCTGCATGATAGTCCCTTGTATGATAGTCCCTTGTATGATAGTCCCTTGTATGATAGTCCCTTGTATGATAGTCCTTTTGTATGATAGTCCCCTGTATGATAGTCCTTTTGTATGATAGTCCCTTGTATGATAGTCCCTTGTATGATAGTCCTTTTGTATGATAGTCCCCTGTATGATAGTGCCTCGTATGATAGTCCCTTGAATGATAGTCCCCTGTATGATAGTCCCCTGTATGATAGTCCTTTTGTATAATAGTCCCCTGTATGATAGTCCTTTTGTATGATAGTCCTTTTGTATAATAGTCCCCTGTATGATAGTCCTTTTATATGATAGTTCTTATGTATGATAGTCCCCTGTATGACAATCCCTTGTATTATAGTCCCTTGTATGAAAGTCCCCTGTATGAAAGCCCCTTGTATGATAGACCTTTGTATGATAGTCCCTTGTATGATAGTCCCCAGTATAATAGTCCCCAATATAATAGTCCCTTGTATGATAGTCCTTTGCATGATAGTCCCTTGTATAACAGTCCCTTGTATGATAGTCCTTTGTATGATAGTCCTTTGTATGATAGTCCCTTGTATAATAGTCCCCCAGTATAATAATGCCTTGTATGATAATCCTTTGTATGATTTTCCTTTGTATGATAGTCCCTTGTATAATAGTCCCTTGTATGATAGTCCCTTGTATGATAGTCCCCTGTATGATAGTCCCGAGTATGATAGTTCCTTGTATGATAGTCCCGTGTATGATAATCCCCTGTATGATAGCCCCCTGTATGAAAGTCAACTATATGATAGTTCTGTGTATGATAGTCCCCGGTATGATAGTCCCCGGTATGATAGTCCCGAGTATGATAGTTCTCTGTATGATAGCCCCCTGTATGATAGTCAATTATATGATAGTTCTGTGTATGATAGCCCCCTGTATGAAAGTCCCCTGTGCGATAGTCCTTTGTATGATAGTCCCTTGTATGATTGTTCAATCTATGATAGTCCTCTGTATGATAGTCCCCTGTATGATAGTCCCTTGTATGATAGTTCTTTGTATGGTAGTCCCCTGTATGATAGTCCCTTGTATGATAGTTCCCTGTATGATAGTCCTTTGTATGATAGTCCCCTCTATGATAGTCTCCTGTATGATAGCGTTATGTATGATCATCTCGAGAGACGGGAGGAATGGAACTGGACAAGGAACAATAGGAAGGGATATGGACAAGGAACTGTCAGCCACACTGGATGAAAGACGAGTACTTTCACCAGAGTGGAACCGTGCTAGCTGGACTGTAACAATTCCTGAAGCGCGAGTGGGAAGTGAATTGGACTCACCGGTAAGCCAGCGGAAGGCCTCGGTCAGATGACCAAAAGCTCATGGAAGCACTTGTTCCGTTTCCTGACGAATCTTACCTAACCTGACCTCCAGTTGTAAATAATCCGAGGAAATCATTAGATCAGAGTGATCCAGGTAGATTATTTTCTTTTATGTCAATACACAAGGATGAGAAATACACGAATAACCTGAACATGTGAGAGAGAAAAGCTTTCAACGACGTCTCGGTCTAAGTCGGACCGAAACGTCATCATAACCTCCCCCTCTCTCTCTCTCTCTCTCTCTCTCTCTCTCTCTCTCTCTCTCTCTCTCTCTCTCTCTCTCTCCCATTTTCGGGTTATTTGTGTATTGTTACACTCACGGTATTGTGCCTTTTTATTATTTATGATGACAAATAAAATTCATTGCATAAATGGCCTCCCTCTCAGAAACAATTACAATGTTTTGTTTTTTACAGAAACCCGCATAAGAGACTTCTTGGGCTGTGAAGTCTATATCTCACATTACAATCTATACAGATGAGACAGAGTATATAATATACAGGGAGGCGGGAGGTTCTATATGAGAAAAAAAAACATTTTTGCTCAGAACTTCCATCATCAAATGATAGACAAAAAGAACAAGTAATAAAAACGGAGCTAAAAAAAAACCTGATAATTATACTGGAATACAAATCATGATCAGTAATAGCAGAGAGATTCAATGGTAAGATGAGATAGATAGATAGATAGATAGATAGCTGCTGCCTTGTATATACACCAGAGTCTCCCCGGTCCATGGCCGGGCTCCGGGAGTAGTAAGTCTCTCGGATCTCATCAAAGGTATATCAAAGGTATCCCCGAAGATTTCAACCTCCCAGTCTTGCCCGAAACACTCTCCATAACAATGAGCTTTCTGCATGCACAGCTAAGTCACCCATCTCTGTACAAACATTGTATTATGATGAAATAAAATTATTACTATAATTATTATTATTATTAATTTGTTGCTGTTATTATTATTATTATTATTATTATTGGTCGATCACCATGCCCAGCCCTTCTAGGGCAGGGTAGGTGCCAAGGCTGGAGCTTGCTACCATCTGCAGCTCTTAAGCCTGTCCTTCCTGTTAGGGAAGATGGCAGACCAGAGAGGCCTAGCATATATCTACCTCCATGCCTCGTGCTGGTGGGGAATGTGGCTAGGCCTGGGGCCAGTTGGTACCGCCGATGAGGGGTATCCCCTCCCATGGGAGACATAGGTCTCTGACACTTCCACGCCAGGAAGCCGGAGCCGGGTCGCCATCTGGTAAAGACCCGGGCCGGGAGAATTCCCGGTGAATCAACACTTTCTCCTTTATTATTATTATTATTATTATTATTATTATTATTATTATTATTATTATTATTATTATTATTATTATTATTATTATTATTATTATTATTTATTATTATTATTATTATTATTATCGTCATAAATGTAAAGATAATAGATGGCCAACATCATCCAGTAAATAATACAGGAATAAAGATGAATAACACAAGTGCAACACTTGAATATCAACAAAGAAACATAAGTGTTACACTTATGTCTTATTCAACAACATTCTAGTTTTATAAACTATTGATTGCTAACAGAGGGAAGTACTGTAGCTTAGCAGGAACATCCTGAGACTGTGGTTAGTTTGCTTTGAGCCAAAAGAAAAAACAGATTCTTCCGAAAATTTAAATAAGATATATTTGATCTTCACAAATAATAAGGATAAATTCAAAGACATAATGTTAATGTTGCAGTTTTATAACTGGAATCACGCCTCTGACAGGACAGTGATGGAGTGAATGATGATGAGAAAGTTTTTCTTTTTCGGGTCACCCTGCCTTCGTGGGAGACAGCCGATGTGTTAATAAATATAAATAATATTCTCGGGTACATTGGTCACTGGTTGGAACCTCATCGAAGCGCAGACACGCACGAATTCATGAATGGATTGACCAAGAGATAGCCAAGGGTAGGGAATAAACCACACCACTGGCGGGGGTTCAACTCGTGGCGAGGGAGTCGTTAAATTCCCTAGCCACGAGTTCAAGCCCCACCCGTGGTGTGGTTTGTTTGTAGTCGTGTCATTGCGATTTCGTGAGTCAAGGGTAGGCGATGTTCAGTAAATTTAATTTGAAGAAGCTTTGAAATGTCTGGGATGAAATAAGCAATGAAGTAGCCTGGCCCAAGGCCGGGCTCTGGGAGTAGAGAAACTCTGGGAACTCATCAAAGGCACATCAAAGGTAACTCTTAGCCATTCTCTAGGAAAGCATATTAAACACATTTAACCCAAAACCAAATACGAAAGAGATGAATTCAGAAGCCTATATAATATGAAAAAAAAAAAGATCTCACTGAGAAAGTCTAAAACAAAATGAAGCATAGAAAGAGAACGAAGAAAACTATACTGAAGAAGAACAGTGGCTTTATCTCTACAAATTCAAGGACATTACCAACTCAGCTCTAGTAACATGGATTTAGAGATGAAAGTTCAATGTCTGTCACGAGTCTTAAGCAATGACAAAATCGCTGATGTTTCACAAGAAAACTAAACATCAGTTGTGGTCTTCACGGATCTGACAAACACATTGACAAATGTGACTATGGTGTGACAGTTTACAAAACGAGGTCAACAAGTATTACAGGAAAAGTAAGAAGGATATTCAAATTTATAACAAACAAAATACAAAGAGGGATAGTCAAACAAATTAGTCTCATTAAAGTAAAAACTTCTTCATCCCTATCTACTGTCTGCGGCCGAATCTTCAAATGAAATTAACGAAGGTGCAATAGAAATAATGTCGTCAGAAATTGATGAAGTTGACACCAGATGTAATGTACACCTCCCGGTGTATTAATTCTCACTACAGGTATGTTAATTTATATTGTCCAGTGTGAATTGCCTACTGAAAGGGAGGCGTTAGGACATGACACCAAAATCTTAATTTGGTGAGTAATATTGAAATGTCCTCTATACTTTTTTAACCGTGTAAATTACTTAGGTCAAGTAATTGATATTACCAAATATATACAGTCCACTTATAATATGTCAGTGTTACTGGCATAATTTTTTTTTCAAATAATTTTAAGAACTATATGTTCTGAGAAGGTGGGCACGAGGGAGGGATATTATTGTGACCTGGTGACCTTAAAGTCCCACTTGACTCTTAGTTACATCAATAACAGTAAGTGTAAACTGCTTGATGTGCCAAACTTTCTTTACAATTATGGGGGGGGGAAATGTTAATTCAGGACATTGACTCTAACATTTACCCGCATAATTTCTCACAAGCTTATTACATTTTTCAACTCCGAATACACCCGTATATAACTGCAGGTTATCATTCTACTGCTGATCTAGGACCTGTCTAGTATGGGCTGGCAGGCCTACCGTAGTGTTCCTCTATTCGTATATTCTTATGATCACTTACTGTCCTTTATTCAAAATGTCTATGATTCTATATCGTTTCCTATTTCTAATATACGTACGACTATATAATTCCTTATCCAGATTTCATTTGCCTCATTTGTCCAAATATTTCAGAGGAATCAGTCGTCTAGCTCAAACTGACAGGCCCTTCTCAAAGATCACCTTATTTTCAAAGTAATTTAGTGTTACTGAAGTGTATTCAAGTCACTTGAAGATTTAGTCAAAAGTATATACTGTATCGATAAACATAATTTATTATAATAATAATATAAATTTATTGCAAAATATTCGAGTTTCCCCTAACTTTCCATTTTCTTAAAACTCTCTGAGATAGAAAAATGTTCTATCTTCAATATTTATGGTAAACTAATATAAATGAAAACATTTCCTAGGGGCACCTCGAGATTTTCCCTTTACCTGAAGGTCTTTCTGGGGGTCAACACCCCTCCTCTGCCCTATCCTAGACCAGGCCTTCCGGTGGATCAGGGCCTGATCAACCAGGCTGTTACTGCTGCCTGCATGCAACTCAACATACGAATCACAGCTTTAGCCTATTTTGAGTATCTGTCCACGTCTCTCTTGAAGACAACCTGGGAGGCTGCTGAACAGTCTTAGACCCTGGACACTTATAATAATAATAATAATAATAATAATAATAATAATAATAATAATAATAATAATAATAATAATAATAATAATAATAATAATAATACCTGGAGAGAATTCCAGGGGTCAACGCCCCTGCGGTCCGGTCTGTGACCAGGCCTCATGTTGGACCAGAGCCTGATCAACCAGGCTGTTACTGCTGGCCGCACGCAGTCCAACGTACGAACCACAGCCCGGCTGGTCAGGTACCGACTTATTTACTACAAGTACATGTACAAGGTATATAAGCCTAGCTGACATCAGTGACATACTACTATGTATATAGAAAGTCCCTTGTTATGCAGAGCATTTCGGGCAAATTAGGTCAGTTTTGTCCCAGGATGCGACCCACACCAGTCGACTAACACCCAAGTACCTATTTTACTGATGGGTGAACATACACCCCAATGCTTTTACCCTCGCTGGGAATCGAACGCGGACCCTCGCCGTGTGAAGTGATAACTTTAACCACTAGGCCACGTTCTACCTCAGTGTACTCATAGCACCTCTGTTTTTCACTGGGGAGATTTTACACTACTTGCCACGTGTTTTGTTTGAATAGGGAGAGATTTCTGTGCGCAGATTTGGGACAAGTCCTTCTAGAATTTTATGAAAGAGGTTTGTGTTCTTCTCCGAGGATGAGGGTCCCCGATTAGCATTAGAGAGTTTATTGTAAGTAAGTTTATTTAGGTACAATTACATTAATTTTATTTGATTACAATGATATGGCAAGTAAGTAAGTAAGTAAGTTTATTCAGGTATACAAAAATACAGTTACATAGATTATCATACATAGCAGCATATGTGTAGAAAACCCAGGATAACCCAAAAAAGTCAGACAGAGTGACTTATTTCCATTGGGGTCCATTTAATACCTTAATATTATACACTGTAGTAGATACTAGTTATTATACTATAATTAAAAGGAATAAGGTAAAAAGAGTTATTTACATGTACATGTGTGTTAGCTAAAAAAAATAAAAATCATTTTCCTCCCTTTCTGTCGCTACATTCATTAGGTACCTTTTGGTTCTCTTCTTGAACTGGTTCATGCTATGACTGGCTTTGACATGTGCAGGCAGTCTGTTCCATTCCTTTATTGTTGTACAATAAAAGGTGTATGAAGCCTGGCCATTGACTGTGGGAACTACAAAGTTGTGCTCTCTCCCCCTAGTACTATGACTGCTTTGGTTCCCAGCCTTGACAAAATTGGCAGCAAGATATTCTGGACACTGTTTGTGAGCAATTTTATAAACTTGATTAAACTTAAGTTGTTTTACTCTGTCTTCAATATTCAGCATATCCAGTTGTTGTAATTCATTCTGGCCTACATGTTCTCTTGGACCCAGGTCCAGGATGAATCCTACCATTTTGTTCTATGTGATTTGCAGTTTATCTTTCAGTTTTTTTGTCAAGGCAGAGTACCATGAAGAGCAAGCGTAGTCCATATGACATTGAATAAGGGCTAGACATAGGGTCCTGCAAGCCTCAGTAGGTAGACACTGTGCTTGTCTGTAGAGGAACTTCAGTCTGGCATTCGCTTTCTTTACTACACTGTTCCCTATCAATTCTCCTGACATGCATGGGTCAAAGGGGATTCCCAGTCACATATGTATAAATTACCTAAGATAATTTAGCATAGCTGGAAGATACTGTTGAAATCAGTCATTAAAACTTAAAAATTAAAAACATCTTAGTTACTAAATTGCGTGAAAATTAGTTACAATAAAGAAAAGCAACAGGAATAGTATAAACTCATTATGTTACACTGTGCACAATGTTACACTTTACACACAATGTTACACTGTACACTGTTACAATGTACACAGTGTTACACTACACAGAGTGTTACATTGTACACAGACAATGTTACACTACACACACACACTGTTACACTGAACTCAAACAATGGTACATTGTACTCAGCATAATACAGAGTTTAACTAATATTTTTTTTATTAGTTCAGATTTAATCACAGAATGTTAAAATATAAATTTGTTGATTGTCTGGTGTTTATGTACACACACTTCAATAAACGTTGGTTGCTTTATCTGTAAGATAATTATTTGTAATAAATTTTTAACAGAGAGTTAACGACAATACGATATTACTGAAATAGGAGTCAGAACGCATACCTTTTATTTCGGTAATATCGTATTTCATAACCATAATTTTAAAGAGGTGGAGGGGTAAGCCAGTGGAAGGCCTCGGTCAGACGGTCAAAAGCTCCAGCTGTGGGTCATCATATGACTAAAACCCGCGTCAGGAAACTTGTCCTGTTTCCTGACGAACCTTACCTAACCTGTATAAGGTCGTTGTAGAACACACTCCAGAACCGCCTTCTCTTACTTCAGTATGCTTCAGTATGTTTCAGTATGCTTCAGTATGCTTCAGAAAATATATTCGCAGAAAATAATTGTCCCTTAGCTCGGTTGGTAGCGCACTCGGTTCACACAATAAGTGACCGTGGTTCGATCACCGGTACAGGTGGAAACATTGGGCGTGTTTCCTAAAGACACCTGCTGACCCTGTTCACCTAGCAGTAAATAGGAACCTGAGTATTAGTCGACCGGTGTGGGTCGCATCCTGGAAACAAGAACAACCTAAATTGCCAGAAATGTTCTGCATAACCTGGGGCTTTCTATATAATATGTCATTGATGTCAGCTATGGTCTGTATAAGTTGTATCAAGTACTTGTAGAAATAATCTTTATTATTATTATTATTATTATAAATTTGGAAGCACATTGTTGTCTGACGAAGGGACTTCTCTGGGGCACAAAACACTGAGCGAGAACTCTGTCCCTCTTCAGCCGAGCCTTAATTAATGAACATGATAATGAGTTCCAACCACTGACAAGTCAATCGGAAACTTTTAATTGGAACATCTATTTAACCGCAGCCCCGCCATAGTGACGTATGTTTTGGGCGCTGCTGTGAAGATATTTGTACAAAAGAATGGCTGCCACAGGTTTCCCCGTTGGCTGAGTTGGCCAAGGCATAAAACTTGTTGTTGGCCAAGGCATAAAACTTGTTGTTGGCCAAGGCATAAAACTTGTTGTTGGCCAAGGCATAAAACTTGTCAGGGAATGCTCCCAAGTCTGTGAGACAAGATTTACCATTTGTTAACGGAT
This sequence comes from Cherax destructor, assembly GCA_009830355.1. Classification (NCBI taxonomy): domain Eukaryota; kingdom Metazoa; phylum Arthropoda; class Malacostraca; order Decapoda; family Parastacidae; genus Cherax; species Cherax destructor. The sequence continues at coordinate 244,208 of WNWK01000454.1, forward strand.
GTTAGTTATTATTTTGAAGGCACTTCTCTCCAAGCGCTGTGCCAGTCTCCCCTGGACTGTCTTCTGTTACCTTGCATGGTATGTATGACAACGATACTCATCTGTAGTTTAACGCTTTCTGTTTACTTTCTAAAATTTTGGGACCACATTCGTTGACTTCCAAATATAGTGGAAATATACGGTTATCCTGGACTCTGTTCCCTCCCGCAGATTCCATGATGATACTGTCACATGCCATTGCCTTTGATGGATCCAGCTCACTCAAAAGTTATTTCCCTGTTGTGTGTACAGGGTTCAATACCCGTTGGTGTGTTCTTTCCCTTTGAGTCTCCGGTGTTGCTCATGTTATCACAGAGAACACCTTTTCAGGTAGTATTCGTGTTTTGTGTGTGTGTTTGTGTGTGTGTGTGTACTCACCTATTTGTGGTCGAAGGGATCGAGTCATGGCTGCTGTCCCCCCGCCTCTTCACTGATTGCTACTAGGTCCTCTCTCTCCCTGCTCTATAAGCTTTATCAAACCTCGTCTTAAAACTATGTATGGTTCCTGCCTCCACTACGTCACTTTCCAGACTGTGTGTGTGTACATAAACATAATAGTATTACACATAAAGACATGCAATGTTTGCAATGTTTTGGTCTCACTTCCCACACAGACATAAGGCAGGTTGCCCTCACAGGGGGTAAACATCAATGAGAGCTTCAATGGATGACTGAGTTAATGAAGCCAAGGCGAGGCAGCACTCAACCTGGCGAGGCAGCACTCAACCTGGCGAGGCAGCACTCAACCTGGCGAGGCAGCACTCAACCTGGCGAGGCAGCACTCAACCTGGCGAGGCAGCACTCAACCTGGCGAGGCAGCACTCAACCTGGCGAGGCAGCACTCAACCTGGCGAGGCAGCACTCAACCTGGCGAGGCAGCACTCAACCTGGCGAGGCAGCACTCAACCTGGCGAGACAGCACTCAACCTGGCGAGGCAGCACTCAACCTGGTGAGTACATAACCCCTCAGGCTTAACAAGCCACACCATCATCTTTGTACCTTCTTGTGGGTTATGCAGAATCATTACGCTTCATATAATAATATAATATTCTCTCTCTCTCTTTCTCTAAAGAAATAAAGCATGTGCCCAGTGTGGCATACAGACATACAATTCTCCCGGCAGCGCACCGTGACAGAGACATACAGAAGGGTCTTCATTCTCCCACACCGGGTTATGGCTTACAAACCCAGGTCGTACACACTCGCTATCGTCTCCGCAGAGTCATAAACTTGTCGTGTGTGTAGGGATATTTGTCACTGTCATACAGCTACTGTTGTCAGAGTGCTAAGTCTAGCTGCTGATGTGTCTGGGAGATGACTAGACATGTCAGAGCAGTGATGCTGCAGTATGCTTGTTGCCTTACAAGCGAGATTGCTGTTTGGTAAACACACTTTCTTGCAATCTTATCTAAGGAGATATATATATATATAATATATATATATATATATATATATATATATATATATATATATATATATATATATATATATATATATATATATACATGTTTGTATGTATTTATATAATTCTTGTTGGACCAGGATAATGCCATAACCTTTTCTTAGTATATATTGTGTGTCATATTGCACATATAAATATATATCTCATCATTATAAATTTATGGCTGTGTGCTTGCTCCATCCAGCTCGCTCTCTGGACTATTCCCCCCAAAAATAACCAGAACCAGTCATCGAAATTGGATTTTCAATACATACTTTGCTAATATCGTTATCTAAGGGTTCAAACTCACAGGAAAATACATCCCCAACACGAGAAAACAAAATTTAAGTTTAAAAATGCAGATATGCTGGTTGATTAGCTATTTTGGTTTCAGTACTGACAAACTTAACAGCGTGTTTTCAACGTGGCAGTAGCGGGAATTGAGAGGAAATTAGTTTTATTCAGACAAAAAACACTGGAAGTTAATAAAGAGTGAGAGGTCAACCAAAAACACTGGGAGTTAATAAAGACTGAGAGGTCAACCAAAAACACTGGAAGTTAATAAAGAGTGAGAGGTCAACCAAAAACACTGGAAGTTAATAAAGACTGAGAGGTCAGTCAAAAACATTGGAAAGTTAATAAAGAGTGAGAGGTCATTGGCCACCTGGAGGCAGAGACAAGGGTGTGTACATACAAGCGGCCTCGCAGTGAGATTTTTCACATCAGTGGAGAACCTTACCTGGGGGGTGAGATATGAAACCTACCACACTCGATTCTGATTCTTTGTTTGTACTGACCTCTCTCTCACTGACACGTGTTCACTGACACGCGTTCACTGACACGTGTTCACTGACACGTGTTCACTGACACGTGTTCACTGACACGTGTTCACTGCACTCTCATATACATTAAAAAAAGGTAAACAATTAAAAAATAGTTTTATGAAACGAATGTCTTTTTTAATGCCTCAGAGGAGGTTGATTATTCTGATAATGTATCCCTGAGAGATACCTGATAATGTATCCATGAAAGATATCTGATAATGTATCCCTGAGAGATACCTGATAATGTATCCCTGATAATAATATATCCATAGAACTGTAGTATTTCTAGTGCCAGAGAACACACTGTTGTGTGTCTAGTATCAGAGAACACACTGTTGTGTTTCTAGTACCAGAGAACACACTGTTGTGTTTCTAGTGCCAGAGAACACACTGTTGTGTTTCTAGTGCCAGAGAACACACTGTTGTGTTTCTAGTACCAGAGAACACACTGTTGTGTTTCTAGTGCCAGAGAACACACTGTTGTGTTTCTAGTGCCAGAGAACACACTGTTGTGTTTCTAGTACCAGAGAACACACTGTTGTGTTGTGTTGTGTTGCATCGTCACTTCCAGGTCATCTATCTTTGCATTACCATAGAATAAATAGGTACCTCGGCCACTGACATTCTTTATTAAATAAGTTGGTTAGTGATCTATAAATGTTTGAATCCTCGTATATTGAAGCAGAATAAGTAGAAATATCCAATATATCTTCGTATGATTGTTCAAGAGTGATGTATTTGTTGTGTAGGTTTCCCTAATATGTGATAGCATAGGTCATGCTAGGAGAGTTAGGTTAGGTACGATGACCCACCACTGGAGCTTTTGGTCATCAGGCCGAGACCTTCCACTGGCTTACCAGTCCACCCCTTTAAAAATTAAAATGAGATATTAAAGGTTTTAATGGATGGGCAGTGTGCTGCCAGGAGTGATTGTGTCTGTAAGGGGGATTAAGTTGACCTACACATTACAACGTATCATGTTTGGTATACAGTATGAACAAGGTGATCAATAAGCCACATTTGGTACACTCGGTACATTGTAGAAACGTATCGCCTGCCCAGCAGGCTTCTTCAGTCGAATACAACGTGTATTCGACTGATGAAGCCTGCTGTCCAGTCGAAACGTTTCGGCAATGATAATACCAAAGAGTACATAAACAATCCCTACATACGAGAATAAACCTCATGACGACGTTTCGGTCCGACTTTAAATATTAACTAACGACACCGTATGACCAATGGTCCAAGTCTGACCGAAACGTCGTCGTAAGTTTGAACCCATGTGTGGGTTATTTACTCATTGTTAGAGACAAGGTATTGTGCCTTTTTATTCAGTACCAAAACGTTACTAGTGCAACATATTCATCAACAAATCACACTGCAAATTATTGAATCATCTGAACACCTGTAGTCAAATATTTCAGCTTAGGATGAATTGTCTAATATTTTTAATAATTTCTTCAGGAGCTCTGCCTTGTTAGGCTAATATTTATACTTGAAATTTAACTTGAAAACTAATTTGAAATATAATTTGAAATATAATTTGATATATAACTTGAAATTAAAATGGATATATTTCGTTCAGTTCGAGATTTTAAAAATTAATTTGATTTTAAGCGTTGAGTTGATTTTTAAGGAGGATATTTGTATTATTCAGATTTCTTGGAAAATAGACACTCATGGATGTGTTGTGTTGCTTGTCAGGGAACTCTGTGTTGTGTTGCTTGTCAGGGAACTCTGTGTTGTGTTGCTTGTGTTAGTGAACTCTGTGTTGTGTTGTGTTGCTTGTGTCAGAGAACTCTGTGTTGTGTTGCTTGTGTCAGAGAACTCTGTGTTGTGTTGCTTGTGTTAGAGAACTCTGTGTTGTGTTGCTTGTGTCAGAGAACTCTGTGTTGTGTTGCTTGTGTCAGAGAACTCTGTGTTGTGTTGCTTGTGTCAGTGAACCTCTGTTGTGTTGTGTTGCTTGTCAGTGAACTCTGTGTTGTGTTGCTTGTGTCAGTGAACCTCTGCTGTGTTGTGTTGCTTGTCAGTGAACTCTGTGTTGTGTTGCTTGTGTCAGTGAACAGACTGCTATGTTGTAATCCTCAATGTTATGTTGTGTTCCTTGTGTCAGAGAACACTCTGCTGTGTTGCCATCCTTGTGTCAGGAAAAACACTCCAGTGTTGTGTTCTATGTGTCGGGAAACACACTGCTGAGTATTGTGTTCCACGTGTTGGAGAACACACAGCAATGTTATATGCCTCGTGTCAAAGAAAATTGCTGAGAATTGTGTTGCGTTCAGTGTGTCAGAGAGCACACATACGGCTCTGTGTGTTGCTAGTGTTCCACATAGATATAAGAACGATGTGTTATGACGACAATGTAAAAAAATAGACTGAAAACAGTTAAATATATGTGTTAGTTACCCAGCATGGGAAAGAAGAGAGACACATGCAGCGTAATGTTGTATAATTCCACTCCACCATGGCAGGGTACTGACACTCAGGAATTATAGATGAAGGCTAATCGAGTTTGACCTTTCAACAATTAAGAGACACATAATTGAGATCAGGCTTCCATTTCAGAAGATATGTAAAAATACCAGAGTGAAAATTGGAAATAAAACCTGAGCGCTTTCATGTGCTTACACATATCTTCAGTGGAATGATGACATTTTGGTCATTAGTAATGACGATTTGATGAGGCTTATTCATGAGTGATGTTTTGCCCAAATAAAAAACTTGAATGGAGAAGCACTACAGCAGGACTACTGGCCCAGCACTACAGCAGGACTACTGGCCCAGCACTACAGCAGGACTACTGGCCCAACACTGCAGCAAGAATACTGGCCCAGCACTGCAGCAGGACTACTGGCCCAGCACTGCAGCAAGAATACTGGCCCAGCACTGCAGCAGGACTACTGGCCCAGCACTGCAGCAGGCCTACTGGCCCAGCACTGCAGCAGGACTACTGGCCAGCAGTGCAGCAAGAATACTGGCCCAGCACTGCAGCAGGACTACTGGCCCAGCACTGCAGCAGGCCTACTGGCACAGCACTGCAGCAGGACTACTGGCCCAGCACTGCAGTAAGAATACTGGCTCAGCACTGCAGCAGGACTACTGGCCCAGCACTTCAGCAGGACTACTGGCCCAGCACTGCAGCAGGCCTACTGGCCCAGCACTGCAGCAGGACTACTGGCCCAGCACTGCAGCAGGACTACTGGCCCAACACTGCAGCAGGACTACTGGCCCAACACTGCAGCAAGAATACTGGCCCAGCACTGCAGCAAGAATACTGGCCCAGCACTGCAGCAGGACTACTGGCCCAGCAGTGCAGCAAGAATACTGGCCCAGCACTGCAGCAGGACTACTGGCCCAGCACTGCAGCAGGCCTACTGGCACAGCACTGCAGCAGGACTACTGGCCCAGCACTGCAGCAGGACTACTGGCCCAGCACTACAGCAAGAATACTGGCCTAGCACTGCAACAGGACTACTGGGCCAGCACTGCAACAGGACTACTGGCCCAGCACTACAGCAAGAATACTGGCCTAGCACTGCAGCAGAACTACTGGCCTAGCACTGCAGCAGGACTACTGGCCCATGCTAGGCAGGTTCTTCTCAAACTCAACAATTCTCACTTGCATATAAGTCTAACCTATTTTGAAAGCTACCCCTTTCACCTTCATCTGTCACTTCCTGTCTTCCTTCACACCTGTCAGTCTGCTGTCTCACCCCCGTCTCTCACCTCGCGTTATGTTCAGTCATCAGTATTCATCGTAGGAGAGATAATGCCAGGACTCGAGTCTAGTGAAAATTCTCATTTTTTTTGGCCGATGGGTATTTTTTAGGCAGTGATGTGTGTGATCAGCCTGACCATGTGTAGCCTAGCAAGAGTACGTCAGTCTGATTATTATTATTATGATTATGATTATTATTATTATTATTATTATTATTATTATTATTATTATTATTATTATTATTATTATTATTATTATTATTATTATTATTATTATTTTTATTATTATTATTATTATTATTATTATTATTATTATTATTATTATTATTATTATTATTATTATTTCAGCATTACTATTTGTGAAAGGGGTAAAGGTTGAGGTGGTAACTATAGTGGTGGTAATGGTGGTGGTGGTAATGGTAGTGGTGGTAATGGTGGTGGTGGTAATGGTGGTGGTGGTAATGGTGTGGTGGTGGTAATGGTGTGGTGGTGGTAATGGTGTGGTGGTGGTAATGGTGGTGGTGGTAATGGTGGTGGTGGTAATGGTGGTGGTGGTAATGGTGGTGGTGGTAATGGTGGTGGTGGTAATGGTGGGGGTGGTAATGGTGGTGTTGGTAATGGTGGTGGTGGTAATGGTGGTGGTGGTAATGGTGGTGGTGATAATGGTGGTGGTGGTAATTGTGGTGGTGGTAATGGTGGTGGTGGTAATGGTGGTGGTGGTAATGGTGGTGGTGGTAATGGTGGTGGTGGTAATAATCGTGGTAATGGTGGTGGTGGTAATAATGGTGGTGGTAATGGTGGTGGTGGTAATGGTGGTGGTGGTAATAGTGGTGGTGGTAATGGTGGTGGTGGTAATGGTGGTGGTGGTAATGGTGGTGGTGGTAATGGTTGTGGTGGTAATAATAGTGGTGGTAATGGTGGTGGTGGTAATGGTGGTGGTGGTGGTAATGGTAGTAGTGATAATGGTGGTGGTGGTAATGGTGGTGGTGGTAATATTGGTGGTGGTAATGGTGGTGGTGGTAATGGTGGTGGTGGTAATGGTGGTGGTGGTAATGGTGGTGGTGGTAATGGTGGTGGTGGTAATGGTGGTAGTGATAATGGTGGTGGTGGTAATGGTGGTGTGGTAATGGTGGTGGTGGTAATGGTGGTGGTGGTAATGGTGGTGGTGGTAATGGTGGTGGTGGTAATGGTGGTAGTGGTAATGGTGGTGGTGGTAATGGTGGTGGTGGTAATGGTGGTGGTGGTAATTGTGGTGGTGGTAATAGTGGTGGTGGTAATGGTGGTGGTGGTAATGGTGGGGGTGGTAATGGTGGTGTTGGTGGTAATGGTGGTGGTGGTGGTAATTGTGGTGGTGGTAATGGTGGTGGTGGTAATGGTGGTGATGGTGGTAATGGTGGTGGTGGTGGTAATGGTGGTGGTGGTGGTAATGGTGGAGTTGTAATGGTGGTGGTAATGGTGGTGGTAATGGGGTGGTAATGGTGGTGTGGTAATGGTGGTGGTGGTAATGGTGGCGTTGGTAAGGTGGTGGTGGTAATGGTGGTGGTATTAATGGTGGTGGTGGTGGTAATGGTGGTAGTGGTAATGGTGGTGGTAATGGTGGTGGTGGTAATGGTGGTGGTGGTAGTGATAATGGTGGTGGTGGTAATGGTGGTGGTGGTGGTAATGGTGGTAGTGGTAATGGTGGTGGTGGTAATGGTGGGGGTGGTAATGGTGGTGGTGGTAATGGTGGTAGGTAATGGTGGTGTGGTAATGGTGGTGGTGGTAATGGTGGTGGATGGTGGTGGTGGTAATGGTGGTGGTGGTAATGGTGTGGTGGTAATGGTGGTGGTATGGTGGTGGTGGTAATGGTGGTATGGTGGTAATGGTGGAGTAGTAATGGTGGTGGTGGTAATGGTGGAGGTGGTGGTATGGTGAGTGGTGGTAATGGTAGTGGAGGTGGTGGTAATGGTGGTGGTGGTAATGGTGGTGGTAGGATAATGGTGGTGGTGGTAATGGTGGTGGTGGTAATGGTGGTAGTGGTAATTGGTAGGTGGTAATGGTGGGTGGTAATGGTGGTGGTGGAATGGTGGTAGGTGGAATGGTGGTAGTGGTAATGGTGGTGGTGGTAATGGTGGTGGTGGTAATGGTGGTGGTGGTAATGGTGGTGGTGGTAATGGTGGTGGTGGTTATGGTGGTGGTGGTAATGGTGGTGGTGGTAATGGTGGTGGTTGTAATGGTGGAGGTAGTAATGGTGGTGGTGGTAATGGTGGAGGTGGTGGTAATGGTGGAGGTGGTGGTAAGTGGATGGTGGTAATGGTGATGGTGGTAATGGTGGGGTGGTGGTAGGTGGAATGGTGGATGGTGGTAATGGTGGGGGTGGTGAATGGTGGATGGTGAGGGGTGGTGGTAATGGTGGAGGTGGTGGTAATGGTGGAGGTGGTGGTAATGGTGGAGGTGGTGGTAATGGTGGAGGTGGTGGTAATGGTGGAGGTGGTGGTAATGGTGGAGGTGGTGGTAATGGTGGAGGTGTTGAGGTAATTATATCACCTGCAGCGCACTCAGAGCTGACTGCCTGACTTTCTGCTGCAAATTATTCCTTATGCAACATACCATGCTGCAGTATACTTACTGCATATACCTCGTGCAACATAACTTGCTGCAGTATACCTCGTGCAACATACCTTGCTGCAGTATACTTACTGCAGTATACCTCGTGCAACATACCATGCTGCAGTATACTTACTGCAGTATACCTCGTGCAACATACCTTGCTGCAGTATACTTACTGCAGTATACCTGCTGCATACTTACTGCAGTATACCTCGTGCAACATAACTTGCTGCAGTATACCTCGTGCAACATACCTTGCTGCAGTATACTTACTGCAGTATACCTCGTGCAACATAACTTGCTGCAGTATACCTCGTGCAACATACCTTGCTGCAGTATACTTACTGCAGTATACCTCGTGCAACATAACTTACTGCAGTATACTTCGTGCAACATACCTTGCTGCAGTATACTTACTGCAGTATACCTTGTGCAACATACCGTGTTCAAGTATACTTGCTACAGCATACCCCCTTTTAACATTCCGTGATTCAGTATACTTGATGCAGAATACTCCTTCCAATATACCTTGCTGGGGTATACTTACTGCAATATACCCCGTGAAACTTACCAGTTTTGATGTAAACAATGGTTATATCTTCTCTAGCACTGCATTAGATTTAGTGAGAAGTGACGAGGCGTCGGAGCTGCTGCTGTACGACGTAATACGTCAATACAGACACAATACGTTGGACTAATCACCTGGCAGAAAGTGCAATCTTGTCGGGATAAAAATGTGAGTTTTTACCCATAAATTGAGTCAATTTCAGGGGAATTTCACGTTTCTCTTGACGTGGTTACCAATCAGGATATTTCTGAACTATCTGCTGTAAGCTGATAGTTCAATATGGAAATTCAAAATGAGGAGAAATAAATATAGGTTGTAGACATTCCATATTTTGGTTCAGGGTTCACCCCCTTCAGGGAATAACTCACGCCCCTCTTGGGGTGTGAGACCCCCGATTAAGAACCCCTGATCTAGCAGCTTAATTTTCTCCAACAACTATGCGATAAGATCACAGTAAACAGTTGATATCACAATATGCAGAATAACCACTGTGAAAAAATTGTGAAATTCCAAGCGAAATTACGAAAACGCTTGGAATTTTACTATTTTTTCACAGTGGTTATTCTCACACACATACACACACACACACACACACATACACACACACACACACACACACACACACACACACACACACACAACAAACACACACACACACACCATTAACTTCACACAGGGTCATTCTGCAGAAACATTCATGTTTCACACACACATCACACACATACATCAACAGGCCATGTCAATTGACATCCTAACAAATAACTACACACACACACACACATACACACACACACACACACACACACACACACACACACACACACACACACACACAACACACACACACACACACACACACACACACACACACACACACACACACACACACACACACACACACACACACACACACACACACACACACACACACACACACACACACACTATATATATATATATATATATATATATATATATATATATATATATATATATATATATATATATATATATATATATGTAAATAAACCTTTCTTCTTATTTGGAACAGTTCCATACCTTCCCTGTTACATGGAACAGTACAATAGTTTGCCTGTTATATGGAACAGTACAGTACCTTCCATGTTAACAGAGTCTTCACCTCTGAAAGAGTCATATATTCACCCAATGTGATTTTTATGCGCCTATCCATGCATATACATGCCGTTATATTCATCCGAATGTGAATTCCGGTATATATACACACACCTACTGGAATATAAACAAACATTCTCGTATATATACAAACATACTGTTAAATATTCAAGCATACTGGTGTATATACCTACAAACATACACTCAAGTGTACACAGATACGTTGGGTTTTCTGCTGAAAGCTGCTATCTCACTTCAGCTAATTTATAGCTAGGAGCTGCTATGCTATCTCAGCTCCCTCATATGCTAGGAGCTGCTATCCTATCTCAGCTCCCTCATATGCCAGGAGCTGCTATTCTACCTCAACTCACTGCTATCCTACCTGTGCTCACAGGCCAGGAGTTGTTATCATTCCTCAACTCTGCTATCCTACCTTTGCTCACAGGCCAGGAGCTGTTATAATGACTCAGTTCATTTCAAAGCTCAGCTCTATCTAAGCTATACTACTGTCCCTTCCCAGATGCCCACCACAACAGTTGGCTGACACACAGGTACCTATTTACTGCAAGGTAAACAGTGAAAACAGGTGCGAGGGTACTTGGCTCTATGTCTAGACGTGTCCAGGACGTGTCTCAGGCTCTGAAGACTTCCTCTGTTGATTAACAATCAAACTGGCTCTTCTAGTTGAAGACCAGCTTAAAATTAACATTTAGACCATAATCTGAAACCAAGCTTAGTTCTTTTAACACCCGGAGCGTGTCCTGATGGCCAGCTCTGACAGCTTACATTAGACGGCGTCTCTTAAAGAACACAAAGGCACAATAAGCTGACAGGAACAATACACAAATAACCCGCACATAGAAAATTATATATATATATATATATATATATATATATATATATATATATATATATATATATATATATATATATATATATATATATATATATACGTATTTATTACTCAAAAAAGAAACAGGATTTTAACTTAAAAAATCAATAATAACAGTGAGTATAACACCCGGGGAGTGTTATTAACTTTACTTTGTGTCTCAGTCTGTTTTGGAGATTTCTTTTGTAAAGAATGATTATTATTTAATTAATATAAAGTGGAAAAAAAACAGGGGCATTAATTTCTGCCTGGTGCAGCTTGCAAGCCTCTGTCTTGTAGGCACAAAGATGCTCTTATTTTGTAGCTAAGAGCCAAGTAACGCTCTTGAAAAGAGCTGTTGTTACGTTGTTAGTTTATCCGACAGGGGACAACTACATTGTATTTAAGTCTCCATTTTATTACGATACGGGACAAGTTTTATTTTTTACTGACTCATTTATGATGACTCGTTAATGGCATTATGTTCATCATGGAGGCTTCTTATTAAGTCTTATTACGGGTACTCATAATCTACCTACTGTTCAGGTCATTCTTATTGCGCGGTAATACGATAGAAAGGATTTATCTTCGGATTTAATGAGAGGAAATACTTTAGCAGAGTTCCGACTCTGCTCTTGAACAAGCCAGTCAACGGCTCTTTAAGCTCCATCTTACACTTGATTTGTATACAATACCAAGAAGAGGAAAGATTAGACACGTGTGCAACATCTGGTTATCTTTACTGGAGACTTTTTGCCAATCAGTGGCTTTATCAATACAAATCTACGTCTACAATAAAGATACCCAGATGTTGCACATGTATCTAATTTGCAAGCTCCATCTTGCACTCTTTAAGTACCCTTGAAAGCTTTACCTCGGGGCCCGGGGACTTAGTGTGTTTTGGCTACCTATTTGATAACCATGTCAATAGTAAATGTGAAATTACTTAATTTGTTTCCTTTAGGTCTTCTATAATTTTGAAAGAATCCTCTGGGATTTGTTTTGAATTCACTAGCCACTCTGTTTTCGTAGACACCTTTAACCTTAAAGGCTTAAGTGTGGCATCCGGTAGGTACGTCCCGAATCTTCAAATTTATCCAAGTTTTTAAATTTATTCATATCTTATTTCTAGAGTTGTATTTTCTGTCATATCTTTGATGGGAGAGGAAGAGTTTATAGCTGCTATTATCCGTTGATAAATTTTTATGGAATACACTGAGCGCCTCGCTGCTGGCCTATAGCACAACACAACTGGTGGGCTCCATTGTAATGTTCGTCGTGTTCCTGCCATGGAACACCAGCAACACTACACCAGGGGGAGATAAAGTGGAGATAAAGTGCAGTCGGTGATAAAGTGGTTGGAGAAATGATGAAGGCTCAGCCTGTGTGAGTTACGAGGATGCATCTTCAAGGACACTGTGGGTTGTCTCAGTATTACGTCTGAAGAAACATCCTTGGCGAAACGTCTCTTTCGTTAAGTGTCGTAATATATGTATGTGTCTTCGTCCACTTATTGGCGGTGTCAGCATACCCAGTACAACACGGCTGATACGTGTTTGTGTTCCGTGTTAACACACAGCTGAAACATGTTTCACCTCTATAACACACAGCTGAAACATGTTTCACCTCTATAACACACAGCTGAAACATGTTTCACCTCTATAACACACAGCTGAAACATGTTTCACCTCTATAACACACAGCTGAAACATGTTTTACCTTTATACTAACGCAAGCAACATCTCGAAGAAATACCTTACAACGTTTCTCTGAGACAACATCAGTTTTTTTTTTAATTTTGTTTGTAGTGAAATTATGGGAATTGTTTTGTTTAGGTTAGGGCAAGTGGGTCTTAGTCACATGATGTCCCGCCACTGGAGCTTTTGGTCATCTGACCGAAGCCTTCTACTGGCTCACCCCTTCACCCGTTTTAAAAATTAAGGTGATGTTGTGTTAGTCAGGAAACAATAGTGTCTTCTGGTGAGATATTGAGTGATATATCCGCTGGAGCACCTCATCTAAAGTGCTAGTCACGGCATAATGCCGTGACTAGCACTGTAGGTATTCAATTACTTATTTTTCTCGTTGCAAAATTGGAAAATCGGCTGGAAGAAGAGCCTTGCAAGGCTGCAATGAGGCATCACTGGCAGGGATGCTGAGAGGCATTACCAGGAGGGATGCTGAGAGGTATTACCTGGAGGGATGTTGAGAGGCATTACCAGGAGGGATGCTGAGAGGTATTACCTGGAGGGATGTTGAGAGGCATTACCAGGAGGGATGCTGAGAGGTATTACCTGGAGGGATGCTGAGAGGCATTACCAGGAGGGATGCTGGGAGGCATTACCAGGAGGGATGCTGAGAGGTATTACCAGGAGGGATGCTGAGAGGCATTACCAGGAAGGAAGGATACAGAGAGGCATTACCAGGAGGGATGCTGAGAGGCATTACCAGGAGGGATGCTGAGAGGCATTACCAGGAGGGATGCTGAGAGTCATCGTTGTTGTTTCTTTTCTTATCACTATTATTATAATTATTATTATTATTATTATTATTATTATTATTATTATTATTATTATTATTATTATTATTATTATTATTATTATTATTATTATTATTATAATAATAATAATAATTGACATCTGGTGTGGCAACAGTGAACGTGAACGGCTGTCTCACCCATATGTCTCTCTGGTGGGGAAGTGTCCGTCTAGAGACTTTGCCAGCTCATCTCAGTACATGGCAATTGTTTACTTCAGTTCGTCGGGTACAGAAATGTCTCCGATTCCAGACACGTCTTCGATCTTAGTTTCACAGTCGTCCAGCAGGGGAAAGTTTGCGAAGTTATCGTTCTCCGTTCGTCGTTTCCATAACGATAGTTTTTTTTTAAAAGTCTTCAGGTTTTCTTCCACTTCGATGATGCTGACTCCACCGCCCAGCATCTGTCGACTGAGATGATTGAGAACATCGAAGACGTACGCCAAAATGAGAATGAACTCAGAATTTTGAAGCAATCTGCATGATAATGTTGGTGCTCTCGCAGAGCACAGGGCTAATTCCACACGCAACTCAAAAAAGACGATTCAGCATCTTTCCCCGGCATAACCACCGAACGTTAGAATGGTACACAAGTACCTCGAATTCAGAGCCCATTTCATTACACAGCTCTTTGAAGATGCGGTGCTTCATAGCACTATTTCGCACGTAGTTCACACATTCAACTACAATTTTCAATACTTCTGTCAGTTTTGGAGGCAAGGTGTTTGTTGCCACTGCATGACTGTGCAGAACACAGTGAGTAACAATGATGTGTGGGGCACCGGCAGGACTGGAGATCCGTCAGAACAAACTGCAGAAACTATAATTCACGAGAGATCGTTGTCTCTGAAGAAGTCATCCACAAGTGTCTTCACGTCGGCTGTCTTGCTGCTTCTTGTGAGAGACTTACAAAATTAAAAAATCTTCCTTTATCATGTCGTGTTTCAAACAGCGCACCAATACAACAAGTTGACTTAGATTGGAAACTTCGGTGGTCTCGTCGAGTGAGTGCGTGTGTGTGTTGTGTGTGTTGTGTGTGTGTGTGTCGAGTGTGTTGTGTGTGTTGTGTGTGTTGTGTGTGTGTGTGTGTGTGTGTTGGTGTGTGTATGTGTTGTGTGTGTATGTGTTGTGTGTGTGTGTGTGTGTGTGTGTGTGTGTGTGTGTGTGTGTGTGTGGTGTGTGTGTGTGTGTGTATGTGTTCTGTGTGTGTGTGTGTGTGTGATGTGTGTGTGTATGTGTGTGTTTGTGTGTGTACTCACCTAATTGGACTCACCTAATTGTTGTTGCGAGGGTCGAGACTCAGCTCCTGGCCCCGCCTCTTCAGTGATCGCTACTGAGTCCTCTCTCTCCCTGCACCATGAGCTTTATCATACCTCGTCTTAAAACTATGTATGGTTCCTGCCTCCACTACATCACTTGCTAGACTATTCCACTTCCTGACAACTCTATGGCTGAAGAAATACTTCCTAACATCCCTTTGACTTATCTGAGTCTTCAACTTCCAATTGTGACCCCTTGTTTCTGTGTCCCCTCTCTGGAACATTCTGTCTATATCCACCTTGTCAATTCCATGCAGTATTTTGTATGTCGTTATCATGTCTACCCTAACCCTCCTGTCTTCCAGTGTTGTCAGGCCGATTTCTCTTAACCTTGCTTCGTAGGACATTCCCCTTAGCTCTGGAACTAACCTTGTCGCAAACCTTTGCACTTTCTCAAATTTCTTGACGTGCTTGACCAGGTGTGGGTTCCAAACTGGTGCTGCATACTCTAGTATGGGCCTGAAGTACACGGTGTACAGTGTCTTGAACGATTCCTTACTAAGGTATCGGAACGCTATTCTCAGGTTTGCCAGGCGCCCATATGCTGCAGCAGTTATCTGGTTGATGTGTGCTTCCGGAGACGTGCTTAGTGTTAGTGTGTGAGTGTGGCAGTGTGTGAGTGTAGCAGTGTGTGAGTGTAACAGTGTGTGAGTGTGGCAGTGTGTGAGTGTGGCAGTGTGTGAGTGTAGCAGTGTGTGAGTGTAGCAGTGTGTGAGTGTAGCAGTGTGTGAGTGTGGCAGTGTGTGAGTGTGGCAGTGTGTGAGTGTAGCAGTGTGTGAGTGTAGCAGTGTGTGAGTGTAGCAGTGTGTGAGTGTGGCAGTGTGTGAGTGTGGCAGTGTGTGAGTGTGGCAGTGTGTGAGTGTAGCAGTGTGTGAGTGTGGCAGTGTGTGAGTGTGGCAGTGTGTGAGTGTGGCAGTGTGTGAGTGTGGCAGTGTGTGAGTGTGGCGAGTGTGGCAGTTGGTGTGAGTGTGCATGGTAGTGAGCAGTGTGTAGTGTGCAGTGTGTGAGTGTGGCAGTGTGTGAGTGTGCAGTGTGTGAGTGTAGCAGTGTGTGTGGCAGTAGTGGCAGTGTGTGAGTGTGGCAGTGTGTGAGTGTGGCAGTGTGTGAGTGTAGCAGTGTGTGAGTGTGGCAGTGTGTGAGTGTGGCAGTGTGTGAGTGTAGCAGTGTGTGAGTGTGGCAGTGTGTGAGTGTGGCAGTGTGTGAGTGTAGCAGTGTGTGAGTGTAGCAGTGTGTGAGTGTAGCAGTGTGTGAGGTGAGTGTAGGTAGCAGTGTGTGAGTGTGGCAGTGTGTGAGTGTAGCAGTGTGTGAGTGTAGTGTGAGTGAGCAGGAGTGTGGCAGTGTGTGAGTGTGGCAGTGTGTGAGTGTAGCTTGATGGGAGTGTGTGAGTGTGGCAGTGTGTGAGTGTGGCAGTGTGTGAGTGTGGCAGTGTGTGAGGTGGTGTGAGGGGGCAGTGTGTGAGTGTAGCAGTGTGTGAGTGTGCAGTGTGTGAGTGTGCATGTGTGTGCAGTGATGTGCAGTGTGTGAGTGTGGCATGTGTGAGTGCAGTGTGTATGCAGTTGGTGAGTGTGCAGTGTGAGGCATGTGTAGGTAGTGTGGAGTGTGTGAGGTGGCAGTGTGTGAGTGTGGCAGTGTGTGAGTGTGGAGTGTGTGAGTGTGCAGTGTGTGAGTGTAGCAGGGTGAGTGTGGCAGTGTGTGAGTGTGCAGTGTGTGAGTGTGGCAGTGTGTGAGGTAGCATGTGAGTGGTGTGAGGAGCAGTGTGAGTGTAGCAGTGTGTGAGTGTAGCAGTGTGTGAGTGTGGCAGTGTGTGAGTGTGGCAGTGTGTGAGTGTAGCAGTGTGTGAGTGTGGCAGTGTGTAGTGTGCAGTGTGTGAGTGTAGCAGTTGTGAGTGTGCAGGTGATGTGGCAGTGTGAGTGTAGCAGTGTGTGAGTGTGCAGTGTGTGAGTGTGCAGGTGTGAGTGGGCAGTGTGAGTGGCAGTGTGTGAGTGTGCAGTGTGTGAGTGTAGCAGTGTGTGAGTGTAGCAGTGTGTGAGAGTGTGATGCAGTGTGAGTGGAGCAGTGTGTGAGTGTGGCAGTGTGTGAGTGTGTGAGCAGTGTGTGAGTGTGGCAGTGTGTGAGTGTGCAGTGTGTGAGCAATGAGAAATGTGTGAGTGCAGAAGGTGAGTGGGATGGGTGAGGTAAGCAGTGTATTGTCCAGAGCAGTGAGATGCAGCTACCTTTGATGGTAGGAGAGCTCTCAGTGGCACGCTCTTATGAACACTTGGCCAAGGGGGAGAACACTTGGTCTCTCTGGAATATAAGAAGGAAATTGCTGTGATGAAGTGAGGTGAGGTGCAGTGAGTGTCACTCGTAACTCCTCTTTCTGAGTGACGTGAAGTTAGGTGACGTGCAGTGAGTTAGTCGTAAATCCTACCTCACAATGACCTGAAGTGAGGTGACGTGCAGTGAGTGTTAGTCGTAAATCCTCTCTCACAGTGACGTGAAGTGAGGTGACGTGCAGTGAGTTAGTCGTAAATCCTACCTCACAATGAAGTGAGGTGATGTACAGTGAGTGTTAGTCGTAAATCCTACCTCACAATGACGTGAAGTGAGGTGAGGTGCAGTGAGTGTCACTCATAACTCCTCCCTTACACTGAGGTGAAGTGAGGTGAGGTGCAGTGTCAGTCAAAACACCTCCCTCACAATAACATGAGTGTGACCGATAAACATTGGCATTCCTGTAGAATTTCCCTCAAAATATTTAGTTACATACAGGAGAGGAATACATAGAGAGAGCTTCTAGGATGCTGTATATCAAAGTATACATAGCGGGGTGTATTATTCTCGGTGTATACACGCTAAGTCATCATTATAGTCCTAGTTTTTAAAGATTAAAGTATTCTTTACTAGAGGCGAACAGGTGACACACAACCTTAAATGACCCTCGTGTAGTAGATAGGCTTTAAACCTCCCTCCCAGTTAACGTAAATCGCCTCTGGAAACGAACGCAGAAACTTGCAAGACGTAGCTATCGTCGTATCCAAAGCACAAAGGCAGGACTGAAACTTCAGGTGACTGAAACTTCAGGTGACTGAAACTTTAGGTGACTGAAACTTCAGGTGACTGAAACTTTAGGTGACTGAAACTTCAGGTGACTGAAACTTTAGGTGACTGAAACTTCAGGTGACTGAAACTTCAGGTGACTGAAACTTCAGGTGACTGAAACTTTAGGTGACTGAAACTTCAGGTGACTGAAACTTTAGGTGACTGAAACTTCAGGTGACTGAAACTTTAGGTGACTGAAACTTGGTGACTGAACTTGGTGACTGAAACTTCAGGTGACTGAAACTTTCAGGTGACTGAAACTTCAGGTGACTGAAACTTTAGGTGACTGAAACTTCAGGTGACTGAAACTTTAGGTGACTGAAACTTCAGGTGACTGAAACTTCAGTCAACATTTTGCTGCTCTAACAACTTCCGAAGCTCTAAAAATAGCTCTAGAAATACTGCACATCTAAGAAGACTGTAGATCTAAAAATTGTGCAGCTCTAAGAAGCTCTGTAGCTGTAACGACTACAGTACCCCTAGACAGGCAGGTGTACAGATATATGGTGTGTGTAGAGCTGAATGACTGGTAATCTCTGTAGTACTGAATGATTGGTAATCTATGTAGTACTGAATGATTGGTAATCTATGTAGCACTGAATGATTGGTAATCTCTGTAGTACTAAATGATTGGTAATCTCTGAAGGTCGTTCCTTCACCACGTAAACACGACTGCGAGACAGATTCCTTGGAAGGTTAAAAGGTGTTGAGTTGAGACAAGAGAGACGTAAAGTTCCTGGAGAGTTACAAGGCCATTAGTCGTGTAGTAAATGTGGCTAGGCATGACCTTGTTGCCTTAAAGTGGACCTACCTCCTGCTCACTCTTAGGTAACACCAACACTGTGTTAGGTAAGTGTTGCGGGGATCGAATCTTAGCTCCTGGCCCTGCCTCTCCGCTGACCGATGTTGGGCTCAATCTTACCTGTTCTTAAAACTAAGTATAGATTCTGGCTATCACATCGTTGGCCAGGCGCTAAACTTCCTGATCACTCTAAGACTAAAAAAGTGTTTCCTAACATTTCTGTGATTCATTTGTGATTTTAACTTCCAGCTGTGCCCTTGTGTGCCTGAGTCCCGCCTCCCTAACAACATCTCCACCCTGTATATTCTTAGTGTTTTGTACGTCGTAGTCATATCCCCTCTGGACCTTCTTTAATACCAAGAGGTTCAACTCCTTTAACCTTTGCTCATAGCTCATGTCCCTCAGCTCTGGGACTAGTCTTCTTACAAACCTTTGTACTTTTTTTTATTTTTTTCGATATGCTTCATCAGACGAGGGTTCCACACTGGTGCTCCATACTCTAAGAGAGGCCTGAAAAATGACATATAGTGTATTGAATGACTCCTCATTGTTCTTGAGAACAATCCTTGCTTGCTGCTGCAGTTATTTTGTTGATATGTGCCTCAGGTGATATGCTTTGAACTATATTCACCCCGAGATCCTTCTCTTTCAGAGGAGTTTGCAGCCTTTGTTACCCGAGCCTGTACTCTGTTTCCGGTCGTCTTTCACCTTTGCCTATTTTCATAAACTTTTATTTGCTGTGGGTTATACCTGGAGAACGTTTCGGGGGTCAACGCCCCGCCACCTGGTCCGAGGCCAGGCCTCGTGGTGGAACAGGGTCTGATCAACCTGGCTGTTACTGCTGGCCGCACTCAAACTGACGCACGAACCACAGCCCGGTTGGTCAGGTACTGACTTTAGACGCCTGTCCAGTGCCTTCTTGAAGACAACCAGTAGGTCTATTGGTAATCCCCCTTATGTATGCTGGGAGGCAACAGTTGAACAGTCTTGGGCCCCGGACACTGAGTGTGTTGTCTCTCAGTGTACTCGTAGCGACCCTGCTTTTCATTGGGGGAATGTTGCATCTCCTGTCGAGTCTTTTGCTTTCATAGGGTTAAAGTGGAGTAGCCACTTTTAAACCAATCACGCAGTTTGTCCAGATCCTTTGAGTTTCTTCTGGTCTGCTATTGTATCTAACTGGATTTCTTGTCATAGCGTTTACGTTCACTAGAAAAAGTTCTGGCCCCAGCACTGACCCATGGGAACCCCACTTGTCAATCTCGCCCTTTCTGACACTTCCTCTCGGACAAAAACTCGTTGTTTCCTTCCTGTTAAGTATTCTTTGATTCACTGTAGTGCTTTCTCTATTATTCTTGCCTACTCCTCTAGCTTTCATCACAGTCTCTTGTTTAGTAATATATGCAGTCGAATCGTCACTCTCTCTCAGTGTAAATACACTGAGAAATGTGTATTTTAGTGTATATATACTGAGGCTTCACTTTAATCCCTATATTAGATATTAAAGTATTCTGACTGGTGGTGTAGAGGTGACACGCAGCCCTAATGACCCTCGTGTTGTTGACATGTTTTAAACCTAATTACCATAACAAATAACAACAGGTAAGTAGTTAGCTTAACACCTACCGATTATCTGCGGGTTTAGAAGGCAGCAGCTTCCCTGACCAGGAGCATCAAGTCAGTCACTGAAATACACAGGGGAATACACAGTAGGAAATACACAGCTACCAGTGTATACCTCAGAGAGATAGCCAACTGGGTGTGTATACCTTATATATATATATATATATATATATATATGTATGTATGTATGTGTGTGTGTATATGTATGTGTGTGTGTGTGTGTGTGTGTGTGTGTGTGTGTGTGTGTGTGTGTGTGTGTGTGTGTATGCAGAACAACCACTGTGAAAAAATAATGAACTTCCAAGGGCTTTCGTGATTGCTCACATTATCAAGGAACTGTAAAAAAGAAAGATCAGCTGATGACATATAAGGACGAGATTACACCTCGCGGTCAACTTACAACACCTGACACACACACCTTATCATCTATCTGAACATAAGGAAGATTTTAGCTTGTAGAACATATCTTTAATTCTTCCCAAATTTTTTTAATTATAAATGAATCCAATTGGTATAATCCTAAATCAATATTAATATTAATTTTAAAACAATTTTTTATGAAACTTGATCCTATCATATTTCTCTTTTGAAAATCAATTGGATGGTTAAAATCTCTCACATGAATAAACAGAACATTAGACACTTGTCCACTAATAATGTTATATTTGTAATCTTAGTTCAAGACTTTTCCCAGTTTGACCGTAATAGACTTTATCACATTTTTAACAGGGAATCAGGTAGATAGAAGTCAATTTTGATATAAAAATTCTTAACGAGAGAAGGTATGTCAAGAAGGTATATCAAGTTTAATGAAAAATGACTTTGTAATTAAAGTGAATATTGCTTTAGGCTCATACAAATTAGATTAATTTGTAATTAATAAAATTTGGGAAGAATTTAAGACATATTCGACAAGTTAAAGTCTTAACTCTTGCATAGAATATAAGCTGTGTTTGACAGGTCCTTGACCACCTCCCTACATCATCATAAAAGGTTAAATGTTATAGGTTGACAGCGAGGTGTAATCTCGTCCTTATATGCAATCTGCTGATCTTATATTTTTTTACAGTTCCTTGATAATGTGAGAAATCACGAAAGCGCTTGGAAGTTCACTGTATTTTTACAGTGGTGGTTATACATATTGTGATACCACCTGTTTACTGTGATCTTAACACACACACACACACACACACACACACACACACACACACACACACACACACACACACACATACACATCTCTTGTTCCACAGCAGGATTCGAACCTACTTTGATACAGAATGTGCAGGTTCGAATCCTGCTGTGACAGAGAATTGTTTAGCATATATACAAATGCTAAACAATTGCTTAGCATATGTATATATATAATTGTTTAGCATATATACATATATAATTGTATATATATTTCAGTGTATATAGGCGTTGGAGTGTGTGTATATCTCGGTCACCCTGGATGTGTGTGTATAGCTCGGTCACCCTGGATGTGTGTGTATATCTCGGTCACCCTGGATGTGTGTGTATAGCTCGGTCACCCTGGATGTGTGTGTATATCTCGGTCACCCTGGATGTGTGTGTATAGCTCGGTCACCCTGGATGTGTGTGTATAGCTCGGTCCCCCTGGATGTGTGTGTATAGCTCGGTCACCATGGATGTGTGTGTATATCTCGGTCACCCTGGATGTGTGTGTATAGCTCGGTCACCCTGGATGTGTGTGTATATCTCGGTCACCCTGGATGTGTGTGTATAGCTCGGTCACCCTGGATGTGTGTGTATATCTCGGTCACCCTGGATGTGTGTATATATATGTATTTCACTTCACATTAAAAATACAGAGAGTTAATTAAACAGCGACTGGCTCATGTACAGTCAGCAGACTCCAATCACCAGTACATGTATAACCAAGAGAGCCTGAATATACCATATCAGTAAGTCAATAATTTTTTTCAAGTGAGGCTATATATGTTATATATATATATATATATATATATATATATATATATATATATATATATATATATATATATATATATATATATATATATATATATATTATAACTTTTGATATATCTTTGAAGAGTTTCGAGAGTTTATCTACTCTCTGAGCCCGGCCATGGGCCAGGCTCGTCTGGTGCTTGCCTGGTCAACCAGGCTGTTGCTGCTGGAGGCCCGCTGTCCCACATATCCATCACAGCTTGGTTGATCTGGCACCTGGTGAAGATACTTGTCCAATTTCCTCTTGAAGGCTTCTTTCTATATTGGTTCCTGGTTCCAGCGATGTTTCGGATATCTTCTGGTAAGATGTTGAATAGTCTGGGACCCCGGATGTTAATACAGTGCTCCCGTATTGTCCCCACCGCACCCCTGCTCCTCACTGGGTTTATTTTACACTTTCTCCCATATCTCTCACTCCAGTATGTTGTTATGGCAGTGTGCAGATTTGGGACCAGGCCCTCAAGTACTTTCTAGGTATATATTATCATGTATCTCTCTCTCCTCCGCTCCAATGAGTACATGTTCAAGACTTGAAGGCGTTCCCAATAATTTAGATGTTTCAATGGCTCAATGTGAGCCGTAAACGATCTCTGAATTTGTTCCAGCTCTGCTATTTCTCCTGCCCTGAACGGGGCCGTCAGCACAGAGCAGTATTTTAAGTGAGGGAGCACTAGCGATTTGAATAGTGTCACCATCGGCATTATTTCCCTTGTTTTGAAAGTTCTCAATACCCACCCCGTCATCTTCCTGGCTGTTGTGATCTTTGTCTTGTTATGGTCTTTAAACGACAGATCAGCAAACATAATTATTCCCAAGTCCTTTACGTGTTCCTTTCGTTCTATGTGGTGACCCTCTGGCGTTTTGTATATAGTGTTCCTTTTGAGTTCTTCATTTTTTCCATACCTAAGCAGCTGAAACTTATCACCATTGAACGTCATGTTGTTCTCCACTGCCCACTGGAAGACCCTGCTTATGTCCTCCTGTAATTTTTCAGTGTCCTCTACCGTAGTGACTTTCATGCTTATTTTAGTGTCATCTGCAAATGATGATACAAAAATGTGCTGGGTGTTTTTATTTATGTCTGCTATGAGGATGAGAAACAGCTTTCTCACATTATCAAGGACCTGTAAAAACAATAGACTCGTGAGACTACTGAAATATCACCTCATATACGACTTTATGATACGGGTGGGATGATCGAAGTATTGTCAGACATCACTCAAATTCTTCCCAAATTTTATTTATTATAAAGGAATCTAATTTGTATAACCCTAAACCAATATTCATATTAAATTCAAAACTATTATTTATCAGGCTTGATTCAATTATATTCTTCTCAACCCTGGACTTGTTTGATACAACTTTCTCGACCTTCTAAAAATCAATTGGTTGGTTAAAATTTCTCACATGAATAAATAGAACTTAAACTGTTGTTCAGTTTTTAATGGTATATTTATGTTGCAATCTTAGTTCAAGGCTTTTCCCAGTCTGACCATAATAAAATTTATTAATATTTTTTTTAAGGTTAATCTTATAGATTTCCTGTATCAAGATTTTTAAATACAACTTTGATTTTAAAATTCTTAAGCATAGAAGATATATTGAGAAAGTTTTCATGGTGAGGTAGAACCAAAATATTCTTGGTTAAATATGATTCTTTGTCCTTTTATCAGTTGTTAAATGTATTTCTAAACAATTTTAAAGGATTTATCAATTAAGTATTTTGGGTATTTTAGATCATTAGCTATTCACAATCCTCAAAATTACTTCATCTGTGAACTCAGGGTTGCAGATAGGCGAAGATTTTGCAATATTGACGAGAATATAGAAAGTTTAACTCTATCATGACGTCAAGAATAATAATATATTGAGTTATTTTCTTCAAACTCCAACAGTAAAATTCAACAAGGAAATGACTGATATTTAATTCTTAGGCACAAAAAATCATCAGCATATCTGTTCCATTTATCTGTGTTGGGAGGGATTTCGTTAGTCAGTCTTCTTTCAAAATATTCCATGTACAAACTGCTAAGGACTGGTGAGAGAGGGTTTCCCATTGTCATACCAAACCTCTGTAAAACTGGCCATTAAATACAAACTTTGCATCAATAATTCAATGTTTAATAAGCTCAATGATTGTAGTTACTGACAATGGTAACTCGTAATTACTGAGTTCTTCAGATAAGAAATTTCAATTCTGAATAATTCAATAATGACGATTTACCATTGACCGTACCTAGAGTCATGCCTACCACAGCAGACCTGAGGTGAACTACCACAGCAGACCTGAGGTGAACTACCACAGCAGACCTGAGGTGAACAGGATGCCTACCACAGCAGACCTGAGGTGAACAGGATGCCTACCACAGCAGACCTGAGGTGAACAGGATGCTTATCACAGCAGACCTGAGGCGAAGAGGATGCCTACCACAGCAGACCTGAAGTGAACAGGATGCCTACCACAGCAGACCTGAGGTGAACAGGATGCCTACCACAGCAGACCTGAGGTGACCCGGCTATGTCTTGGTCACCAATACTCATTCCGAGATAAACACTAAAGGCAACGATAAGCTTAATGTTAGGTTGAATTTTGTGTTTGATATATTTAGAACCAATGAAGAGTCCACACATATACACACACACTCAGCAGAACAAGTGTGGAGAAAGTTTACAATCTCTGTTGATGTCATAATCATTAAAAAAAGTAATTTTGTCAAAATAAAACATATCATACTCTTAATCAATGTAACCTAATTGTATTACCAAAGAAAATAAAAACATCTGTTACGTAGGAAAACAGTTAGTGCTATATTACAGTAAACAAAACCCAGGATATATTCCCCCTAGAGAGGTATATCTCACAGTGCTGACCAATCTCCATTTTAGGTATTAAAGTATTCTTGACTGGTGAAGAGATGACGTGCAGCCTTAATGACCCTCTTGCAGTCGATGTGCTTAACACCCCCCATTAACCAGCCAACCAAAGCAAAATATAAACACTAAGAAAAACATCAAAGTTGCAGCGGAATCAAGATAAATCTAGCCTAAAGAAAATCCTGAGAAGCTCCTTGCATTTCTTGGCACATTTATATTATTATCTAGCCTATTAGAGAGCTGTTCTCCTCCCAGACAAGAGTGAATCCAATATTTCGGGAAGTATCCTGATCTCTCAACTCCAGGAGTGCAGACCGTACTCGCATCATTTTCCACGAAGTGTGTAGGTGAAGATGTGATCTTCTTTGAAGGTTAGACACAGAGCTGCCATGAAGGCTGCTGAGAGCCGAGGCTTCAACTGCTCTCTGTGTCCACGAGGCTGTACCAAGATCGTCAATTATCTTTGATCTTCCTTCGGCGCTTTCAAGTGCGCCGAGTCAATGGTGAGTTGACGCTAATGGCTGTCTTTGTATTTTTAATTAACTTTGGTTCTATTCTCCAGTGACTGTCAGTGGTTAATGTGTGTTCTAGGTTCAACCAGTGACTGTCAGTGGTTAATGTGGTGTTCTAGGTTCCAGTGACTGTCATTGGTTAATGTGGTGTTCTAGGTTCAACCAGTGACTGTCAGTGGTTAATGTGGTGTTCTAGGTTCAACCAGTGACTGTCAGTAATTAATGTGTGTTCTAGGTTCAACCAGTGACTGTCAGTGGTTAAGGTGGTGATTTAGGCTTCACTGGTTCACTGGGAGCATGTTTTGTGTGTGGGCTGAATGATTAAGTGTATGGTTCCAGCGAATGCCTCTAGTGAATGTCTCTAGTACTCTATGCTCCAGTAAGTGCCACTAAAGCTCTAGGTTCCAGCAAATGCCTCTAGTACTCTAAGTTCCAGTGACTGCCTCTGGTAGTGGAGTAGGTTCTAGTGACTGCCTCTAGTGCTCTAGGTTCCAGTGACTGCCTCCAGTACTGTAGGTTAAAGTGACTGCCTATAGTGCTCTAGGTTCCAGTGACTGCCTCCAGTACTATAGGTTAAAGTGACTGCCTCTAGTACTCTAGGTTCTAGTGAGTGCCTCCAGTACTATAGGTTAAAGTGACTGCCTCTAGTACTCTAGGTTCCAGTGACTGCCTAAAGTACTATAGGTTAAAGTGACTGCATCTAGTACTCTAGGTTCCAGTGACTGCCTCCAGTACTATAAGTTAAAGTGACTGCCTCTAGTACTCTAGGTTCCAGTGAGTGCCTCCAGTGCTATAGGTTAAAGTGACTGCCTCTAGTACTCTAGGTTCCAGTGACTGCCTCCAGTACTATAGGTTAAAGTGACTGCCTCTAGTACTCTAGGTTCCAGTGACTGCCTCCAGTACTATAGGTTAAAGTGACTGCCTCTAGTACTCTAGGTTCCAGTGAGTGCCTCCAGTACTATAGGTTAAAGTGACTGCCTCTAGTGCTCTAGGTTCCAGTGACTGCCTCCAGTACTATAGGTTAAAGTGACTGCCTCCAGTACTCTAGGTTCCAGTGACCGCCCATAATAGAAGTGTTCACAAGATTCAGTTTTCTCCTTCCAATATTGTCACTTCAGTAATCCTAGAGCTTGTAATTGTTACAGGCTGACAATAATATATAATAATTCTTGTTAGAGGCGACCAGTGTTTGTTTTGAGGAGAGAAACAAACGGTTGTTCACATTTTCTTTTTGTCATTATTTTGGTTTCCTATGAACCTCGGGGTTTACGAAATAAGTCATTTCGTTACCTCCAATACGTATTTTAGCTCTATATTATATGAAAGTGCCATAGGGGGACTCGAACCGATGGCGTGTCATTGAAGAGGCCAACGTTCGACTCATTTAGATACACGAGTCCGTATCAGCAATGGAAACCTTTCTTCTCCTTTTGTTTACAAGCGTCAGTACAAGTATTATTACGCACAACCTGGTCAATAACACCGAGGAGGGTTGCACTGAGTCTTGAGCCTCTCACTCTGACTAAACTAATAAAGTTCTTGCGTATACACAGGAAATCCACTATAAATCCATTATAAAGGTCAGTGTAGTGTTTACGCAAGCCTGGATATCAAGTCATTTGTTTCTAACATAAATATAAACTCGTTTCTGAAGGAAGGGCAAAACAATTTACACTGTATAATTCGCGTCGACCGACACAAATCGTGAAAAATACAAGGTAGCAGGTGGAATATGAATACAACAAACGAGGTAAACATAGACTAAATTACCGAGGTTCCGTGTCTGTCGTAAGTATACACAGTCGAGGTAATTGTGAAATTATGACTTTAAAAGTGCGTCCCACTGTTCCATTAATTTTACGCTTTTTTGCCCAAAAGTAATGACTGTTTTGATTTTTGTCATCAACACGAGTGAAAATGTTGACCATGAGGCGGCCACACCGTGAGGTCAACTGACCTATGTTGTCCTCTCATCTCTTACGTCACATTTTAAAAGCTTCCTTAGCGACAATTTTGAAATAATTTGAGCTTTTGTTTACTTAAATAGAGAAGCAGCGAGAGCTTTTGTCTAGGATTGTTAGAACTTTTGCTGAGACTTATGTATGACACAGCACCAGGTGCTACTGGTGGTGACACAGCACCAGGCGCTACTGGTGGTGACACAGCACCAGGCGCTACTGGTGGTGACACAGCACCAGGTGCTACTAGTGGTGACACAGCACCAGGTGCTACTTGTGGTGACACAGCACCAGGTGCTACTAGTGGTGACACAGCACCAGGTGCTACTGGTGGTGACACAGCACCAGGTGCTACTGGTGGTGACACAGAACCAGATGCTACTGGTGGTGACACAGCACTCGGTGTTACTGGTGACACAGCACCAGGTGCTACTGGTGACACAGTACCTGGTGCTACTGGTTGTAAGAGCACCAGGTGCTACTGGAGGTGACACAGCACCAGGTGCTACTGGAGGTGACACAGCACCATATGCTACTGGAGGTGACACAGCACCAGGTGCTACTGGAGGTGACACAGCATCTGTGTACTGGAGGACACAGCACCAGGTGCTACTGGAGGTGACACAGCACCATATGCTACTGGAGGTGACACAGCACCAGGTGCTACTGGAGGTGACACAGCATCTGGTGCTACTGGAGGTGACACAGCACCAGGTGCTACTGGAGGTGACACAGCATCTGGTGCTACTGGAGGTGACACAGCACCAGGTGCTACTGGAGGTGACACAGCACCAGGTGCTACTGGAGGTGACACAGCATCTGGTGCTACTGGAGGTGACACAGCACCAGGTGCTACTAGTTTTCTCTCTGTGTCTCTCTCTCCACCTTATCTTTTACTACTCGTCGCAACACAGAAATAAAATGAACTTAAGTTTCAAAATTAACGTAAAGAGGAACTATCAGTCAGTAACTGCTGCTGCTGCTGCTGATACTGCTGCTACTGCTGCTGCTGCTGCTGTTGCTACTGCTGCTGCTGCTGCTGTTGCTACTGCTGCTGCTGCTGCTGTTGCTACTGCTACCCTAATATAAATCAGTCAGTGTGTCTGACTTTTTTGGGTTATCCTGGAGGGTTCTGTACACATATGCTGCTATGTATGATAATCTATGTAACTGTATTTGTGTATACCTGAATAAACTTACTTACTTGCTACTGTTGCTACTGATAATGCAGCTACAGCATTTGCTACTTTCCTGGACATTAGAAACAATGAGGCAAAAAACTCTACGGGAAATACCAACCAAGTTTCATCTAAACAGTTGAACTCCAGCTCTTGTTTCTCTTGAAGAAGCTGTTTATCTACAGCTTTTTGGACCTTTGAGGTTGTTTATATACAGCTCCTGGGACTCTGTGAGGGTGTTGATATACAGCTCCTAGGACTCTTTGAGGGTGTCTACAGTTCTCGGGACTGTTGATATCACTGACATCACAACACACTACTGGCTGACACACACACACAAACACACACACACATGCCCACACACACACACACAAACACACACACACACATGCCCACACACACACACACAAACACACACACAAAACACACACAGACACACAAACACACACACATGCCAACATACACACACACATACACACACACACACATACACACACACACACACACACATACACATATACAACAGGCCTAGTGTCTAATCGACATGTGCCTAGGACAAAATGGTAACTAACACATACATACACACACACACACACACACACATACACACAGTACACTATGTACGTTAGGCCCATATTGGAGTATGCAGCACCAGTTTGGAACCCACACCTAGCTAAGCACGTAAGGAAACTAGAGAAAGTTCAAAGGTTTGCAACAAGACTAGGGATATGTCCTACGAGGAGAGGTTAAGGGAAATCGACCTGACGACACTGGAAGACAGGAGAGATAGGGGAGGATATGATAACGACATATAAAATACTGAGAGGAATCGAGAAGGTGGACAAAGACAGGAAGTTCCAGAGATGGGACACTGCAACAAGGGGTCACAGTTGGAAGTTGAAGACTCAGATGAATCACAGGGATGTTAGGAAGTATTTCTTCAGTCACAGAGTGATCGGGAAGTGGAATAGTGTGGGAACTGATGTAGTGGAGGCATGATCCATACATAGCGTTAAGAAGAGGTATGATAAAGTTCATGAAGCAGGAAAAGTGACCCAGTAGCGACCAGTGAAGAGGCGGGGCCAAGAGCTGTAACTCGAGCCCTGCAACCACAACTAGGTGAGTACAACTAGGTGAGTACAACTAGGTGAGTACGCAAATTGACGGAGAGAGAAGGAGAGAGGGGAGAGAGAGAGAGAGAGAGAGAGAGAGAGAGAGAAAGTGAACGCCAGCTGCAACAGAAACATCAATCACCAGCTTCCAGCTGTATCAGCCTGGGGGAAACGATGGCAGGTCACATTTGCTTCTGAGAAAACACAAATGATTAACGTCTTTAGGCAAGATGTTGTTAATGCTGGAGCAGTGATATGAAAGATGGTCTCCAGACAGCATGATGGTAATGCTGGAGCAGTGGTAGGAATGATGGTCTAAAGGCAGCATGATGGTAATGCTGGAGCAGTGGTAGGAATGATGGTCTCCAGACAGCATGATGGTAATGCTGGAGCAGTGGTAAGAATGATGGTCTCCAGGCAGCATGATGGTAATGCTGGAGCAGAGGTAAGAATGATGGTCTCCAGACAGCATGATGGTAATGCTGAAGCAGTAGTAGGAATGATGGTCTCCAGACAGCATGATGGTAATGCTGGAGCAGTGGTAGGAATGATGGTCTCCAGGCAGCATGATGGTAATGCTGGAGCAGTGGTAGGAATGATGGTCTCCAGGCAGCATGATGGTAATGCTGGAGCAGTGGTAGGAATGATGGTCTACAGGCAGCATGATGGTAAT
This sequence comes from Cherax destructor, assembly GCA_009830355.1. Classification (NCBI taxonomy): domain Eukaryota; kingdom Metazoa; phylum Arthropoda; class Malacostraca; order Decapoda; family Parastacidae; genus Cherax; species Cherax destructor. Next base: position 275,048 of record WNWK01000454.1, read on the forward strand.
GCTGGAGCAGTGGTAAGAATGATGGTCTCCAGGCAGCATGATGGTAATGCTGGAGCATTGGTAAGAATGATGGTCTCCAGGCAGCATGATGGTAATGCTGGAGCAGAGGTAAGAATGATGGTCTCCAGGCAGCATAATGGTAATGCTGGAGCAGTGATAAGAATGATGATCTCCAGGCAGCATGATGGTAATGCTGGAGCAGTGATAAGAATGATGATCTCCAGGCAGCATGATGGTAATGCTGGAGCAGTGGTAAGAATGATGGTCTCCAGGCAGCATGATGGTAATGTTGGAGCAGTGGTAAGAATGATGGTCTCCAGGCAGCATGATGGTAATGCTGGAGCAGTGATAAGAATGATGGTCTCCAGACAGCATGATGGTAATGCTGGAGCAGTGATAAGAATGATGGTCTCCAGGCAGCATGATGGTAATGCTGGAGCAGAGGTAAGAATGATGGTCTCCAGGCAGCATAATGGTAATGCTGGAGCAGTGGTAAGAATGATGATCTTCAGGCAGCATGATGGTAATGCTGGAGCAGAGGTAAGAATGATGGTCTCCAGGCAGCATAACGGTAATGCTGGAGCAGTGGTAAGAATGATGATCTCTAGGCAGCATGATGGTAATGCTGGAGCAGCGGTAAGAATGATGGTCTCCAGGCAGCATAATGGTAATGCTGGAGCAGTGGTAAGAATGATGGTCTCCAGGCAGCATAATGGTAATGCTGGAGCAGTGGTAAGAATGATGGTCTCCAGGCAGCATGATGGTAATGCTGGAGCAGAGGTAAGAATGATGGTCTCCAGGCAGCATAATGGTAATGCTGGAGCAGTGGTAAGAATGATGATCTTCAGGCAGCATGATGGTAATGCTGGAGCAGAGGTAAGAATGATGGTCTCCAGACAGCTTAATGGTAATGCTGGAGCAGAGGTAAGAATGATGGTCTCCAGGCAGCATAACGGTAATGCTGGAGCAGTGGTAAGAATGATGATCTCTAGGCAGCATGATGGTAATGCTGGAGCAGAGGTAAGAATGATGGTCTCCAGGCAGCATAATGGTAATGCTGGAGCAGTGGTAAGAATGATGGTCTCCAGGCAGCATAATGGTAATGCTGGAGCAGAGGTAAGAATGATGGTCTCAAGCAAGTATAATGGTAATGCTGGAGCAGAGGTAAGAATGATGGTCTCCAGGCAGCATGTTTGTAATGCTGGAGCAGTGGTAAGAATGATGGTCTCCAGGCAACATGATGGTAATGCTGGAGCAGTGGTAAGAATGATGGTCTTCAGGCAGCATAATGGTAATGCTGGAGCAGTGGTAAGAATGATGGTCTCCAGGCAGCATAATGGTAATGCTGGAGCAGAGGTAAGAATGACGGTCTCCAGGCAGCATAATGGTAATGCTGGAGCAGAGGTAAAAATGATGGTCTCCAGGCAGCATGATGGTAATGCTGGAGCAGTGGTAAGAATGATGGTCTTCAGGCAGCATAATGGTAATGCTGGAGCAGAGGTAAGAATGGTGGTCTCCAGGCAGCATAATGGTAATGCTGGAGCAGAGGTAAGAATGATGGTCTCCAGGCAGCATGATGGTAATGTTGGAGCAGTGGTAAGAATGATGGTCTTCAGGCAGCATAATGGTAATGCTGGAGCAGTGGTAAGAATGATGGTCTCCAGGCAACATAATGGTAATGCTGGAGCAGAGGTAAGAATGATGGTCTCCAGGCAGCATGATGGTAATGCTGGAGCAGAGGTAAGAATGATGGTCTCTATGCAGCACAATGGTAATGCTGGAGCAGAGGTAAGAATGATGGTCTCCAGGCAGCATGATGGTAATGCTGGAGCAGTGGTAAGAATGATGGTCTCCAGGCAGCACAATGGTAATACTGGAGCAGTGGTAAGAATGATGGTCTCCAGGCAGCATGATTGTAATGCTGGAGCAGAGGTAAGAATGATGGTCTCCAGGCAGCATAATGGTAATGCTGGAGCAGTGGTAAGAATAATGGTCTCCAGGCAGCATGATGGTAATGCTAGAACAGTGATAAGAATGATGGTCTCCAGGCAGCATGATGGTAATGCTGGAGCAGTGGTAAGAATGATGGTCTCCAGGCAGCTTGATGGTAATGCTGGAGCATTGGTATGAATGATGGTCTCCAGGCAGCATGATGGTAATGCTGGAGCAGTGGTAAGAATGAGTTGAAGAGCATTAGAACCCTTGGATGAGGTAAATACCCGAGGAGTGAAATTTGACTCCAAAATGTCTTTGAAGAATCACGTGATAAATCTTGCAGGGAAAGCAGCCAAGAAACTGACAACGCTAAAGAGTATCTCGTTAAAGGTCGACAGCAGAGGCTGCAAATATCTGTGCGAGACACAATTACGCTCCACTGTCTTCGATTTCTTAGCTAGACAAATATAGAACCATGTACGGCGACTTATCTCTTGCTTGGATAAGGCCTGGATGGAGCTTTCATTTCGGTCGAGTTTTTAACACCGGAGAGATGTGGGTAGCCTTCCTGTTGTATACAGAGGCAGATACCCAGGGTCCACACTTGGCTCCACTTCACAGACAGCGAGTAGACAGCATCTATACCACAAGACGGGCAACAAACAGCAACTATGATATGGTTGTACCCTTCTCAACAGGATGTTCACTTGTGACTAATTTAAAGAAGGGTTCAAACTGAACAAAATATTCAGAACACAGGCAGACTGCTTGGTCCAAGGATCTTCAATATGCTCCCAGCGAATGTCTGAAATATTGCACCAGCCAAAGTTTTCAAGACGCTGGACAATTTCGTTCTACAATTGCTGAATTAGCCTGGTTGTGATTGATAGGTAAGCCTGCTAGTTGCTAGCACACACAGTCTGGTTGACCAGTCGGTCCTGTAACAGGTAAGCATAGCCTCAGGCCGGCCTGCGAGGGCTGACAATTTTTCTAAATTGTTCACAGGTAAAGCACAGGCAGAGTCATCCCTTCATCTGAGATCATACATGAAGGATATGAATTCTGATCATGTTTACACAACATACGAATATTTAATGAAATAAATTCAATTAGCCAAATGAAATCTGCGGCTCACAGCTGGTTCCAGCTGCATCCAGCTGCATGTTTCAGTGATACATAACTATAAGCATTTAATAAAGATAATGCAAGGGGAGGCTGTTAAACGAGCTGAGGCAACACTTAACACTGTAAAAAAACACTCGTGTTAGACACACACACACACACACACACACACACACACACACACACACACACAGGACAAACGAAGCCAAACTACAAGAGAGGGGACTACACAGGTACGAGGAATTTCCTGCGCCAGGTTGAGTGAGACGGAGCACTGGCCGGGAGATCAGTAAATGAGAGTGGAATATGTGACAACACTATACAAGGAAGCAGAAGAGACAGGCAGCATTAAACTACAGATCAGTGTCACTGACATGTATAGAATGCAAAGTCATGGAGAAGATTATCAGGAGAAGAGTGGTGGAGCACCTAGAAAGGAATGAACTTATCCACGACAACCAGCACGGATTCAGAGACGGGAAATCCTGTGTCACAAATACCCGACAGGTATTCAGAGAATACCTGTCGGGAAGACATCAGCGAGTCATGGTAAGTGACGAGGTGTCAGAGTGGGCGCCTGTGACGAGCGGGGTTCCACAGAGGTCAGTCCTAGGACCGGTTCTGTTTCTGGTATATGTGAATGACATGACCGAAGGAATAGACCCAGAACTGTCCCTGTTTGCATACAATGTGAAGTTAATGAGGAGAATTCAGTCGAATGAGGACCAGGCAGGACTACAAAGGGATCTAGACAGGCTACAGGTCTTGTCCAGAAAATTTCTCCTGGAATTCAACCCCCACCAAGTGCAAAGTCATTAAGATTGGGGAAGGGCAAAGAAGACCGCAGACAGAGTACAGTCTAGGGGGTCAGAGACTACAACCCTCACTCAAGGAAAAGGACACTGGGGTGAGTATAATACCGAGCACATCTCTTGAGGCGCACATCAGCCAAATAACTGCTGTAGCATATGGGTGCCTAGCAAACTTAAGAATAGCATTCCGACATCTGAGAAAGGGAATCGTTCAGGACCCTGTACACCGTGTTCGTCAGGCCTATATTCGAGTATGCAACACCAGTTTGGAACCCACACCTGGCCAAGCACGTCAGAAAATTTGAGAAAGTGCAAAGGTTTGCAACAAGACTAGTCCCGGAGCTAAGGTGCATGTCCTACAAAGAGAGGTTAAGGGAAATCGACATAACAACACTGGAGGACAGGAGAGATAGGGGGAATATGATAACGACATATAAAATACTGAGAGGAATCGACAAGGTGGACAGAGACAGAATGTTTCAGAGATGGGACACAGCAACGAAGGGTAACAACTGGAAGTTGAAGACTCAGATGAATCACAGGGATGTTAGGAAGTATTTCTTCAGCCATTGAGATGTCAAGAAGTGGAATAGTCTGGAAGGCGATGTAGTGGAGGCAGGATCCATACATAGCTTTAAGAAGAGGTATGATAAAGCTCATGGAGCAGGGAGAGTGACCTAGTAGCGACCAGTGAAGAAGCGGGGCCAGAAGCTGTGAATCGACCCCTGCAACCACAATTAGGTGAGTACACACACACACACACAGGCATATTTTCGGGGTTCTTCAAGACTTTTAAGACACGATAATGGGCTATAAGTCTGTAATTTATATGATGATTAAGCTGCCAGGGAGATACAAATCTGTGGAGAATTTATATGAATTTTAAACATCTTGGGAAGTATAATTCTGCAGAGAATTATTTTTCTGGAGAATTATTTTTCTTTCCTGATAAACTGTAGGAAACTTTACCGAGTAATTATCTCTAGCAATTATCAAAGTAATTATTAAATAATCTAAGTAATTATTAAATTATCTAAATAATTATCAAATTATCTAAGTAATTATGAAATTATCAAAGTATCAAATTATCATAATAATTATCACCAGCAATTTCCACCTATAATTATTACCAATAATTATCAAAGTAATTTCTTTCAAATTAGAAGTAATTATATTTATTTTATATGTATGGGAAAGTCTTACAGAACATCATTAATACCTATGGAACGAGAGGTAATCAGGGGTCACTGGTACCTATGGAATGGGAGGTAATCAGAGGTCATTAACACCTATGGAACGAGATGTAATTAGGGGTCATTAGCACATATGGAATGGGAGGTAATCAGAGGTCATTAGTTCATATGGACAGGGAGGTAATAAGGTTTGATCCGAGGCAGAGTAGAGTACCTCCAGTTCCTTGGATCAAGAGCTTCTCTCTATAATTCCGTATGGGCTGACACCAGCTGACCCCACCTTTATTGCGACTGACATCAGCATCAATGCCTTGATGCTGGTGAGGGGCTTTTATTCCAAGAAATTAGAGCCGTGCTCCAGTTCCTAGGATCCCACCTAATTACCCGCCATTCTCCACGATATGTATGACTATTACGAACACAGGTAAATATTCAAAGCGTGTTGTACCTGAACGTAACTAAGGTCAAGAGCAAGAGGAGTGGATTCAACCAGAGTAAGCGAGAGTCTGCCCCCTCAGCCAAGCAGGCAGGTGTGACATCACATTGGCTGAGGAGGTGCCTTTCACCTGATTGGTAGGTTGAAATGGACAATTAATACAACAGCGGGGCCCCAGAACTGCTGTACTCAGAATTGCCAAATCACTGGTTGAGGGGGAATGCCATTGGATGTGTAATAAACGTTGAATAAATTGTAGCATACTCGGCGCATGTTACACCCCCACCCAAGAGCACCGTAATGGCTGGGGAAAAGCATTCCTTAAAAGGGTAGCATGTCACAATGGCACCGAAAAAAAATCTAGCCACTGTCACCGCTGGTCCTCTCATACCATGAGGGGATTACCAATGGACCCCCTGGCTGTCTTCAAAAAGGCGCTGGACAGTCACCTAAAGTCAGTATCTGATTAGCCGGGCTGTGGTTCGTACGTTGGTTGAAGTGCGGCCAGCAGTAACAGCCTGGTTGATCAGACCCTGATTCACCACGAGGCCTGGTCTCAGACAGGGCCGTGGGTGCGTTGACCCCCGAAACCCTCTCTAGGTATACTCCAGGTATACCATTCAACCTTGATGACATTGCTCGACAAGAAGTTATAAAATATGTGAATATCTTTAAAAGTCAAGCACGTGTCCCTTTGTTGACAAAGGTCCAAGACACTTGTTGACGGTATACACTGGTATGTACCCCGCACAGTAACATTCACAACGCTGTAACCAGAGAAGTCCTCATCACCCAGACCAGCAGTGAATTCCTATGCTTTACGATACAACGTTATGTGACCCAGTGCTGCCCAGTGCTCGAATGGCCACCGCAGAACTCGAGGCTGACTGAGAAACGAAGTATCAAGGACCCCAAACTTCGGAATATTAAAAGAATCATCAAAAGTACAACGGTATTGTCTCTTCTTCTCTCTATCATTTTCCTCTTTTGTAAAAGCACGTTGCTCCCTAGTTTATTCAAGTGTGATTTTCACCAATTCAAGAAACAACGAAGCAGATGAACCCTGAGATAAACAAGGTCCACCATTCGTTTCTGCGACTTGGGTTTGTCAGACAGACTTTCAGGAGTGGGGAGCAGAGACTAACACGAGCTAACGCAAAACTGTAGGGTTCAAATCTTAATTTATTGCGTATTAACTCAGGAAACTGTGCAGCAGGTAAAGTACGTCGATACTCCATGTCAAGGGAACGAGTGATAGGCCAGCAGCGTTGTAGAGACAGTCTGGGAAAGTTTTGAAAAGTAATACGCCGTCACCAAACGCCTGACATGCGTAGGTGGCACTACCATGCTTCTTGATTGAATATATATGTAACGTTGCCTGCCCTACTTACTTCGTGATTTAATACGGTTGTATAAGTAACGTTTCCTGCCTTATTTGCCTCTCGATTAAGTGTATAATTAACGTTGCCTGCCTTACTTGCTTGTTCATTGAATGAACAAGTAACGTATCCTGCCTTATCTGCTTCTCGATTGAATGCATATGCTACGCTTCCTGCCTTCCTTCCTGACTGAGTGTGTATGTAACGATGTCTGTTGCATATACTGGCTTGATTCCTGAATGTTTATGTAACGGCGCCTGCCTCTACTCATTTAATAGTCGAATATATATGTCACAGTTACTGCCTTTCAAGGGTGGTTTTAGTGCTGTGCTTCCTGGCGTGAAGCTGAGCTCTTTCCTTAGCATATATATGACACTTGGTGGGGTGTGGAGCTCTGAGTTCCCTTCCCCTTGATGTGGTAGTGTTGCCCTGGTGTGGTAGTGTTGCCCTGGTGTGGTAGTGTTGCCCTGGTGTGGTAGTGTTGCCCTGGTGTGGTAGTGTTGCCCTGGTGTGGTAATGTTGCCCTGGTGGGTATATCCACGGAAGGGCAGGTACGTGTTCTGATATTTGTTACTGTGTGGTGACACACGTTTTCTTTCATGGGATGTTGTCTCTCTAATTGCTTGAGTTACTGCCTCTCTGTGTTGCTTGAGTTACTGCCTCTCTGTGTTGCTTGAGTTACTGCCTCTCTGTGTTGCTTGAGTTACTGCCTCTCTGTGTTGCTTGAGTTACTGTCTCTCTGTGTTGCTTGAGTTACTGCCTCTCTGTGTTGCTTGAGTTACTGCCTCTCTGTGTTGCTTGAGTTACTGCCTCTCTGTGTTGCTTGAGTTACTGCCTCTCTGTGTTGCTTGAATTACTGTCTTGCATTAATGTCTCTCTGGGTTGCGTGATTTATTGTCTTGCATTAATGTTTCTCTGGGTTGCGTGATTTATTGTCTTGCATTTCTGTCTCTCTGTGTTACTTGAGTTTCTGTCTTGCGTTAATGTCTCTCCATGTTGCTTGAGTTATTGTGTTTATTACTAACTCTCTGTGTTACTTGAGTTTCTGTCTTGCGTTACTTTCTATTTGTCTTGCTTGAGCTTCTGTCTTGCGTTGCCGTCTATTTGTGTTGCTTGAGTTTCTGTCTTGCGTTACTTTCTATTTGTCTTGCTTGAGTTTCTTTCTTGCGTTACTGTCTATCTGTATTGCTTGAGTTCTTGTTTTGCACTGTTGTCTCTGTGTTGCTTCAGTTCCCTGTTTGTTAATCCACAATTAGGTTAATTTCAACTATTCTGTGGATGATTTTTCTATCCTGTTTTTGCAATATCTTTCGCCTTTCTATTCGCAAGTTAGGTAGAGTGTGTTGTATTATCGTGTGTTGTACCATCGTGTGTTGCAATCGTGTGTTGCAATCGTGTGTTGCAATCGTGTGTTGCATCATCGTGTGTTGAGGGTTCTGAGTCTTCCTCTGAGAGTATTGACTTATTTTTGACTCCATCTCCTTTACAAGTTTTATTGATATAAAGCTTTGCTCTGTATAGAGCTTCATCATGTTATGACAAAGCTCCTCACAGAGCGAAACGTTGTTCCAATGAAACTCTTCTTTTCCCTTCATTATTGTTGGTATTATGCTATATGCATTTTCCTTTATTACATCACCCTTGGGCCCTCCTCCACTACCCTAGTATCTCTGGATCACCCACAGTGTCAGGTCAAGTGATCCCAGACGTAGATGGGGTCACGGGGTCAGGTCATGGTATCTTAAAGCCTCTTAAAGCGGTCTCTTTCTAGGTGCTCTGAGTAAATGTGGGTTAAGCTCCCACAAAGTGGAGAACTCACTGCCAAAATGAGGTTCTGAATATATAGGTCTCCCTCAAAGACGTATAGGTTAAAGTTGACACAACGTTTGACATAATCAAGAGAATCCTGTGTGGGGAGAGGAAGGTTAAAGTTCGTGGTTCAAAATCCTGAAGAAATTATATTAGTTTGCCGAAAGGAACTTTAAAACAGGTTAGTTAATGTAAAAGTAACCCGCACCTTAGGAGACTGAAGTTTATGACGACGTTTCGGTCTGACTTGGGCCAAGTTGGACCGAAACGTCGTCATAACTTTCAGTCCCCTTAATGCGCGATATTTGTGTATCGTTCCAGCCACGTTATACTGACTTTATATTAATTACTTTTGAGTTTCTTATTTTTCACGATAATAACAATAAGTGGAGAGAGAAGCTTTCTTGAGAGATGAAGACGTGAAGCTCTAATATTACCCAATACCTTAGAAATGCATTTAGCTGGAAGAGCTGCAGGATTCAGCACTGCTCTTGTCGGCAGTAAAGGGGCGTACGGAAAAACGGGGTTCGTTTGTTTTAGAGAATCCAGAGCTGCGTGCAGGTCTAGGACTGGCGGTTAGAGTGCCACAGTGTCTTACCTTAACGAGTACCTGCTAGACTGTTTTGCATGTGTTTAGGTCAGTGGGTAGTTACATCTTGCTTCAGTGGCTGCTGCTTTTGATAGCCATAACTTTTCCTGCAGTGCCGGCAGTGAGATTCTGATATTTGTATTTATTGCCATGTTACTGAGAGCGTCAGTGTAGTGTTTGGTGAGAGAAGGCGTGGTTGTTGCTTGTAGAGCAGCTGTGGTTGTTGCTTGTATTGCAGCTGTGGTTGTTGCTTGTAGTGCAGCTGTGGTTGTTGCTTGTATTGCAGCTGTGGTTGTTGCTTGTAGTGCAGCTGTGGTTGTTGCTTGTATTGCAGCTGTGGTTGTTGCTTGTAGTGCAGCTGTGGTTGTTGCTTGTAGTGCAGCTGTGGTTGTTGCTTGTAGTGCAGCTGTGGTTGTTGCTTGTAGTGCAGCTGTGGTTGTTGCTTGTAGTGCAGCTGTGGTTAATGCTTGTAGAGCAGGTGTGGTTGTTGCTTGTAGTGCAGCTGTGGTTGTTGCTTGTTGTGCAGCTGTGGTTGTTGCTTGTAGTGCAGCTGTGGTTGTTTCTTGTAGTGCAGCTGTAGTTGTTTTTTGTAGTGCAGCTGTGGTTGTTACTTGTAGTGCAGCTGTGGTTGTTGCTTGTAGTGCAGCTGTGGTTGTTGCTTGAAGTGCAGCTGTGGTTGTTGCTTGTAGTGCAGCTGTGGTTGTTTTTGTAGAGCAGCTGTTGGGTTTGCTTGTAGTGCAGCTGTGGGCATTTCTTGTAGTGCAGCTGTGGTTGTTGCTTGTAGTGCAGCTGTGGTTGTTGCTTGTAGTGCAACTGTGGGTATTTCCTGTAGTGCAACTGTGGGTATTTCCTGTAGTGCAACTGTGGGTATTTCCTGTAGTGCAACTGTGGGTATTTCCTGTAGTGCAACTGTGGGTATTTCCTGTAGTGCAACTGTGGGTATTTCCTGTAGTGCAACTGTGGGTATTTCCTGTAGTGCAACTGTGGGTATTTCCTGTGGTGCAACTGTGGGTATTTCCTGTAGTGCAACTGTGGGTATTTCCTGTGGTGTAACTGTGGGTATTTCCTGTATGTATCTATCATGTAATCTGAGTCAGCGTGTCCGTGGCTGCGAGGGACAAAAATCAATGTGTTGTCTTGGTTTTCTGGTTACCAGTACATCATTTCCGGCCATGGCAAACACCTCCTGTCTCACTGTAAGTAAATTTAGGAGATAAATTATTGGTGATGTTATTGGTGATGTTATTGGTGATGTTATTGGTGATGTTATTGGTGATGTTTTTTTCCACGTGGTCTTGTTACAAAGATTAAATAGAAAGTTGTCATGGTTAGTCTTTTGATGTACACTGACATGGTGTAGACGTATTCTGATGTACACTGACATGGTGTAGACGTATTCTGATGTACACTGACATGGTGGAGACGTATTCTGATGTACACTGACATGGTAGCGACGTATTCTGATGTACACTGACATGGTGTAGACGTATTCTGATGTACACTGACATGGTGTAGACGTATTCTGATGTACACTGACATGGTAGCGACGTATTCTGATGTACACTGACATGGTGGAGACGTATTCTGATGTACACTGACATGGTGGAGACGTATTCTTATGTACACTGACATGGTGGAGACGCATTCTGATGTATACTGACATGGTGGAAACGTATTCTGATGTACACTGACATGGTGGAAACGTATTCTGATGTATACTGACATGGTGGAAACGTATTCTGATGTACACTGACATGGTGGAAACGTATTCTGATGTACACTGACATGGTGGAAACGTATTCTGATGTACACTGACATGGTGGAAACGTATTCTTATGTACACTGACATGGTGGAGACGTATTCTGATGTACACTGACATGGTGGAGACGTATTCTGATGTACACTGACATAGTGGAGACGTATTCTGATGTACACTGACATGGTGGAGACGTATTCTGATGTACATTGACATGGTGGAGACGTATTCTAATGTACACTGACATGGTGGAGACGTATTCTGATGTACACTGACATGGTGGAGACGTATTCTGATGTACACTGACATGGTAGAGACGTATTCCGATGTACACTGACATGGTGGAGACGTATTCTGATGTACACTGACATGGTAGAGACGTATTTTGATGTACACTGACATGGTAGAGACGTATTATGATGTACACTGACATGGTAGAGACGTATTCTGATGTACATTGACATGGTAGAGACGTGTTCTGATGTTCTTGGCTTGTGTGTGGTGGCTTGTTGTCTCATCAGTGAATCTGTTAGTTTTGTGCTGAGTAGAAGTGACTGTTCACCCTACCTGACCTTACCTGACATGACCAGGTAACACCTGACCTTACCTGACATGACCAGGTAACACCTGACCTTACCTGACATGACCAGGTAACACCTGACCTTACCTGACATGACCAGGTAACACCTGACCTTACCTGACATGACCAGGTAACACCTGACCTCCCTCACTTCATTTATATAACCACTGCCTACGTCATTCATGCAGCTGGTAAAGCCACCGGAGGGTGAAACGTTCTATTAATTACACGTTTCTTTGCTAGTACCATCTTTTTTTTTTTAAACTACCGTTTACAACAATTTCAAGTTTATTAACAAGGTTAGAAGATTAAGAAGTTTTTACCTACAAAGTCTAATATCCATTTCCTAACATAGATCACTCATTAAAAAGTAAAGCCATTCAGTGGATGGTTTGTCATTGAAACAGATACATTGTTAGTACAGAAATAACAAAAACACACAATACCGTGACTGGAACAATACACAAATAACCCTCACGTAGGAGTGAGGAGCTTACCACTTGAACGATTCACAAGTCACACTGGTCCAAGTCTGACCGAAACGTCGTCTTGAGCTCTTCTCACTCCTATGTGCGGGTTATCTGTGCAAAGTTGTTACTACCCTACAAGGTATGGTGCAGCAATAACACCATAATGACATTAGGTAAATTACGAAAAAAAACCCACGAAAACTCGAAATTGTCCTTAAAATTCTCGTCTGGCTAATAGCAGGCAACGTGGGCAGCTGTGAACACAGCTGAGGATACAACTAGTGAACACAACAGCACCCACAGGACCCTCCGGGGGGGTAAAAAATATACCAAAACGCAACTCCTCTGGAGTAAAAGTAGACTTCAAAGTCAGAAGGATGGTGGAAAACACTGGAGCAAAAACTTAGAAGCCTTGGCAGCGAGGAACATCAAAGAAGACATCAGGAAAGACATCAAAGAGGAAATTAGAGAAGGCATCACTGTCAAACCTGCAACCTCCTTTTCGCTTATTCCCATCCTTAGGAACTGCAAAGGGGAAAAAAACTATCGTTGCGAGAGTAGTGGACTGGAAATATCTGACGTGAAACACAGAGAGGAATGACTGCCTCTCATCAATGGACTTATTGATGATGGATGCTGAATGAGTCTTGCTACAGTGTTTCTGTAGACACAAATGTTGTTTTTTGGGTCCAGTCCACCAGTGGTTAATAATCACTGATACCCAGCACCATCACACCAGTGGTTAATAATCACTGATACCCAGCACCATCACACCAGTGGTTAATAATCACTGATACCCAGCACCATCACACCACTGGTTAATAATCACTGATACCCAGCACCATCACACCACTGGTTAATAATCACTGATACCCAGCGCCATCACACCTGTGGTTAATAATCACTGAACTGATCATCTAACCGGAAATAAGTCTCTGTCTGACTTTTTTGGGTTATCCTGGAGGGTTCTCTACACATATGCTGCTATGTATGATAATCTATGTAACTGTATTTGTGTATACCTGAATAAACCATCGCCAGAAGACTTGGTTTTCTTGCCTGACGTGCAGACCACCACCATCAAACGTTTACAGAGAAAATATTACTGGGAGAACGTTGCATGGAGTGTTGGCTCCAGCAATGACAAACGTTTGAAGTAAAAAAAAAAAACATTACCGGGGAACGTATCAGAAGTGATGGAATTTTGGCAACAACATGGACCAACGTTTTTAGAGAAAATATTACTGGGGGAAATGTTGCCGAGGTGAGTCTGGCCTGCAGCCTGGGCAAGCAAACGTTTGCAAAGACAACATTGGAAGGTTGTGAAGCCAGAATCTCACTTTATTGTGAAAGTAATGAATTGTGTGCGGAATATACCGAACGGCTCTGCTCGCGTTTGCAATACCCCCTACGTTATAGTGTACCTTTTTCGTGACAGTGTAGCTTCTACGTTACAGTGCACCTTCGACGCTACAATGTACTTTCTATGTGATAATGTACAAAATTTTTTAGTGGTGTTTTGGAGTGAAAGTCTCATGATATAATCGATTAGATAAAAAAATTATTCTAAGCATTTGGTGGCGAGAAATATAGTTTATTAGGTAAGATGTTGGTCATAGATATTTAATGGTATGTGTCAAAGGATATAGTCACCGAGAAGTGTGTGTCTCTGTGTATATACCCTGTGTATATACCTAGAAAATGTATATCTCCCAGGGTATATACATCGAGAGACGTGTGTTTATCTCTGTCCATGTACACTGAGAGATGTGTATCTCTCTTGATATTTACACAGAGAGTTTTATATTTCTCGCTGAGTAAACACTGAGATTTTTCTTTAACTCCAGCATCTGGGCTTGTAGCTCTTGTTGACTGCTTGTAGCTCTTGTTGACTGCTTGTAGCTCTTGTTGACTGGTGGTGAGCAGGTAACATGCAGCCTTGATGACCCTCGTGTAGTCGAGAGGCAGCGCATCACATAACCAAACGAACCAAGAATGTTTTAAACATCTAGAGATATTACTATGTTTACCCCATGAACCAGACAGGTTAGCTGGTACCATCTGGGCTGACGAATGATCACACTTGAGTTTCTGTCAGCTTTGTGTCTGTAGTTTCAGCACAATGTATTATAAAGCTCTTCGTGTTATAATCTTCTGTATTTCTACATTCTGTTGTAGCTTCGTATTTCCGGGGTATCTAAGGACACCCCTGTGTTCAGATACTCATAAAATGTTTATTACCCAAGATATTTCAATATAATTTTGAGGAAAATGGAAATGTTATTTGATTTTCATGTAATGATCGTTGTCGTGTAAGAAATATATAAAAAAAATCTATTGTTTACGTTTTTTCCCCAGTACATGGTGATGGTTAGTGGGGTTGATGAAGTGCGTCTTATGAAGTCAATCAGAACTGTTGCATGCATGCATTTTATGCTTAGAAAATGATTGATGAGCGTGAAAGTCACTTGCAAGGTTGTAACTGCGCCATTAACAGAGAACATCGAGAAACATTACTAATTCAGAGAGCTTAGTAAGTTCCAAGAAACACCAGTCATGAGAGTGGGGAAGGTGAGAAAATACCGACAATCAGTGGGAAAATAAAGTTGCTTATGTGTTGACTAACTTCACCAGTCATGGTTGACTCTGCTGAACCCGGCAATACGAACCACTATTAAATATTCGAGAAATTTTTGAGGACACCCTAAAGTTTTCTGCCACAGGAAATGGAGAAACTAATTCATACTTAGAAATTTAGGGAAAAAACAAATCCTCAAACAACAGTGATTAATAACAAGAAGGAATACATCCAATAAAAGACATTCAGGAGACTCAAATGTATGTGATAAAATTTACATCCACTATGGAGAAGTCAATTGCTTCAGGAGAATGTCAACTAGGAAAACATTGATGTAACCAGCACGTGTTGATGTGACACTCCAAGAATGTGGGCTTCTTCAAGGTGATGACAAGACATTAAAAATTACCTCCAGAGACACTAACAGCAGAAACACTGTCACGACTCTTGCTACAAGAACTAAAAGAAAGCCACGAAGACGGATGAGCATCGTGTAGAGGACTCGCAATTACTGAAGCAGAGGATTACAGTGATTTCTTTGAAAGAATTTAAAAAGACATCATTCCAAACAGATGCAATGGTCGTAGCACTTGTCCAAGCAGCAAGTCAGAAGCGCTTACACCAGCGACGGCTTCGTACATGTTTATACCATAGTCAAAGAAACATAACAGGAGAGAGAGAGAGAGAGAGATGAAGTAGAATATAAAGAGGATCTGTCCATTTATCATGTGAACAGAGACAAGATGGTAATTATATCACGTTCCCAAATGAACGAGATGTGATAGAGAACTTGAACGTGCAGGGAGAGAACAGCGTTACTTAAGCACAAATTCTTGAACGTGAAGAACGTCGTTTATGTCGTATCGTTATATTTGAACTCAGAGATCAAAGCAGATGGAACCAAACAGAGTTGACTTTCCATCCATTTGACCACAATTGTAAGAATATTTTTTTGGTATTCCAGGGTTCCACGGAAGGTTCCTGTATAGTATACTAACTGGCCTTACAGAAAGAAGCTTGCCATACGCAGTGAACACACTGACTGCCATTGCTGAATTAATCCAATTATTGAATCGTCTAGATCAGGGGTACTTAACCTTTTTAGTATTGCAGACACCCTAATGACTCACGAAATCGTAACGACACGATGACACTTACCGCGAGTTCAATCCCCACCCGTGCTGTGGTTTGGTTAGAAGCCCTAATGGATTGTTCAATATGTGGCCAAACCTCCTTCACTAGACTGTGGAAATCACTATCATCACCAGTCCAATTAGGTACCAAATTGAATTCAAAAGATGTCAATAGCTTAGTTTTAAATTATATATGGATACCTAGGAGCAGAACAGTTGATAGTTTAATCTATTATAACATTTATTTTAAATTGTTCTGAGATGGAGTCCCATACCTCTATTATTTGGCTCCAATACTCCCATTATTCTGTGCTAAGAGTTAATAAAACAGCCTCGTGTCTTCAAAAGGTTGGTGCTACAACGAATAGGCAAGTTGGTCCTCCACACAGTGGTCAGCCACACGTCTTGACTAACCTCAAAAAGGACAGTCCTGATAGAATGGAAGAGATACTGACTGGAAAATGAACACTTCACAAGACTCCATGACAATACACAAATAATCCTCACATAGAAGAGAGGAGCTTACGACGACGTTTCGGTCCTACTTGGACCATTTACTTTGGGACTTTGTAAATGGTCCAAGTCGTGGTAAGTTCCTCTCTTCCATGTGCGGGTTATTTGTGTATTGTTCCAGTCACGGTATTCATCCTTTTTGTTACTCCATGACAATGCTTTATAACCGAAGGTTTTCTGACCTCGTCTCCTGAGTATATATCGTCCATCATGCGAGAAAAATGAACAGAGACGCGTAACTTGCTCTACAGGTCAATATTGGTAGAGCAGAGACGGTGCCTGTGGAGGTCACAGCTGAGTTTAATATGCAGGAGGAATCCTGGAAATCACACGGACACTCTCAAGACAAGATGATTCCAATCACTGGAAAGTTCCACACAGAACAGGATTGAAATAAATGGTATAAAATACCGACACAATGGAAAAAAAAATAAACACATAAGCAGTATAATGTGATCCTTTATTGACAACGTTAGATCTGTCTGTGACTCGATAAAGCCCACTGCGTGGGCGAAACGTTGTCAATAAAGGATCACATTATACTGCTTATGTGTTTATTTTTTTCCACAGAACAGGATTCAACACAAGTACAAGAAATAACGCAGCCAGCGATTAAGACACCATGGACCACCTACCAAAGACCAAGGCACCAGCTACAGACATATCAGCTGTATCAGACATTCTCAGTCAGTTCAACGCTCATTAGAGAGTTGCTGAGGCTTCCAAAAATTGTTGTTGTCGTGCGAGAGTTTCTCTGTGCCAGGAAGAAACGTCATGCACCGGTTCGTCTCTGTGCCAGGAAGAAACGTCATGCACCGGTTTGTCTCTGTGCCAGGAAGAAACGTCATGCACCGGTTCGTCTCTGTGCCAGGAAGAAACATCATGCACCGGTTCGTCTCTGTGCCAGGAAGAAACATCATGCACCGGTTCGTCTCTGTGCCAGGAAGAAACATCATGCACCGGTTCGTCTCTGTGCCAGGAAGAAACATCATGCACCGGTTCGTCTCTGTGCCAGGAAGAAACATCATGCACCGGTTCGTCTCTGTGCCAGGAAGAAACATCATGCACCGGTTCGTCTCTGTGCCAGGAAGAAACGTCATGCACCGGTTCGTCTCTGTACCAGGAAGAAACGTCATGCACCGGTTCGTCTCTGTACCAGGAAGAAACATCATGCACCGGTTCGTCTCTGTGCCAGGAAGAAACATCATGCACCGGTTCGTCTCTGTGCCAGGAAGAAACATCATGCACCGGTTCGTCTCTGTGCCAGGAAGAAACATCATGCACCGGTTCGTTTCTGTGCCAGGAAGAAACATCATGCACCGGTTCGTCTCTGTGCCAGGAAGAAACATCATGCACCTGTTCGTCTCTGTGCCAGGAAGAAACATTATGCACCGGTTCGTCTCTGTGCCAGGAAGAAACGTCATGCACCGGTTCAACACTTCATGTCTCGTTTGTGTGTCTTCCAGACTTAGCAATTTCTTCTACATTCCAGGATTCTGGACTTTACCAACTGCGCAATGAGTGTTGCAGACATGCAGCTTTAGCCACCTGTATACCGAGTGTTGCAGACATGCAGACTTAGCCACCTGTATACTGAGTGTTGCAGACATGCAGACTTAGCCACCTGTATACTGAATGTTGCAGACATGCAGACTTAGCAACCTGTATACCGAGTGTTGCAGACATACAGACTTAGCCACCTGTATGCTGAGTGTTGCAGACATGCAGACTTAGCTGCCTGTATACTGAGTATTGCAGACATGCAGACTTAGCTGCCTGTATACTGAGTATTGCAGACATTCAGACTTAGCTGCCTGTATACTGAGTGTTGCAGACATGCAGAAAGTTTAATGCCTGGCGTAATAGATAGTCAAATATGCATATGTGTACTCTCTACCTTTGGCCTCTTAGTACTCGTATTCTGACCTCCTAATTCCTAATACTCTTGCTATGGCCTTCTGCTTTCTTGTACTTCCCCTGAAGCCTCTTGGTACTCGTCCACTGTTCTGCTTCCTGGTACTCTTCCACTGTTCTCTTGCTTTCTGGTACCTCCCCCTTCTTCAAGATTCTTGGTACTCTTCCACTGTTTTCCTACTTTCTGGTACTCAACTGCAAGCCTCCTGTTTCTTAGTACTCTCCTTCTGGCCTTCTGCTTCCTGGCACTCTCCTCCTCTGCTTCCTGGCACTCTCCTCCTCTGCTTCCTGGCACTCTCCTCCTCTGCTTCCTGGCACTCTCCTCCTCTGCTTCCTGGCACTCTCCTCCTCTGCTTCCTGGCACTCTCCTCCCGACCTGCTGCACTGAACTTCGAAAGAGATTCACTGCATGTGACGTCACTTTCATGAAACACCTTACCACCAGCCTGGTGCCCGGGTGTGGGGTGCCACATACCACCAGCCTGGTGCCCGGGTGTAGGGTGCCACACGTAGCTTCGGCCAGGCGCCCGTGTTTATATCTGGTCTCTGGCTGAGGTGGAAAAGTACTGTGCACGTTGATGCAGAGTGTGCAGGTTCGAACCCTGCTGTGGACCGAGAGATAATGTTTGTAAATAATTTCGGTTCTAGGACCGAAACGTTTTCTAATAATAGCATTACACGGAAACGTTAAAATTTGTACGTTTGTCTCTCGTCGTATTAAGATGAGTTAAATATAGCGGCATAAATAAAAAAAATGTAGGGGAATGTTGTAGCAGTGACGGAGATGTTGTAGCAGTGACGGTGATGTTGTAGCAGTGACGGGGGATGTTGTAGCAGTGACGGTGATGTTGCAGAGACGGGGGATAAAGTGGGCGACACTGCAGCGTAAGTTTTGAGTTCTGTAAATGGATTTTCTGATCCAATTAACATACCTTGTTGTTCAATATTGCAGAAGCTTCCTTGGCTACCCACACACACACACACACACACACACACACACACACACACACACACACTCACACAGACCCATGACAATAAACAAATCGAAGAATTAAAGTACACAATACTGTGGCTGGAACAATTCACAAATCACCTAAACTTTGAAGACGAAACTCAAGACGATGTTTCGGTCCTTCCTAGACCATCGTCATGTCACAAATTAGTAAGTGATCCCACTTACTTAGTTGAGGAAGTTAGTAGTAGTAGTAGTAGTAATATTAGTAGTAGTAATATTAGTGATAGTATCATTGGTAGAAGAATTTAAGTAATAGTAGTAGTGGTAGTAATAGTAGTAATTATAGTACTATTAATAGTAGTAGCAGTAATACTAGTAAAGGTAATAGTAGTAATCACAGCTGTAAAAATAGTAGTAGCAGTAGTAATAGTGGTAATAGTTGTAGTAACAGTTGTTGTTGATGTAAAAGTAGTTTTAGTAGTAAAAGTAATCGTAGCAATTGCAGTGGTAAGAGCAGTAGTAATAGTAGTAGTAGTAGTAGTAGTAGTATCAGTAGTAATATTAGTAGTATTAGTATTAGTAGTAGCAGCAGCAGCATCAATATTCCCATTAATGATAATTAATAACCAATTACGCTGTTATGGACGTGATTAGCGCCAACGACCATGACCTTGACTTCTTAGCCTCGTCAAGCCAACACAGCGGCAGTAGCTTCCTACATAACACAGCGGCAGTAGCTTCCTACATAACACAGCGGCAGTAGCTTGCTACATAACACAGCGGCAGTAGCTTGCTACATAACACAGCGGCAGTAGCTTGCTACATAACACAGCGGCAGTAGCTTGCTACATAACACAGCGGCAGTAGCTTGCTACATAACACAGCGGCAGTAGCTTGCTACATAACACAGCGGCAGTAGCTTGCTACATAACACAGCGGCAGTAGCTTGCTACATAACACAGCGGCAGTAGCTTGCTACATAACACAGCGGCAGTAGCTTGCTACATAACACAGCGGCAGTAGCTTGCTACATAACACAGCGGCAGTAGCTTGCTACATAACACAGCGGCAGTAGCTTGCTACATAACACAGCGGCAGTAGCTTGCTACATAACACAGCGGCAGTAGCTTGCTACATAACACAGCGGCAGTAGCTTGCTACATAACACAGCGGCAGTAGCTTGCTACATAACACAGCGGCAGTAGCTTGCTACATAACACAGCGGCAGTAGCTTGCTACATAACACAGCGGCAGTAGCTTGCTACATAACACAGCGGCAGTAGCTTGCTACATAACACAGCGGCAGTAGTTTGCTACATAACACGCGGCAGGTACTTGCTCCCATAACACAGCGGCATAGCTTGCTACATAACACAGCGGACAGTAGCTTGTACATAACACAGCGGCAGTAACCCTTGCTACATAACACAGCGGCAGTAGCTTGCTACATAACACAGCGGCAGTAGCTTGCTACATAACACAGCGGCAGTAGTTTGCTACATAACACAGCGCACACCATTACATCAGTGATCCCTGTGGCCAGGATGACACCAACCTGTGTTCTTCCATAAAACTGATCCCGGATACAGTTGGAGATGGACACAGGGACCCAGTGCGGTGATACATTACCAGAGAGTGAAGCGGTATGTTGAAGCCAGCAGTGTGTGTGTACTGGGACTGTAATGTCCAGCTTGAAGTGTATGTGTGTACTGGGACTGTAATGTCCAGCTTGAAGTGTATGTGTGTACTGGGACTGTAATGTCCAGCTTCAAGTGTATGTGTGTACTGGGACTGTAATGTCCAGCTTCAAGTGTATGTGTGTACTGGGACTGTAATGTCCAGCTTGAAGTGTATGTGTGTACTGGGACTGTAATGTCCAGCTTGAAGTGTATGTGTGTACTGGGACTGTAATGTCCAGCTTCAAGTGTATGTGTGTACTGGGATTGTAATGTCCAGCTTCAAGTGTATGTGTGTACTGGGACTGTAATGTCCAGCTTGAAGTGTGTGTGTGTACTGGGGGCAATTCATTGCCTGAGTAATGAGTAGCCATGCTGTTGCTTATTCTCTATTTCTCTCTCTATCTCTCTGTCTCTCTCTCATTCACACTAAAGACTTGATATTCTATGAAAATCAGGAAAATCGGGGAAAACGCTGAAATACCCGGAAACCAGGAAAAAAAAGGAAAAAAAACTAGTAAAAATAGGGAAAATTAGCAGTGATAAATGAGTGATTTTTCTTGTGGCCGATACTGTGTTATTGTACTATTACATGCCACAGGTAAGACACAGGTATGACCCATTGTTACGCTTTTGACTGCGTAAAGTAAATATAAGTTGTGGCTCCTAAAGGGTAAAAACCCTGCCTAGTCTAGGGGCATTTATATTAATTAAAATAAAAAAAGAAACCACGCTAGGGCCAGCTTGTTCTTCACATTAAATGTGGAACGTTAATTATCCAGTATTAAATTTATTATAAGGACACAAAAACTCACCTATACAAGAATATTATATTATTATTAAAGTAACATATACAACCTACAATATACTCTAAATACAGCAACCCCTTTACTCACTCACATTAGCCCACTAGCACACTGCTACTAGCGAGCAAAATATATAGACAGGAAGACTCCATGACAGGCCTTTGCACACTAGGGACTTACAGGTAAACATGAGACCAATTAAAACAATAAAATAACATTACACACACAACCCGCACATATAAAAGGGAGGAGCTTACGACGACGTTTCGGCCCGACTTGGACCATTTACAAAGTCACACTAACACACAGAGACGGAGGAAGGGGTATTTATAGGCAGGCAGACAGGGGAGGGTACAAGAGAGTGGGGAAATAATGGAGTAAGTAGTGGAAGTGGTAGTAGTAGTAATAGTAGTAGTGGAGACAGTCATATTCAAGAAAGGGAGCACTGCAATGAGGCTAGCGGCCCGCAAGGGTGGGACGAGAACACAGAGGGAGGAAAGGCGAATAAAATGAAGGACTAAGACAAGGCAAAAGAAAAGAAAGAAAGGAAAACCCATAGGAGAAAAAAGGAGAATGGGGAAGAGATGAAAGGGGAAGGAATCAGGTTAAGTCACGGGTGTTCTGAAGTTTAGAGCATTTAACAATGTAATGAGAGAGGAAAGCATCAACAGAGACAAAGCCAGGGCTAAGATTCATACAGGGAAAGTTGTGTATAAGGGAGGATTCAACCAGACGGCGACTATGAAAGTTGGACGTAAGGTAGACAGTTTTAGCAGAAGACCAATCAATAGGATGACTGTGATCTCTGACATGACAGAAAAGAGCATTATTAGTGTCGGCAAGCCTAACACTATTTTTGTGCTCCCTGAGTCTGTCAGAAAGAGATCGGCCAGTTTCTCCGAAGTACTGAAGAGGACAGGAGGAGCAAGAAATAGAGTAGACACCAGGAGAATCTGTGGAGGGAGGGGAGGTATGAACTAGATTAGTGCGGAGAGTGTTAGTCTGACGAAAGGTAAGTTTGATGTCTAAGGAACGGTATTGTGCCTTTTTTGTTATTTAATAAAATAACATATAAACTTTCCAAAAAAAATCACCCCCGCTTACACCAACGCCTAACCATGACGACTTCTCCCCAGCCGCCCCTCTTCTCGTACTGACACATAAATACCTGTCCTGCTCCTGTCCTGTCCTGGCCACTCTGACTCACCAGGAATAATACGCGTCCGGTTTCAGAACAAATCCCTGAAACTGACATTATATATGGAGCTTTTTTTTATATATTATTCACTACAATACACCGTAATATCCATTTAAGACAGGTAAGACAGGTATGATACATTTAAACCACAGGTAAGACACAGGTAAACCACAAGTAAACCTCAAGTAAGTCAGAAGTAAGGAAATGCAGAGATAAACCACAAGTTAACGCAAAGATAAACCAAAAGTAAACTCGAGGTATATTAGAACTAAGACAGAGGGAAACCAGAGGTATACCACAAGTCACCTGGGATATCCCTCAAGGACTCCCACACCAAAAATAACTTTTTTCACAACACTTACAACTCATTTACAATTGCATTTACAAGATGGTGAAAGTCTATAACATTCCCACTTTTCTGTTAGACCCTTTTTTCAAACGTTTCTCTGTCCCTCTTATATACTTCCACTTACTGGGGTAAATAATTTACAGAAAATCATATGTATATGTATTATGTATATGTGTACGTATTGCACATTAATATATATATATATATATATATATATATATATATATATATATATATATATATATATATATATATATATTATAATGATATAAAATGATATTTATACCATTTGATATTCACTTTAACAATTAAATTATATATATATTATATAATATATATATTATTATACTATATAATATATATATATTATATATATATATATATATATAATATATATATATATATTTAATATATATATTATATACTACAGTTAACCTTATTTAAATTAAGTCATTTTAAATTTTCTCTGATACGTTTAAAGATATATATTTTTTAATTTATATTAATGTAGAAATTATTAATTTTGTACCAAAATTGTAAACTCCACACGTTACCTTCATTGTAAACTCCACACGTTACCATCATTGTAAACTCCACGTTACTTCATTGTAAACTCCACATGTTACTATCATTGTAAACTCCACATGTTACCATCATTGTAAACTCCACACGTTACCATCATTGTAAACTCCACATGTTACTTTCATTGTAAACTCCACACGTTACCATCATTGTAAACTCCACACGTTACTATCATTGTAAACTCCACATGTTACTTTCATTGTAAACTCCACATGTTACCATCATTGTAAACTCCACACGTTACCATCATTGTAAACTCCACATATTACTTTCATTGTAAACTCCACACGTTACTATCATTGTAAACTCCACACGTTACCATCATTGTAAACTCCACATGTTACTTTCATTGTAAACTCCACACGTTACCATCATTGTAAACTCCACAGTTACCATCATTGTAAACTCCACATGTTACGTATTCATTTTAGTAAACTCCACACGTTACCATCATTGTAAACTCCACACGTTACCATCATTGTAAACGCCACACGTTATCATCATTGTAAACTCCACATGTTACCATCATTGTAAACTCCACACGTTATCATCATTGTAAACTCCACATGTTACTATCATTGTAAATTCCACATGTTACTTTCATTGTAAACTCCACACGTTACCATCATTGTAAACTCCACATGTTACCATCATTGTAAACTCCACACGTTATCATCATTGTAAACTCCACATGTTACCATCATTGTAAACTCCACACGTTACCATCATTGTAAACTCCACATGTTACTATCATTGTAAATTCCACATGTTACCTCATTGTAAACTCCACACGTTACCATCATTGTAAACTCCACACGTTACCATCATTGTAAACTCCACATGTTACCATCATTGTAAACTCCACACGTTACCATCATTGTAAACTCCACACGTTACCATCATTGTAAACTCCACATGTTACCATCATTGTAAACTCCACACGTTACCATCATTGTAAACTCCACATGTTACCATCATTGTAAACTCCACATGTTACCATCATTGTAAACTCCACATGTTACCATCATTGTAAACTTCACACGTTACTATCATTGTAAACTTCACACGTTACTATCATTGTAAACTTCACACGTTACTATTATTGTAAACTCCACATGTTACCATCATTGTAAACTTCACACGTTACTATCATTGTAAACTTCACGTGTTACCATCATTGTAAACTTCACATGTTACCATCATTGTAAACTTCACATGTTACCATCATTGTAAACTCCACATGTTACCATCATTGTAAACTCCACATGTTACCATCATTGTAAACTCCACATGTTACCATCACTGTAAACTTCACATGTTACCATCATTGTAAACTCCACATGTTACCATCATTGTAAACTTCACATGTTACCATCATTGTAAACTCCACATGTTACCATCATTGTAGACTCCACATGTTACCATCATTGTAAACTCCACATGTTATAATAATTGTAAACTCCACATGTTACCATCATTGTAAACTCCACACGTTACCTTCATTGTAAACTCCACGTTACCATCATTGTAAACTCCACACGTTACCATCATTGTAAACTCCACACGTTACCATCATTGTAAACTCCACACGTTACTATCATTGTAAACTCCATACGTTACCATCATTGTAAACTCCACACGTTACCATCATTGTAAACTCCACACGTTACCATCATTGTAAACTCCACACGTTACTATCATTGTAAACTCCACACGTTACCATCATTGTAAACTCCACATGTTACCATCATTGTAAACTTCACATGTTACCATCATTGTAAACTCCACATGTTACCATCATTGTAAACTTCACATGTTACCATCATTGTAAACTCCACATGTTACCATCATTGTAAACTCCACATGTTACCATCATTGTAGACTCCACATGTTACCATCATTGTAAACTCCACATGTTATAATAATTGTAAACTCCACATGTTACCATCATTGTAAACTCCACATGTTACCATCATTGTAAACTCCACACGTTACTATCATTGTAAACTCCACATGTTACCATCATTGTAAACTTCACACGTTACTATCATTGTAAACTCCACATGTTACCATCATTGTAAACTCCACATGTTACCATCATTGTAAACTTCACACGTTACTATCATTGTAAACTCCACATGTTACCATCATTGTAAACTTCACACGTTACTATCATTGTAAACTCCACATGTTACCATCATTGTAAACTTCACATGTTATCATCATTGTAAACTCCACATGTTACCATCATTGTAAACTCCACATGTTACCATCATTGTAGACTCCACATGTTATAATAATTGTAAACTTCACACGTTACTATTATTGTAAACTTCACAAGTTACTATCATTGTAAACTTCACACGTGCATTGCAATGTTGCCTTTACTTGCAAAAGTCAACAAAAATCACCATTTTAAAAGCGACACCAAAAAATATGAGATTTTTTTTTTTTCGTATTTCACGAATATTTTCAATTTGTATGTTAAAATGAGCATTTTTGGCACTTCATATTGAGAGTCGTTGTTGGTGGGACACCCAGAGTGTAAAAGAGGTTTTTCAATAGCTTTATTTTATACTCTGTAGCCATACTGTGGACGGTGGCTAAGTGGCTGAGAAGAAGTCACTAAAATAATAGTGTACATTATCGACAAGGTGATCCCATCCCAGAGAGTCACTGGGTCCGAGAACTGGGAATGCTTTCTAGCTAGCGATGTATGGTGATTGTGTAGGAGAAGCTTCAGTTGAAAGAATATTTCCCCCTTGACGTAGTCTAACTCTTGACGACTGACATGGTAAGACGTCAAGGGTGGATGCTCTGCCTAGGCTGAGAGGCAGGTTCTGGGTTCGAATCCACTGCTGGCTTATAGATAAAATCGATTGCGTGCCTTCACCACACACACACACACACACACACACGTATATATATATATATATATATATATATATATATATATATATATATATATATATATATATATATATATATATATATAAAACAAATGTTGTAATGAAATATATTTGGTATTTAACAAATACAAACAAATTGGAAACAGATGAGAGACATGATTGTATCTACCTTGTTGCACTCGGTATTCCTAACACAAATATTATGGAAGTTAATATATGATCAGTTCAATAAATATCAGGGGCCGCTAATATATGCCAGTTTTATTAATATGCTGATGATTTAATTAGACAGTGTAAACCAATTAGGAATTTGCCAGCGCTAATATACTAGGCAATATGTAAGCAATTACTGACAAGTATTCCAATTAAGGTCTGTAGCTCTCTTCTCTACATAACTGACCGGTTAGTGAGAGACCTGCTGTGATCTATTGCTACTAAAAATAAGTTACTTTTTTGTAGTTATAGGATTTTTTAGCGAAGGGAGAATGTGCAGTCATCTTTCTTATAAATTTCTTCCAGTTAAGGCGTTCCCTTGTAAATCTGATTGAAAAAGAAATCCTTCGAAAATTGGATAGCACATATACCAGGCCGTCATAGAGCGAGTTTTCAATTTTGGATGGTCGTTTTCAATGGCATTTGCAAAAATTATCACTCAGGAATATTATTATAAGACAGGTGACTCAAAGGTGAATCTTCAACACATCTGTAACTCTATGATGGGGAGGAGACTGAATTATATTAGCACCACTGGACTGGGGCAGAAAATGTGAATCTTGAAAACACGTCAACCTTTGGAAAGGTAATGAGAGACAGGATACGCCGAGGGGTGCGCTTCTCTCAGCGTATATACGCTCACAGATATTAACTCAATCCACATTTTAGGGATTAAATTATTCTTGTCTGATAGTGAGAACGTGACGTAGAGCTTTAATCACCTTAGAGTAGTCGTCAGGCATCAAACTCCATTAACCAACTAATAACCTAGTGAGAGGGAAGCATTTATACACTGAGAAGTGAGTATATCTCAGTGTATATATGCTGAGAGTATACTGTAATACCTTTTTGAGGTGCCGAACGGGTTACTTGTAGTCTTAATGAGCCTTGTGTAGTCGAAAAGGTTTAAAGTTCATTAACCAACAGTGAGAGGCACAGTATAAATACACTGTCAGTTGTATTTCTCGAGGTGTATTTATACTGGAAATTGACTTTAATCCCTAGTTTATGGAGCTACACATAATGAAAGGTAAAGTTAACGCCAGGGTAAGAGCAAGAGTGGGTAGCTCTCTGAGAGTGAGGGACATGTGTGTGTGTGTGTGTGTGTGTGTGTGTGTGTGTGTGTACTCACCTATCACAGTGTATGGGGGTTGAACCATAGACCCCTGGTTTGATTCGTTTTCCAAGCTGTCATACACACAGGTCCTTGAAGGTCTGACACCACAAACACTGCAGACACTTTCTTGATGTTCTGACACCACAACAACACTGCATACTGCCTTAAAGTTCTGACACCACAACAACACTGCAGATTTATTAAAGTTCTGAGACCACACCAACACTAAAGACTTTATCTTAAAGTTCTGACACCACAACAACACTGAAGACTTTATCTTAAAGTTCTGACACCACAACAACACTGAAGACTTATTAAAGTTCTGACACCACAACAACACTGAAAACTTTATCTTAAAGTTCTGACACCACAACAACACTGAAGACTTTATCTTAAAGTTCTGACACCACAGCAACACTGAAGACTTTATCTTAAAGTTCTGACACCACAACAACACTGAAGACTTATTAAAGTTCTGACACCACAACAACACTGAAGACTTTATCTTAAAGTTCTGACACCACAACAACACTGAAGACTTTATCTTAAAGTTCTGACACCACAACAACACTGAAGACTTTATCTTAAAGTTCTGACACCACAGCAACACTGAAGACTTTATCTTAAAGTTCTGACACCACAACAACACTGAAGACTTATTAAAGTTCTGACACCACAACAACACTGAAGACTTTATCTTAAAGTTCTGACAACACAACAACACTGAAGACTTTATCTTAAAGTTCTGACACCACAACAACACTGAAGACTTTATCTTAAAGTTCTGACACCACAACAACACTGAAGACTTTATCTTAAAGTTCTGACACCACAACAACACTGAAGACTTTATCTTAAAGTTCTGACACCACAACAACACTGAAGACTTTATCTTAAAGTTCTGACACCACAACAACACTGAAGACTTTATCTTAAAGTTCTGACACCACAAAAACAGTGCAGACTTTATCTTAAAGTTCTGACACCACAGCAACACTGCAGACTTTATCCTAAAGTTCTGACACCACAACAACACTGCAGACTTCATCCTAAAGTTCTGACACCACAACAACACTACAGACTTATTAAAGTTCTGACACCACCACAACACTACAGACTTATTAAAGTTCTGACACCACAACAACACTACAGACTAATTAAAGTTCTGACACCACAACAACACTACAGACTTATTAAAGTTCTGACACCACAACAACACTACAGACTCATTAAAGTTCTGACACCACAACAACACTACAGACTTATTAAAGTTCTGACACCACAACAACACTATTTGCGTCAATTTTATCCAGACATACTGTGTGAAATATAGTTCAGATCAAACACAAATAGAAACCTAAGAGACTGAAACTCATAACAAAGTTTCGGTCCTACTCTGACCAGCAACAAGTTGGACCTAAACGTCGTCATAAGTTTTAGTCTTCTATGTTCTGTTTATGTGTTGCAGCCACGGTGTTGTGACTGTTTATGTGTGTTGCAGCCACGGTGTTGTGACTGTTTATGTGTGTTGCAGCCACGGTGTTGTGACTGTTTATGTGTGTTGCAGCCACGGTGTTGTGACTGTTTATGTGTGTTGCAGCCACGGTGTTGTGACTGTTTATGTGTGTTGCAGCCACGGTGTTGTGACTGTTCATGTGTGTTGCAGCCACGGTGTTGTGACTGTTCATGTGTGTTGCAGCCACGGTGTTGTGACTGTTTATGTGTGTTGCAGCCACGGTGTTGTGACTGTTTATGTGTGTTGCAGCCACGGTGTTGTGACTGTTCATGTGTGTTGCAGCCACGGTGTTGTGACTGTTTATGTGTGTTGCAGCCACGGTGTTGTGACTGTTTATGTGTGTGCAGCCACGGTGTTGTGACTGTTCATGTGTGTTGCAGCCACAGTGTTGTGACTGTTTATGTGTGTTGCAGCCACGGTGTTGTGACTGTTTATGTGTGTTGCAGCCACGGTGTTGTGACTGTTCATGTGTGTTGCAGCCACGGTGTTGTGACTGTTTATGTGTGTTGCAGCCACAGTGTTGTGACTGTTTATGTGTGTTGCAGCCACGGTGTTGTGACTGTTTATGTGTTGCAGCCACGGTGTTGTGACTGTTCATGTGTGTTGCAGCCACAGTGTTGTGACTGTTTATGTGTGTTGCAGCCACGGTGTTGTGACTGTTTATGTGTGTTGCAGCCACGGTGTTGTGACTGTTCATGTGTGTGCAGCCACGGTGTTGTGACTGTTTATGTGTGTTGCAGCCACGGTGTTGTGACTGTTTATGTGTGTTGCAGCCACGGTGTTGTGACTGTTCATGTGTGTTGCAGCCACGGTGTTGTGACTGTTTATGTGTGTTGCAGCCACGGTGTTGTGACTGTTTATGTGTGTTGCAGCCACAGTGTTGTGACTGTTTATGTGTGTTGCAGCCACGGTGTTGTGACTGTTCATGTGTGTTGCAGCCACGGTGTTGTGACTGTTTATGTGTGTTGCAGCCACGGTGTTGTGACTGTTTATGTGTGTTGCAGCCACGGTGTTGTGACTGTTTATGTGTATTGCAGCCACGGTGTTGTGACTGTTTATGTGTGTTGCAGCCACGGTGTTGTGACTGTTCATGTGTGTTGCAGCCACGGTGTTGTGACTGTTCATGTGTGTTGCAGCCACGGTGTTGTGACTGTTTATGTGTGTTGCAGCCACAGTGTTGTGACTGTGTATGTGTGTTGCAGCCACAGTGTTGTGACTGTTTATGTGTGTTGCAGCCACGGTGTTGTGACTGTGTATGTGTGTTGCAGCCACGGTGTTGTGACCGCTCACTCC
Source organism: Cherax destructor (assembly GCA_009830355.1). Classification (NCBI taxonomy): domain Eukaryota; kingdom Metazoa; phylum Arthropoda; class Malacostraca; order Decapoda; family Parastacidae; genus Cherax; species Cherax destructor. The sequence continues at coordinate 305,882 of WNWK01000454.1, forward strand.
CGAGTGTTGCTGTCGTGCCGCCAGTCATCAAAACACTACTGTTTTGGGAAAACTTACAAAGGGATGACGCTGAAGCAAGAGATGTTAGACAGGGGGTATATTTCGACGTCGAAATGAGACCGTCTACAGTAGTTTAGTGTTCGATAATATATCAAACTCGAGATTCCCAGCATCGAAATACGTTTTCATATATATTTTCCTCTATGTTTTTATTATTTCTTCGTCTAGTCCATTATTTTTTTGTATTTTTTCCCCTGCTTCTCCCCTTCGTTAAATATTAGTCTCTGCTCTGTATCTCCCATTATTTTCGTGGCTTCGTGTTCCTGTTCTGGTAGAAAAACAATGTAATTTTGCTATATTTCTCTTCTTCCTTTGTACTTGTGTATTGTTGTTCCTTGCTCTCCTATCTGTCTCTCTCTTTTATTTACTCCCCTCTGTTTTCTTTGCCTTTTTTCACATTTTATGGTCGTTTCTTTCGGCCTCTTTGTATGTCTGGTTACACCACGGGCTCTCCTGTGTACTCACCTAGTTGTGGTTGCAGGGGTCGAGACTCAGCTCCTGGCCCCGCCTCTTTGCTGTCCGCTACTGGGTCTCTGCTCTCCCTGCTCCATGAGCTTTATCATACCTCGTCTTAAAACTGTGTATGGTTCCTGCCTCCACTATATCTTTCTCTAGACTATTCCACTTCCTGACTACTCTGTGGCTGAATAAATGCTTCCTAACATCCCTTTGACTCATCTGAGTCTTCAGCTTCCAGTTGTGTCTCCTTGTTTCTGTGTTCCCTCTCTGGAACATCCTGTCACTGTCTACCTTGTCGATTCCCCGCAGTATTTTGTATGTCGTTATCATGTCTCCTCTGACCCTTCTTTCCTCCAGTGTTGTTAGTCCTATTTCATTCAACCTTTCTTCATAGGACAGACCCCTGAGTTGTGGAACTAACTTTGTCGCAAACCTTTGCACTTTCTCTAGTTTCTTTACGTGCTTGACCAGGTGTGGGTTCCAGACTGGTGCTGCATATTCTAGTATGGGCCTGACGTACACGGTGTACAGTGTCTTGAACGATTCCTTGTTAAGGTAACGGAACGCTAATCTTAGGTTTGCCAGTCGCCCATATGCTGCCGCAGTTATCTGGTTGATGTGTGCCTCCGGAGACGTGCTTGGCGTTATACTCACCCCAAGGTCTTTCTCCTTTGCTCCTGGCCCCGCCTATCCATTTTCTACTGGTTTCGTTCTCTCTCCTGACTGCGTGAGCCCTGGCATACCTATTATTCAAACTATGTATGGCTCCTGCCTCCACCATTTGGCTGTCTAGATCATTCATCTGTGACTCATCTATATTTTTAATTTCCATCTGTGCCCTCGTGTACCGGTTTCCCTGCTCCTGAACATATTTATCCTGTTAGTTCCTCTTATGCAATCAGCCTTAGCTCTTTTAGCTTCTTCTCATAGCCGCAGGACTTGCTTCTCGACATGCTGTATCAGATGTGGGTTCCATACTGGCGCTGCATACTCCAAAATGGGCCTGACAAATGCCATGAATAGAGTCATGAATGACTTTTTGTTGAGGTTCCTGACAGCTACTCTTGAGTTTGTTCGACTCTGAGTTCATTGGGTTGGTTATTCAGTTGATGTGCCCCTCAGGTGATATACTCGGAGCTATGGCCACCCCGAGGTTCTTAACTTTCAGGGAGGTTTACAGTCTTTGTCCACCGAGCATGTACTCTGTTTCCGATTGTCTTTTCCCTTCCACGAATTTCATACCTTTGTATTTACTTCGGTTAAAGTTAAGCTGTCATGTGTCACACCAGTCCTATAGTTTGTCCAGATCCACGTTTATTTCTCGGTTTTCTCTGATTTGTATTCTCCTCATTGATTTCACGTCATCTGCAAAGAGGGACACCTCTGAATGGTTACTTCTGTCATGATGTTTACATAAGCAGGAAACAGTACTGGTCTCAATACTAACGCTTGTGGAACACCACTCATCACATTCTCCCTTTACGACACCTCTTCCCGGAGTTGTTTCCCTCCTGTTAAGTATTTTTGTTTCAGTATAGTTCTTTCCCTGTTGATCCTGCCAGCTCTTCCTGCTTTTGTGTAAGTCTCATGTCAGATTCTCTACTGAACGCTTGTATTTCAAAATTCCTCTCTCTCTCTCTGTCTTTCTCTCTCTCTCTGTCTTTCTCTCTCTCTCTTTCTTTCTCTCTGTCTCTCTGTCTCTCTTTCTTCTCTCTTCTTTTCTCTCTTCTCTCTTTCTCTTTTTTTTTTTTTTTTCTCTCTCTCTCTTCTCTCTCTCTCTCTCTCTCTCTCTCTCCTGACAAACTTTCTTTATCTTGTTATAGAACTCTTGCAGATTTGTGAGAGAGGATTTACCATCAGTAAAGCCGTGTTTATAGACCTTTCCAGTTGCTCCACTACTCTTCCCCTGATAATCTTCTCCATTACTCTACATACTATCAATGTCAGTGATTATTGTATTTTAATGACGAGTAAAACACATTTACAACAGTGACTTACTCATCGGTATTTTATACCATTTTCAACATATTTTCCTTTTAGTTCAATGCTTCTTATCCGTCTCCCTTTTTTCTTAAGCATCGGGAATACCTTTACTGCTTTCCAGACCTCTGGAGGCTACAATGTTTCAATAGACTTATTGAAGATAGACATGAGTGCTTTACATAGGTCTTGGGCTCCCTCCTTCAGAAGCCACGTAAATGGTGTTTAATCATTCAGTTGTTCTTTCTCTTCTTCTCTCGTTGTGTGAATTGTGTCCGGTACTCGTTGGTGCACTCTCTCACTTTGACTCTCTGGCAATGTTCCTGATTCCTCGGAGAATACCTCCTTGAGTTTTGTGTTCAGTGCTTCACAGACTTCCTGGTCACGACTAGTGAGCTCACTTCCTTTCTTCTTCAGTCTTATTGCCTAGTCCTTCATAGTTGTCGTCTTTCTGATGTGTCTGTACATCAACTTTGGCTCAGGTTTGGCTTTCGATGCTGTGTCGTTCTCAAACTGACGTTCACACTCTATTCTTACCCACGAATATTCGTTTCTGGCTCTTCTGTTCACTGCTCTGTTCTCCGGAGTTCTCTGCTTTCGATATTTCTTCCATGTTCTTGCCCCTTTAGCCTTTGCCTTCCTGCAACTCTGGGTGAGCCATGTGTGTTGTATGAGTATCACCTAATTGTAGTCACCTAATTGAGGTTGCAGGGATCGAGTCACAGCTCCTGGCCCCGCCTTTTCACTGGTCGCTACTTGGTCCTCTCTCTCCCTGCTCCATGAGCTTTAGAGCTATAAGTGTGTGTGTTTGTGTGTGTGTGTGTGTGTGCATTCACCTATTTGTGGTTGCAGGGGTCGCGTCACAGCTCCTGGCCTCGCTTCTTCGCTGGTGTGTGTGTGTGTGTCTGTCCGTCTGTATCTGTCCGAACGCGCGAGCGCGTGTATGCAAGTGTGCGAGCGTGAGCGCGCTTCAGAGCGCAGTTGCAGTCCCAGAGACGCGCCTCGGTGGACCAGTTCCACGCTAGCGACCGCAGGCGCTGGTCCGCCTTACCTTACCGTACCGACCTTCGCGCGAGCCAGCCAGCTATACGATAGTTCCCCCACCCTCGTGGTATCGTCGCGCGCTATTGTACGTGTGCGTGTATCTGTGTGCGTGTGTATCGTTAGTGTAAGTGCCCACGCTCTCACCCACACCAAACAACTGGTAAACAACACACTACACTAACCCATGGTAAGTGCTGGAGTTATTACCCTAGCAACATTTTAATAAATATGGAACCCATTGTGTCTAAGATAACAGTACCCGGCAGTGTAAACAGTATGTAACCCACTGTTCCTAGGAGACTGTAACCCACTGTTCCTAGGAGACTGTAACCCACTGTTCCTAGGAGACTGTAACCCACTGTTCCTAGGAGACTGTAACCCACTGTTCCTAGGAGACTGTAACCCACTGTTCCTAGGAGACTGTAACCCACTGTTCCTAGGAGACTGTAACCACTGTTCCTAGGAGACAGTAACCCACTGTTCCTAGGAGACTGTAACCCACTGTTCCTAGGAGACTGTAACCCACTGTTCCTAGGAGACTGTAACCCACTGTTCCTAGGAGACTGTAACCCACTGTTCCTAGGAGACTGTAACCCACTGTTCCTAGGAGACTGTAACCCACTGTTCCTAGGAGACTGTAACCCACTGTTCCTAGGAGACTGTAACCCACTGTTCCTAGGAGACTGTAACCCACTGTTCCTAGGAGACTGTAACCCACTGTTCCTAAGAGACCGTAACCCACTATTTCTAGGAGAACATAACCCGCTGTTCCTAGGAGACTGTAACACACTATTCCTAGGAGACTGTAACCCACTATTCCTAGGAGACTGTAACCCACTATTCCTAGGAGACTGTAACCCAATATTCCTAGGAGACTGTAAGTCACTATTCCTAGGAGAATGTAACCCTCTATTCCTAGGAGACTGTAACCCACTATTCCTAGGAGACTGTAACCCACTATTCCTAGGAGACTGTAACCCACTATTCCTAGGAGACTGTAACCCACTATTCCTAGGAGACTGTAACCCACATATTCCTAGGAGACTGTAACCCACTATTCCTAGGAGACTGTAACCCACTATTCCTAGGAGACTGTAACCCACTATTCCTAGGAGACTGTAACCCACTATTCCTAGGAGAATGTAACCCACTATTCCTAGGAGACTGTAAGCCACTATTCCTAGGAGAGTGTAACCCACTATTCCTAGGAGAACATAACCCACTATTCCTAGGAAACTGTAACCCACTATTCCTAGGAGACTGTAACCCACTATTCCTAGGAGACTGTAACCCACTATTCCTAGGAGAACATAACCCACTATTTCTAGGAGACTGTAACCCACTATTCCTAGGAGACTGTAAGCCACTATTCCTAGGAGACTGTAACCCACTATTCCTAGGAGACTGTAACCCACTATTCCTAGGAGACTGTAACCCACTATTCCTAGGAGACTGTAACCCACTATTCCTAGGAGACTGTAACCCATTATTCCTAGGAGACTGTAACCCACTATTCCTAGGAGACTTTTGGCCACTATTTCTAGGAGACTGTAAACCACTATTCCTAGGAGACTGTAAGTCACTATTCCTAGGAGACTGTAACCCACGTTTCCTAGGAGACTGTAACCCACGTTTCCTAGGAGACTTTAAGCCACTATTTCTAGGAGACTGTAAACCACTATTCCTAGGAGACTGTAAGTCACTATTCCTAGGAGACTGTAACCCACTATTCCTAGGAGACTGTAACCCACTATTCCTAGGAGACTGTAACCCACTATTCCTAGGAGACTGTAACCCACTATTCCTAGGAGACTGTAACCCACTATTCCTAGGAGACTGTAACCCAATATCCCTAGGAGAAAGTATCCCAATATTCCTAGGAGAATATAATTCACTATTCCTAGGAGACTGTAACCCACTATTCCTAGGAGACTGTAACCCAATATCCCTAGGAGAAAGTATCCCAATATTCCTAGGAGAATATAATTCACTATTCCTAGGAGAATGTAATTCACTCTTCCTAGGTGTACAGAAACCACTGTGTATGGGAGAACAGAAATCATACATACCTCTGAGAAATGATCATACCATATTCCTAGGAGAATGGAACCCATCATGTCTAGGAGCACGAAGCCTAGCATCCTTGGAGAATGAAACCCACCGTATCGAGAAACATGGAGCCCATCATTGCTAGGACTATGACACCTAGCATTCATACGAGAATGAAACTCATCATTCTGGCGAGAAATGATGGAGCCAGTAGGCTGTTATCCCTACGCAGGCCTGCAAGCCGCCAGCAGCAACAGCCTGGTTGACCAGGCAATCAGCAAGGAAGTTCAGTCTCATTCTTCATTATCAGTGAAATTCCACAGTCTTATCCCTTCCTTATGGCCCTTAGGTCTTCTCTGCTTCTCTCTCCCCATTTGCGACTTGACAATGGGTCAACTCGGAGTGATGGTTTTTGGTGAACTGGTCTTTATTTGTGCCATAGCAGTGCCAGGGGTCAAGAGTTACTGCTCTCTCGTAGCCCGTCTGAGGACGGAATCGGTAAGAGCTTGGTCGACCAGGTTGTTGGTGGAAGTTACCGGCAGCTCTGCCTGGCTATGACAACTTGGCTGATTAATCTGGTCTTTAAAACTTGTAGTGCTCCAGTTTCCTCGTGAAAACGTCTAAATCCACGATTATTGAACCTGCTGGTAGCAGGTTGAAGAGTCGTGGACCCCTGACGTTGACACAGTTTTTTCTAATTGTTTCCATAGTGGCTCCTGTTTTTTTATACTCAGTATTTGCTCATATTCTAGTTTTGTCAGTGTCAGCTGTTGTATTTGTTGCCTGGGTGTAGTCTGGTGTTGTCAGTGTCAGCTGTTTTATTTGTTGCCTGGGTGTAGTCTGGTGTTGTCAGTGTCAGCTGTTGTATTTGTTGCCTGGGTGTAGCCTGGTGTTGTCAGTGTCAGCTGTTGTATTTGTTGCCTGGGTGTAGTCTCATATTCTTCAAGGTTGTTATGGTAATTTGCAGATCTGGGTCATGATTCTCAATTATTTTCCAACTGTATGTAGTAAAGTCTCTCTCTCTTTCTCTCTCTCTCTCTCTCTCTCTCTCTCTCTCTCTCTCTCTCTCTCTCTCTCTCTCTCTCTCTCTCTCTCTCTCTCTCTCTCTCTCTCTCTCTCTCTCTCTCTCTCTCTCTCTCTCTCTCTCTCTCTCTCTCTCTCTCTCTCTCTCTCTCTCTCTCTCTCTCTCTCTCTCTCTCTCTCACTCTCTCGTCTACATTCCAAAGTGTCTTGAGGCGTTCCCAGTAGCTCAGATGTTTGGTTTATTCTATACAGGAAGTCAACTTTCTCGGTTAATTTTCAATATCTCAGATCTCTGAGGCCTTCAGAGGCGCTGTGACCACAAGCGTTCGCCTGCCCATACGCCTCATCAGTCCTCCTTGCCAAGACCAGTCTCCTGTATCACTCGTTTTAGCTACTGGGTTGAGCTCTGGTACTGTCCCTCTCACACATAACTCTTCCTCTAGCTAGCTTACGCTTCCCCTGTCCCCACTTCCCCGCTCACCCCCACAAGGGTCTTACCTATACTCTCTTGATCTTGACCACACGGCAATATTCATGACGTGAGAACACGAGTGAGACGACAAGTATTAGTGTTCAAAAGCAAACACCGAAGTGTTCAAATACAAACACTGTCGTGTTCAAATACAAACACCAGCTTGTTCAAAAACATTGCTTTCTTTTATTAGTAGTTTGGTAATAATTCTAGTATTGCTAATGGTACTAGTTTAATACCACTAGTCTTAGTAGCTTGGTATTACTTCCAGTTGTACTAATAATACTACTGTAATATCACTAGTAATGCTGATAGTACTAGGGTAATATTTGTTGCAAGATGTGCAGTTCACATCAACATATGTCAGGTCCAAGTTGGAGTACGCAGCACCAGCATGGAACCCCTTCCCTCACCTGTTAAAGCATGTTAAGAAATGAGAGGTAATCTGTACACCTTCACGTCTAAGTAAGGTCAGTCACTCTAGACAATATCTAACATCTATCGGATTTCAGAGGCTTCGGATATACTCTCCCTTCCTGTATACTGTAAATACTTGAGAGGTCTACCTGGAGTCTACCTGAAGGGTCGTTTGTATTCAACAGAAGAGAAACTCAGCAATAATTCGGCAACAGAACTTCTCTTGCTGATTCTTCCTGTTGCAAGTTTCGTAGCCCAGTGAAAAAGCGCTGGACCTGCTGACACCAGTCCCTGGAAGTGCTGACACCAGTCCCTAGACCTGCTGACACCAGTCCCTAGACCTGCTGATACCAGTCCCTGGACCTGCTGACACCAGTCCCTGGACCTGCTGACACCAGTCCCTGGACCTGCTGACACCAGTCCCTGGACCTGCTGACACCAGTCCCTGGACCTGCTGACACCAGTCCCTGGACCAATTATGCGCTCCTCGGTAATCTTTCGACAACCGCCCACAGGATAGGAATTGGCTGCATAATAAACATACTCAACTAACTCACACCAGAGCCACGAGTCGGACTCACATAAATTTTTCTGTTTATTCACTGAAAAGTCGTTCATTGCCACTTATACTGAGACATATATATGTTTTATATATATATATATATATATATATATATATATATATATATATATATATATATATATATATATATATATATATATATATATAGATAGATAGATAGATAGATAGTGTGTGTGTAATTATAATTGTTCCAAGGAAATGGAACTAACCCGCCGTTCCTTGGATCAAACTTGAGTTCCTCCCATTTCCCAGGCACTGAATGACGCATTCGGGTTTATCGCCTCCAAACGGTCATAGCAATAGCAAACATTTCACCAGTCCTCATGCAATGTTGCAACTTGCAGGACAAACAACAATGTCTGCACGTTGAACTTGACACTTACAGCAGTAACCAACGTGATTTGCAACAGCTGCTTCGGGCGTCTGACCTGCGCTAGTAATGAATAGTCAACGAATTGCAACTTTGTATTAGCGCGGCTCTCAGACTTCAGCGCTAAGTGTGCATACAGTGCTGCTTTCTCCTTCCTATTGTAACCTCTCTATACATCTGTTGTTGCCTGGGTGTAGTCTAGTGTTGTCAGTGTCGCTGTTGTATTCGTTGCCTGGGTGTAGTCTGGTGTTGTCAGTGTCGCTGTTGTATTTGTTGCCTGGGTGTAGTCTGGTGTTGTCAGTGTCGCTGTTGTATTCGTTGCCTGGGTGTAGTCTGGTGTTGTCAGTGTCGCTGTTGTATTTGTTGCCTGGGTGTAGTCTGGTGTTGTCAGTGTCGCTGTTGTATTTGTTGCCTGGGTGTAGTCTGGTGTTGTCAGTGTCGCTGTTGTATTCGTTGCCTGGGTGTAGTCTGGTGTTGTCAGTGTCGCTGTTGTATTCGTTGCCTGGGTGTAGTCTGGTGTTGTCAGTGTCGCTGTTGTATTCGTTGCCTGGGTGTAGTCTGGTGTTGTCAGTGTCGCTGTTGTATTTGTTGCCTGGGTGTAGTCTAGTGTTGTCAGTGTCGCTGTTGTATTTGTTGCCTGGGTGTAGTCTGGTGTTGTCAGTGTCGCTGTTGTATTCGTTGCCTGGGTGTAGTCTGGTGTTGTCAGTGTCGCTGTTGTATTCGTTGCCTGGGTGTAGTCTGGTGTTGTCAGTGTCGCTGTTGTATTCGTTGCCTGGGTGTAGTCTGGTGTTGTCAGTGTCGCTGTTGTATTTGTTGCCTGGGTGTAGTCTAGTGTTGTCAGTGTCGCTGTTGTATTTGTTGCCTGGGTGTAGTCTAGTGTTGTCAGTGTCAGCTGTTGTATTTGTTGCCTGGGTGTAGTCTGGTGTTGTCAGTGTCGCTGTTGTATTCGTTGCCTGGGTGTAGTCTGGTGTTGTCAGTGTCGCTGTTGTATTTGTTGCCTGGGTGTAGTCTGGTGTTGTCAGTGTCGCTGTTGTATTTGTTGCCTGGGTGTAGTCTGGTGTTGTCAGTGTCGCTGTTGTATTCGTTGCCTGGGTGTAGTCTGGTGTTGTCAGTGTCGCTGTTGTATTCGTTGCCTGGGTGTAGTCTGGTGTTGTCAGTGTCGCTGTTGTATTCGTTGCCTGGGTGTAGTCTGGTGTTGTCAGTGTCGCTGTTGTATTCGTTGCCTGGGTGTAGTCTGGTGTTGTCAGTGTCGCTGTTGTATTTGTTGCCTGGGTGTAGTCTAGTGTTGTCAGTGTCGCTGTTGTATTTGTTGCCTGGGTGTAGTCTAGTGTTGTCAGTGTCAGCTGTTGTATTTGTTGCCTGGGTGTAGTCTGGTGTTGTCAGTGTCGCTGTTGTATTTGTTGCCTGTGTGTAGTCTGGTGTTGTCAGTGTCGCTGTTGTATTTGTTGCCTGGGTGTAGTCTGGTGTTGTCAGTGTTAGCTGTTGTATTTGATGCCTGGGTAAAATCTAGTATTGTCAGTGTAAGTTGTTGTATTTGTTGCCTGGAGGTAGTCAAGTGTTGTTAGTGCCAGGTGTTGTATTTGTTGCCTGTGGATAGTTTAGTGTTGTCTGCTGCTGTATTGCCAGCTGTGGGTAGTATGTTGTTGTCAATGGCTTGGTACACTTCACGAGATGGAATGAGGTATAACTAGTCCTCACTGAATCTGAACTTAGGTTTCTAAGGCACCAAGAAGCCTCACTGATTACCCTCAATGAAGCCTCAGTTATCGCCGTAACTGACACCATGGAATGAAATACTGGAGGCTACTTTTCAATACATGCTCAACGAGGCTCAACCCTCCCACCATCACCACACAGTAATGATGTGATCTGAGAGCATACTAGAGATCATCTCACAGCCTCCCATTACCCGTCTCTCACCTCACTTTCAAACACACACACACACAAACACAAACACACACGTATATATATATATACACACACTAGAGATCTCTAGTATATATATATATATATATATATATATATATATATATATATATATATATATATATATATATATATATGTCGTGCCGATTAGGTAAAACTTGCGATTTTGGCTTAAATAGCAACGCTCACCTTGCCATATAAGACAAGTGAAAATTTGTGTATGCAATAATTTCGCCAAAATCATTCTGAACATAACGAAACAAATATATTTCATTGTGTTTGTTTATTATTAAATTAATGTTAACGTATCTAAAATATATTTAGTTTGGTTAGGCTAAATTAAATTGCGCTTGTTGTAATAAGGTTAGGTAGGTTTTCAAAGTTTCTCTTGGTACAAAATTATAAATTCTTACATTAACATAAATGAAAAAATATATCTTTAAACGTATAAGAAAATTTTAGAAAGGACTTAATTTTAGATAAGTTCTTGCTAATTGACCAGTTTTACCTAATCGGCAGACATATATATATATATATATATATATATATATATATATATATATATATATATATATATATATATATATATATATATATATATATATATATATATATATATATATATAAAGTTTTTCTTCTCTTTTTTAGTAAATGTGTACCGGAGAAGGGGTTACTAGCCCATTGCTCCCGGCATTTTAGTCGCCTCATACGACATGCATGGCTTACGGAGAAAAGATTCTTTTCCACTTCCCTATGGACAACAGAGAAAATAAAAAGAACAAGAGCTATTAAGAAAAAGAAGAAAAACCTAGATGTGTGTATGTATATATATGCATGTGTATGCCAGTGTAGTGTGACCTAAAGTGTAAGCAGAAGTAGCTAGATATACCTGTTATCCAGCGTGTTTATGAGACAGAAAAAAGACACCAGCAATCCTACCATCATGTAAAACAGTTTCAGGTTTCTGTTTCACAGTCACCTGGCAGGATGGTAGTACCTCCCTGGGTGGTTGCTGTCTACCAACCTACTACCTACCTGAAGGAGGGGTGTTAATGTTGCAGTTTTATAACTGTAGTGTAAAGCACCTCTCTGGCAAGACAGTGATGGAGTGAATGATGATGAAAGGTTTTCTATTTCGGGCCACCCTGCCTTGGTGGTAATCGGCCGATGTGTATAAATATATATATATATATATATATATATATATATATATATATATATATATATATATATATATATATATATATATATATATATATATATATATATATATATATATATAATTGTAACCACTAACGAGTGGTATTTAATCAATAACAACACTGCGACTAGCCGAGGACTCGAACCCATGTCGTTTTGTCCCACCTCATGGTGAGCGAAAATCACATGACGCTCTAACCCACAGGACCACCAAATCCTACAAGAATCACGTACCCAGCAAAGCTAGGTGTTTTACCGTGATCCGAGGACATACGGTGGTGTGGGTGCCTCTGAGCTAATTTCATTATACTCCCCGTTTGGTGTACTAGACTCAACAAGCAGTATTTTATATTATTGTAACCATGAACAAGTGGTATTTATCAATAGCAACACTGCGACTAGCCAATGTTGCTGGAGGAACATAGCCTATTTTTGAGAGAATGCCCATAATTTTTGGCCATTTTCTTAGATATGTGATGGAGGTGAGTGATGAACTTCTGGCTGTAGTCAAGGTCTGCAAAACTGAGTTTGTTTTTAGTTTTATTCCCAATTATATAGAAGATCTTGTCAATATTGAGTGCAAGTCTGTTGTTGGTAATCACCTTGTATATATTAGTTGGAAGTATATTGTATATGTCGTCCTGAATGTTTATATTGATAAATAAAGTCCTCTTTGGTATGGACAATTAGCTTAGTGAAGCAAGAACACATGATCGACTTTGTTAGGATGAGTTTTGTGTTATTAGAATTATAACTATAATGAGCAGCACACTGCTTGATATAATTATTATTTTAAATAACTATAAATATTTCAAGGAAACTTTAGTAAACTATTGATTTCAATTAGAGAATTTAATTGCATTTTATGGTGTCAATGCAAGAAACTAATTACTTTGTGAACGTGTTTCCTAACGTTTGTTTAAAGAAAATACTAATTTGTCTTGTATCTTTCTGTACATTAATGAAGTATTTACTCTTGCAGGCGAGCTAGTAGCTGGTCATTGTTTACTGCAGTGCCTGATCATACTAGTCGCTCCGTCGTCACAACTCTTGATCTGGAGGCACTGGTCGCTCCGTCGCCACAACTCTTGGTCAGGAGGCACTGGTCGCTCCGTCGTCACAACTCTTGGTCTGGAGTCACTGGTCGCTCCGTCGTCACAACTCTTGGTCAGGAGTCACTGGTCGCTCCGTCGTCACAACTCTTGGTCTGGAGTCACTGGTCGCTCCGTCGTCACAACTCTTGGTCAGGAGGCACTGGTCGCTCCGTCGTCACAACTCTTGGTCAGGAGGCACTGGTCGCTCCGTCGTCACAACTCTTGGTCAGGAGTCACTGGTCGCTCCGTCGTCACAGGGTGAGTATCAACAAACGTACCAGGTGACGGATGTGTCTATTAAAACTATTAATTTACAGTAATTATTCACTTATTGTTCCATGTTGATTCAAGTCTTAATGATCGGTGTCGCGAGGTGTGGGACATTGATCACCCTTGTTTTCCCATTACAGGTAAGTGCAAATTTACAACTCATCGTGGGAAAGCTCACACAATGTCAGGTAATTTCATTTTTTCCTACATATATAAAAGTACACAACTAATAAACACATTGCTGCTATGAGTTCACAACTTGGCTTGCAGATCTGACAAAACGGATCTCATGCCTGTTTGATGCTTCTATAAGAGTATTAACTAAATTCTGAAATACGGCAGTTGACAAACGCAACGCTATGCTGAGGATTTTTATGTATGTGAATTGGACCTGCCTAACATGGGCTAGTAGACCAGTCGCAGTGTTCCTTTCATCTAATGTTTTTTTCCTACTTAGAATTTGTGGAAATTTGTGAGAAAAGGGAGGATGGCAGCAAGGGAATTTGAGGGGCCAACAAAGGTAGAATGCTACAGTAGCCCTCAGGATGTATTTAAGGTGGGCGGATCGCAGGTAATGCAGGCTGTATGGGACAGGTCAGTCAATAAGAACATCACAACATAAGAAGGAAGGAGCACTGCAGCAGGCCTACTGGATGTTGGATCATCATCACACAGGATGTTGGATCGTCTCATCACCACCACCGTCATCACACAACCATCATCATCGTTTCATTTGCTGTTATGACTATAGTACAACACCACACATTCACCACGCACACGCGAAATTACTCACTGCAATTTTGCACTGGATGGTATCAGCAGTGCAAATATGACGCGGGAGTAGCACGCATTTGTGAGGCAGATGAGAGAGAGAACTGGGGAGTCATTCTCCAGAATGGTGTAGTCACATTTCCTGTCTTAGGGAAGGACTGCGAGTTTTGCGAGTTGAGTTTCGGTTCGCTATAAACCACAATCAGTGGCAAAAAACGATTTACTGTTGGTCCAGAATGACCGAAACGTCGTCTGGAATTTCTTTGCTTAATTGTGGATTAGTTGTAAATTGTTGTAGCCACGGTATTTGGTTAGGTAATATTTGTCAGGAAACAAAGCAAGTGTTTCCTGACGTGAGTCCTGGTCACATGATGACCAGCTGCTGGAGCTTTTGGTCATATGACCGAGGCCTTCCGCTGGCTTACCAGTCCACCCCAGTGAAAAATAATCGCTATAATTATAACCATTATTCTTGAGAATAATGTATTCAGAGTTCACGAAAAGCGTCATTGAAAAAAAAAAAAAAAAAAACTGTGCAAATAAAGTCTACGGTATTTTGCCTTCACGTTTAACTACCGTATGACAGTAGTAGTATAGGGCCATCTCTAGTTCCAAGGTATTAATGCCTTCCTCTACTGCTTACCTATCTCTTTTGCATTTTACTCTTTTATCTGCATTTTCTCTATCTCCCACTGATTTGAAACAGAAATCGCCCCAACTATGCAGATGAGACGGCAGCCCAAACCGTCCTGATGCAGTAACCTCGCACGCCTGGACGGACGGCAAGCGGGTGGAGTGGGACTCCACATGTCCCTCCACATTAGCTCACACATATCTCCAGCACAGGAAGGAGGGGGGCAGCTGCCAGCTTCTGGGTCTCTCAAAAATGTCTAGAAATTATAGTGAATTTGTTCACTTGCCATTTTGCTCCTGTGGGTTCAGAGACTTCTCGGTTCGTGGGAAAGTTCATGAAAGAGCTAGGCAAAAGACTCATCAGGGCAACTAAGGATCGTAGTGCTCATAGCATCTCAGTGTTGCGGTTCAGAGGGGTAACGTTTGCTGCATCCTGGGCATGCGACCCAGCTCTAGTGAGCTGGATGAAGTATTTCATATGTAATTTTTGACAGAAACATTTATGTATTTGTAACGTATTCCCTAAATCTTTTGCACTTTATCACCTACAACTATATATAGGTTAAATTTGCGATTTTAGCTTAAATAGCAACGCTCTTCTTGCCGAATAAGGCAAGCGAAAATTTGTGTAGGCAATAATTTCGCAAAAATCATTCTGAACATAACGGAAAAAAATGTATTTCATTGTGTTTGTTTATTATTAAATTATTGTAAACTTATCTATATTTAGTTGGCTTAGGCTAAATTAAATTGCGCTTGTTATAATAATATTAGGTAAATTTTCTAAGGTTCTTTCGGTAAAAAATCATTAATTTTTGCATTAACATAAATGAAAAAAGTATATCTTTAAACGTATAAGAGAAAATTTTAGAAAGGATTTATTTTTAAATGAGTTCTTGCTAATTGACTAGTTTTACCTATTCGGCACGACATATATATATATATATATATATATATATATATATATATATATATATATATATATATATACGTATATAGCTTCATGGAGAAATCCGTGGCGTACAAGGCAACATGTCTGCTATGTTACAAACGCACAACCATGGCCAAGGTTTAAGCTGAATTTATGCGTCAAGAACTTAGCTGGTTTTACGAGAGAACTAAGCTGACAGAAAATAAGATCTACAAGTGTGAAATGCTACGGTATTGCAAAGCTATAAGTCTGTAAGGCTACATACAATCCCGCAAAGCTAAAAGCTTGCAAGATCACAACCTTGTAATGCTAAGAGGTTCCAAGGCTACAAGCTTATAAGTCTACACGTTTGAAGGCTATAAGCTAACGACCTCCTATCTTGCAGGCTTCTTTGGCTACAGGCTAACGAAGCTACAAGCCTGAAGTTCTACAGGCTATGAAATGCAAGGTTGCAATGTTATGAGCATGGAAAGCTACAAGTTAGCTTACAAAGCTATAATCTTGCATGACAATGTTGCCCACCAGACAAGAGTGCAACATCCCAGTAAAGCTACAAGTGTGCTGATGCTTAGCCTGGGTGATGTTGATGTCCATGATGATGGATGATGAAGAAGAGGAAGAAGAAGAAGAAGAGGAAGAAGAAGAGGAAGAAGAAGAAGAAGAAGAAGAAGAAGAAGAAGAAGAAGAAGAAGAAGAAGAAGAAGAAGAAGAAGAAGAAGAAGAAGAAGAAGAAGAAGAAGAAGAAGAAGAAGAAGAAGAAGAAGAAGAAGAAGAAGAAGAAGAGGAAGAAGAAGAAGAAGAAGAAGAAGAAGAAGAAGAAGAAGAAGAAGAAGAAGAAGAAGAAGAAGAAGAAGAAGAAGAAGAAGTAGAAGAAGAACAAGAAGAGGAGGAAGAAGAAGAAAAAGAAGAATGCTTTCCCAGCAGGAAAGTTGGCCCCACTGTGATACAAATGATTATAATTTTTTTAAGCACTTCCTGCCTGGAGTATACCTGGAGTATACCTGGAGAGTATTCTGGGGGTCAGCGCCCTCTCTGCCCGGTCCTCGACCAGGCCTCCCGGAGGTACAGGGACTGAGCAACCAATCTGTTATTGCTGGCAGCACGCAATCCAAAGTATGAACCACAGCCCGGTTGATCGGGCAAAAACTTTTAGGTATCTGTCGAGTTCCGTCTTGAAGACAGACTTGCAAGTGTTTCTGTCAGAAGTGATATGAAACAGTGGGTAGAGGTTTGATGTGTTGTTGAATACAGAGATAAATACACGGAAGATAGAGAGTTGCTGGGAGGATGGGTACAGAGAAGCAGGAAGGGTCGATTAAGGGATTCAGGTAGGGTGAACACAGGGAGGGGTGGATACGGAGATAGAGGAAGGGAGAATGCAGAAGTATAGGGGCGGTGGACTTGGCTGTGAGAGTGGGAGGCTGTGATAACCGCTTTCCGCCATAGGAATCAAGTACGATTTACTACCCCAGTCCAGAGACACAGATACCGAGTCCTTAGTAACTCTGAGAGCAATCACCAGAAATCAGTCTGACTCGGCGACGCCCCTTCCACAATAAATACAATTGAATGCAGTTATAGAGGACAACGACCCAATTCTATGGGATAGTTATGTGATGGGAATAAATGCTAATATTTTTCCCCCGTGTCATCTTAATTTCATGCACTAATTAATGAAATCTGTCAGCAGGAGGACTGCGGTTACTACTGTGTGAGAATTACCCACGTCCATTGGAGGAGTGAGAGGCCGTGTTGGTGGTAATTGTCTAAGAGTTCTTAATGACAGATCTCTGTAGATGTCACTATTTACTTAGATGTAAAAATAAGATTCTGTTTGTGATCAGATGATTATGAGGGCTTCTCGATTCCATGGATTCATGGCAGTTATTTATTATCCTCAATTCATTTACTGGCTCAGAGCATTTATCGTAAATCAGCTCAGTTTCAATCGAAAAACTGCTCTCCTATCTCAGCTCACTCCATGGAAAGAACATTTATCCTACTTCAACTCAATTACAACCTAAAAACCTTTGATGATTTACTGGCTAATATACACTGTCCCTTCCCAGGATGCTACCCAAACACTCGACTCACACCAAAGCAACTTTTTATAACTAGGTGAACGGGGCAGAAAGTGCAAGGAGATTTATCCATACGCCTCGTCTAGCCAGACTCAGACAGAGGGCGTCTGCTGCTGTTACCAGAGCTTTGTGTTACGCGGCTACAGTTTGTCCTCTGAACTCTGCTAGAGTTTCATACCGAGAGAGTTTATTGTGCTATGTTTAGTCTTATGGCCCGAGTGAAATGTCGTATAAAAGACATGTATATAGACCAAGGCGAAAGTTGCAGAACACACATTTATTCAGGCAATGTTTCACTCTATGTAAAGTTGCATCGAGTCATGACTTGATAAATCTCTATTCAAAGTAAAAGTTCTTCAAATGGAAGATTATTTTTGAAGGGTCTTCGAGGTGACGACTCACTCTCCTGGTAACAATAATTTTCTCGTCAGCTTCTGAGGTAAATGTCTTCATCCTATTTTTATGGTGTGTGTTGACTCAGGGGCTGAATTAACTCAACACGTCAAGATTTTTAGTTACGGAGAATTTTATTTTAGCGAGGCATTGTTCCTTAAAACATGATGCCTGTTCAAGAGCTGTACCAGAGATACTTTAATATCTAAATTAAGAATAAATACACGAGGCAGGTGCTCCAAAAACAATGCAAGTGATTTAACCTGTGTGTAGAGCTGTGGATGTTCCTATTAATAACGCAGGCATTGTTGACGGTGTAATTATGGTATTTGTGTTGAGAAACACGAGGATACTAAATCACTCATTATAGACAATAATAACCACATCACAACTCCCACATGGTATCACATACATAGTTTTAAGACAAGGTATGATAAAGCTCATGGAACAGGGGGAGAGAGGATCTAGTAGCAATCAGTAAAAAGGCGGGGCCAGGAGCTATGAATCGACCCTGCAGTACTAGTAGTAACAACCACTCTCAAGCCACAATTGTGGTACTAGTGGTAGCAACCATCTCAAGCCACAATTGTGGTACTAGTGGTAGCAACCATCTCAAGCCACAATTGTGGTACTAGTGGTAGCAAGCATCTCAAGTCACAATTGTGGTACTAGTGGTAGCAACCATCTCAAGCCACAATTGTGGTACTAGTGGTAGCAACCATCTCAAGCCACAATTGTGGTACTAGTGGTAGCAACCATCTCAAGCCACAATTGTGGTACTAGTGGTAGCAACCATCTCAAGCCACAATTGTGGTACTAGTGGTAGCAACCATCTCAAGCCACAATTGTGGTACTAGTGGTAGCAACCATCTCAAGCCACAATTGTGGTACTAGTGGTAGCAACCATCTCAAGCCACAATTGTGGTACTAGTGGTAGCAACCATCTCAAGCCACAATTGTGGTACTAGTGGTAGCAACCACTATCAAGCCACAATTGTGGTACTAGTGGTAGCAACCACTCTCAAGCCAGTCAATAAAACCATTAGAGATATTACTATCCACTTTGCTGTTTTCCAGAACAACAGATCTGACTGAGGATCTGTCAGCCTTAGAGGTGTTGGCCATTCTTTGTGCACTTCGCTTACAGTCGCTGATGAAGTGGGACGGATAATACAGTTAACCGAAGACCTGCCTGGTGAAGGTTATACTTGGGTAGCTTTATTGAAGAAGCATTTCCCTTGCACAGAAGGCTTCTGTAAGAAGGAAGTAGAGATTTGCTGTGGTCAGTCCCTCAAGGCATTCAGGGCTACAGATCCTGTACACCTTTAGGGAGAATACAATTGACTACTTTCTTTCTGAGTTCAGAGCGAAAATACATTAGATTATCCCTGGTGTCCTAACTTACTCTCTGTGGTATTAACATTACATGTTTAAAGAGTATATTATTTATTCTCTCTTGGAATACATGTCTCTTTCTCAGTTTCACTCACTGCATTGGTTCTGTCACCAGCATCTGTAGCTGAGACACACTGGTGAGCTTCCGACAATACTCGACAAAAGACTTTGTTGGACCAACTTTTATTGAGACCAACAGAAAACGTGTTCTACAAAGTGTGTCTCTTCTCCAGCATTTGTAACTGCGGACTAAAATGTAAATACTATAAGCATAAGGAACATTATGGAACATTATAAACAACAGGAACATTATGGAACATTATGAACAACAGGAACATTATGGAACCTTATGAACAGCAGGAACATTATGGAACATTATGAACAACAGGAACATTATGGAACATTATAAACAACAGGAACATTATGGAACATTATAAACAACAGGAACATTATGGAACATTATAAACAACAGGAACATTATGGAACATTAGAAACAGGAACATTATGGAACATTATAAACAACAGGAACATTATGGAACATTATAAATAACAGAAACATTATGGAACATTAGAAACAGGAACATTATGGAACATTATAAACAACAGGAACATTATGGAACATCATAAACAACAGGAACATTATGGAACATTATAAACAACAGGAACATTATGGAACATAAACAACAGGAACATTATGGAACATTATAAACAACAGGAACATTATGGAACATTATGAACAACAGGAACATTATGGAACATTATAAACAACAGGAACATTATGGAACATAAACAACAGGAACATTATGGAACATTATAAACAACAGGAACATAATGGAACATTAGAAACAAGAGGAACATTATGGAACATTATACACAACAGGAACATTATGGAACATTATAAACAACAGGAACGTTATGGAACATTATAAACAACAGGAACGTTATGGAACATTATAAACAACAGGATCATTATGGAACATTATAAACAACAGGAACATTATGGAACATTATAAACAACAGGAACATTATGGAACATTATAAACAACAGGAACATTATGGAACATTATAAACAACGTAGATTCCTCGGGGTCAGCAACTCAAACAATAGATAATAAACAGTAACAAAAACAGTGTCTCTGCAATACATCAGCAATGATATGGAACGACTAAAACTAATTGATGAGGATGTGGTAGCAATCATCTTACACTGTTTTAATGACAGGTACGAAAAAGTAGTATTTGTTTACGTGACGGGGGAAGATGAGGAGACTCGACCCCACTAATCACAATCAGGTTAGTTCAACCAGACAACACAACAAACACTTCCCCACTAATGTGAAAAACAACACATAGTATCAACCTTAACAACACATCGTTGAAGAAGCAACACAGGACAACGACAGCATCACCACAGCATCAAAGGTACCTACAGCAGGTGATTGAAATATAAGAATGAATTATAGACCTGTATTTTGGACGTCCAAATGCTCTATTATAGACCTGTATTTTGGACGTTCAGATGCTCCATTATGGACCTGTATTTTGGACGTCCAAATGCTTCATTATAGACCTGTATTTTGGACGTCCAAATGCTCCATTATAGACCTGTATTTTGGACGTCCAAATGCTCCATTATAGACCTATATTTTGGACGTCTAAATGCTTCATTATAGACCTGTATTTTGGACGTTCAGATGCTCCAAGAGAATGAAGATAATGAGAAGGAGGATGTTGAAGCCCTTGGAGAACAGTGGATGATAAATTAGACACATATGCAACACTTGGGTATCTTTATTGAGGAAAAGTTTCGCCACACATTGGCGAAACTTCAAGGCCTTAGAGAGAAGATCCTGTTTTAAATACCTACTTGTACGTATTCTACGACATGATGACTGACGTGATGACTGACAGGTTGGGTGGGTGAAATGGACATTCCTGGATTGTAAGGGGGATTGTAAGAAGGAATTGTAAGATGGGATTGTAAGAAGGGATTGTAAGATGGGATTGTAAGATGGGATTGTAAGATGGGATTGTAAGATGGGATTGTAAGATGGGATTGTAAGATGGGATTGTAAGATGGGATTGTAAGATGGGATTGTAAGATGGGATTGTAAGATGGGATTGTAAGATGGGATTGTAAGATGGGATTGTAAGATGGGATTGTAAGATGGGATTGTAAGAAGGGATTGTAAGATGGGATTGTAAGAAAGGATTGTAAGAATGGATTGTAAGAAGGGATTGTAAGAAGGGATTGTAAGAAGGGATTGTAAGAAGTCAGATTATGTTTCTTGCAAGAAATGATTCATAAAAAAGAGTTACTACAGTAGATGGAAGAATATGTAAGGAAAAATGTTTAGACTGAAGGCCAGATACGACGTATACATACAATTCTCAAAGTGTAAGGTCTGGGAGTAAGCATTCCACCAAGCATATCACAAGAAGAACATGCAACCCGTATAATTTCAGCGGCATGTATAAAACTAGCTTAACGAAGATTAATTTGAACACAACACACAACTTTCGCTAGGCCTATATTGAAGTTTACAGCGCCGGTTTGGAGGCTACGAAGGTTCAAGCCTATAAAAAAACACAAGAAAAGATCCAAAGGTGTTTTATCTATATTCCTCAGGACATGAGCTACGTGAAGAAATTTTAGGAATATAACCTATTACTGAAAAGAGGTCGACCAGAGGGGAATATGATCATGGTATAAAAAATACTCATTGAACTTTAGTAAGTGCTTTTTAAATAGTATTTTTTTTTCTGCCAGATGTGAAGGAAGGAAAGAAAATGCACAGTTTTAAGGGTAAGTACGATCAGGCCTTGAAGGATAAGAATAAATAAAGTCGGTCGATAGTTAAGACACGGGGCCGGAAGCTGTAATTCGACCCTGAAAACAGATAGCAGCATGACTTTAACAGCAGCAGCTTTACAGCAACTCAGCAAAAACGCAGCAACACAACACGACATACACAAATCTACAAAACCACAAGGGCAACACAGTAACAATGCAACACTATCTTACGAACACATCTACTCAGAAAAAAATAATACAAGAAATCTAAATCATCAAAACCACAGCAACAACGCAACACAGCATTCCTCTTACAACTAAAAATAAAGAAGCAGACAAGAAGAGCAAAAGAGCATGATAAAACATAGAGCAAAGGAAGCAGAACAGAATAGAGAAGCGACCAGAAGAGCTATAAAGCCATTACGCGAAAGTAAAAGGAAAAGCACACAGACAATTTGAAAATAATTTTTTTCCAAAGGGTAAAATACACCAAAAACTCTTAGAGGTAACAAAAGGATAATGAGAGCGATGGTGCAGGTGAGACAACTAAAACAATGAGAATGAGTTCTGATAAAGGTCGACAACGAAGTAAGTGAGGATGTAAACAGAAGGTTTAAGGAGACATCCACAGTATAGCAGAGGGTTTAAGGAGACATCCACAGTATAGCAGAGGGTTTAAGGAGACATCCACAGTATAGCAGAGGGTTTAAAGAGACATCCACAGTATAGCAGAGGGTTTAAAGAGACATCCACAGTATAGCAGAAGAAATTACGTGCCAATCAGTAACAATCATAGATCACAGTAATGAGACCTAAAAACCATAGATATTAGGAAAGAAGAAGTGCAGACCACTGAAATAATTGGGCACACAAAGTAACCAGTGAGACAGGAACATGAGAGCCAGGAGCAGTATTACTGAAAGGTCCCTCAGGAAGGGTCTTCAAGTAGTCGATGGAGAGGAGGTGGCTGCCAGAAATCTAGGAAAAAGCTGTTGTGTTTTCTATATTTAACAAAGAGAAAAGAAAGACAGGAAGTTCTGAATTATAGGTAAAATCACTAATACGTATATAATTTAAATATCTGGATACGACTGTAATGCAAAGGCTGGAGGAGGCCTTCGAGAAAATAAAATTGATCAGTCAACGCCTGCAAGGTTTTTCAAACAGATAAAAACCTGCATGGATTTAGGAAGGGCAAATCCTGCTCCACAAATTTCCAATGGCTTTCTGCGACAGAGTTACAAAGATAAAACAAGAACGACAGGGTTTGATGGACTGCATCTTTCTGAATGGTGAAAATAGAATCATTTCATCCTCTCCCCACCGAAGGTTAATCCAAAGGATGGAAGACAGGCAGGAGCGAAGGGAAGAATGCTCAAGTGGATCAGTGAACGTCTGTTAGCCTCAAATGGATCAGTGTCTGCTAGGAAGGATACAGAGAATAAAAGGAAGAGAGAAAGTAACAGAATGGTCGAGTGTGTTGAGTCGGGTCACTCGGAGCTGCAGAAGATTAGAGGATTTGTAACAAGACTTATCGACTACTACTATAACTACTACTACTATACCACTACTACTATCATTACTACTACTACTAATACAATATTAATATAACATTTTATATTGTTTATTTTAACACAACGACCAAGATCCACACAATAAATGGAGGACCCATAGAATACACAACATATGGGAGCTGATGGGAATATGAAGTATGAATTGACTCGATGAACTAAATCTGATGATTCTGAAGGAGAGGAGAGGAAGAGGATGATTAGGACTTAAGAAATCCTGAAAGAAGTAGGCAGTACGACAGGAGAGGATAGGACAAATGGAGCCACAGAATGGAGCTGAATACACAAATAAGTCACAGGGATTTCAGAAAGTATTTCTTTAGTTTCCGTACACAGGTTCAAGAGTGGGTATGACAACCAGGGAGGCTAGAAGTCAGTAGGTACCCACAAATACTAACTCGACGAGTAAAATTCAGAGTACAGCTCGGTTAGTACACATTATTGAGTACAACGCGGTGAAGAGTTCGCAAATAAACTGACGTTTCGGTCGACTTGGACCACTGACAAAAGTGCAATCGGACCGAAATGTCGACGTTACTTTCTCTCTCTCTCCCAAGTGCGAGTTATCCGTGTATTGTTCCAGCCACGGTATTGTGTCTTTTGTTATTCTTTATGGTGAAGAGATCGTGGATACAAGTCGACAACGCCCTTATCAACAACGACAACTAATACAACAACGACAACTACTACAACAACGACAACTACAACAATAACAACTACTACAACAACGACAACTACTACAACAACAACAACAACAACTACAGCAATAAAAACAATAACAAAACAACAGCAACACGGATCAATACATATTAGTTTTTCATCCTCAGAACAGACAGATCACAACACAAGCCTCGCAGCTTCGGATCCTCTTCTGAGCACGATGCCAAAACAAGTATGAATGCCAACTTAAATATTTCATTTTCAGTAACATATTGGAGTCTAATATCAACAACAACAAAAATCCAGTATTCAGATAAAAATATGATGTTCATTTACGACAAATTTCAACTATTTTGATATGGGAAGACTCAGAATTCAAGACGAACACAGTGTGTAAACAAGCAGAGTATAGACGAACACAGTGTAAGCAGAGTATAGACGAACACAGTGTATACAGAGTATAGACGAACACATTGTAAACAGAGTATAGACGAACACAGTGTAAACAGAGTATAGACGAACAGAGTGTATACAGAGTATAGACGAACACATTGTAAACAGAGTATAGACGAACACAGTATAAACAGAGTATAGACGAACACAGTATAAACAGAGTATAGACGAACAGAGTCAGGCCATCTCACAGAAGGTAGGGATCAAGTACAATACTTAGGAGTAATAATGTCGGAGAATCTCTCATTTGGAGAGCACTGTGGAGGGAGATGCAGTAAAGGCCAGGAAAATAACAGGGTGAATTGTGAGAATGCCAGTAACGGTACTGTTGAAATCACTGGTTCTCTATGTGGCATTGTTCAGCGCTCACAGCGTCTTCAAGGCAGGAGAGAGAGCAGTGTCAGATGTACAGAGGACGTGTACTGCCAGATTATATTCATTAAGCATCTAAAATATCAGAAACGTCTCAAAGCACTTGGATTGTTCTCTCTGGAACGGAAATGAGAGAGAGAGATACCTGATAATGCATGCATGGAAGATACTATAGTGCCTGGTCCCTTAGCTGGTCCCTAACCTGGTCCCTAACCTGGTCACTTAGCTGGTCCCTAACCTGGTCCCTAACCTGGTCACTGCTATAACAACTTACTGCTATGAAATATATTGGAGGAAGTGTGGAATAAACCCAGCGAAGAGCAGGGGCGTCATGGGTGCATTAAGAGAGCACTTCGTCAACATGCGTGGACCTAGGCTCTTAAACATATTACCAGCAAGTATCAGAAGTATTGCGGGAACTAAGATACAAGTTTTCAAGAACAAGCAGGACAGCTTCTTACTACAAGTGACGGATCAGCCGGATATGTGAGCCTGCTGCCTGCTAGCAACACACCACAGCCTGGTTGACCAGGTGGTCAGCAGGTGAAGGTGGTCTCAGACGAGGCAGCGAAGGTAGGAGAATCCTCGCAACGGTATCACCTGGTCTGTTGTAGCCCTCCGTTGTAACACTCTCTGTTATTGCTCTCTCTCTGTTGTTGCTCTCTCTCTGTTGTTGCTCTCTCTGTTGTTGCTCTCTCTGTTGTTGCTCTCTCTGTTGTTGCTCTCTCTGTTGTTGCTCTCTCTGTTGTTGCTCTGTCTGTTGTTGCTCTCTCTGTTGTTGCTCTGTGTTATCGCTCTGGTCATGACTCTCAGATGAAATATTAATTCCTAGTATCTTTAATAAACACACAAACAATGAGCTTATTATTTATATTTATTAAAATGAATAATGGTTTAGCAATTTATTAATTCTATATTGAATTTTTTTCTCTATTGAATATAAAAAAAATCACACATTTGCGTATAATAATTTGAAATGTAATAATAACAATAACAATAATAATAATAATAATAATAATAATAATAATAATAATAATAATAATAATTATTATTATTATTATTATTATTATTATTATTATTATTATTATTATTATTATTATTATTATTATTATTATTATTATTACTATTAATATTATTATTATTAATGATCAGTATATAATTTTTCTTCGACAGGTGTTCACCAGTGAGGTGAAGCTGAGTGCTGTGGCAAGCAGTGTTGTGACAAGCAGAGTGCTGTGGCAAGCAGTGTTGTGACAAGCAGAGTGCTGTGGCAAGCAGAGTGCTGTGGCAAGCAGTGCTGTGGCAGGCAGAGTGCTGTGGCAAGCTGTGCTGTGGCAGGCATAGTGCTGTGGCAAGCAGAGTGCTGTGGCAAGCAGAGTGTTGTGGCAAGCAGTGCTGTGGCAGGCAGAGTGCTGTGGCAAGCTGTGCTGTGGCAGGCAGAGTGCTGTGGCAAGCAGAGTGTTGTGGCAAGCAGTGCTGTGGCAAGCATAGTGCTGTGGCAGGCAGAGTGCTGTGGCAAGCTGTGCTGTGGCAGGCAGAGTGCTGTGGCAAGCAGTGCTGTGGCAAGCAGTGCTGTGGCAGGCAGAGTGCTGTGGCAAGCTGTGCTGTGGCAGGCAGAGTGCTGTGGCAAGCAGAGTGTTGTGGCAAGCAGAGTGTTGTGGCAAGCATAGTGCTGTGGCAGGCAGAGTGCTGTGGCAAGCAGAGTGTTGTGGCAAGCAGAGTACTGTGGCAAGCAGTGCTGTGGCAAGCAGTGCTGTGGCAAGCAGTGCTGTGGCAAGCAGTGCCTGGCACGCTCTTTTAACTTTAAACAGGAACGGTAAGAGTACCAGTGAGAGGGTTAACGGTATTCAACGGGAGAAAACAGCGTACTGATGCTGTGTCTGTCGGTACAATGGCTACAATGACTAAAAAATTCAGAGGATACAATGATGAATTAAACAGGTGGATGATGAATCAGCTGATACATCATTAGAGTAACAGTAACAACAGGACTCTACGGAAGAAGGCAACAGATAAACGAAAAATGTGACGTAAGGCAACAGAACAACGGGGATGTGAAGCATTCCACTCCGAAAAGTAACAGAGAGAAGAAAAGGGACATAGCAAGGAAAACAGTCAAAGAAAAATATAGAAAATAAAAGCTTTAAAAATAGGAGGAGGAGACAGCCAGTGTCAGGAGAGGTGAGGAGACAGCCAGTGTCAGGAGAGGTGAGGAGACAGCCAGTGTCAGGAGAGGTGAGGAGACAGCCAGTGTCAGGAGAGGTGAGGAGATAGCCAGTGTCAGGAGAGGTGAGGAGACATCCAGTGTCAGGAGAGATGAGGAGACATCCAGTGTCAGGAGAGGTCAGGAGACAGCCACTATACTTCTAATGTTACAGTATCAGTGTTGCCACAGTAGTGCACAGTGTAACAGTACCACCGTTGCCACAGTAGTGCACAGTGTAACAGTACCACCGTTGCCACAGTAGTGCACAGTGTAACAGTACCACCGTTGCCACAGTAGTGCACAGAGTAACAGTACCACCGTTGCCACAGTAGTGCACTGTAACAGTGCCACCGTTGCCACAGTAGTGCAGTGTAACAGTGAGATAACAGTGTTTTGATGCCCCAGATACTAAAACCCATCGAGTCATCTCTCAAACAGAATAATACAAGACGTTAATCAGCTCTGTATTAAATCCCTTGATAAAGCTAAACTGATTTACATTCACCCTTGATAAAGCTAAGGTGACCTACATTCACCCTTGATAAAGCTAAGCTGACCTATAAAGGAACAGCAACTAGACATTCTTGAACCTCAATATATTGCTTCCCGAAGAGCCCAAAAAAAAAAAAAATCTCATAGCTATTACGACCATCGGTAATAAAAAAACGACTCTGTGTTTTTCTACCTAAACCTCGATAATTAAAACACGATTCTTTGTGTGTGTGTTTTACAGTATTTTGAAACGAAGATAACAGGGTTATCATCCAGGGTATGATAGCGAGATCCGGTGATATGTATTTGCCTCAGGTTTAATACAAAGCTACAAAAATATCTTCCAAACACAAGTGTGGGAAAAAAACAATTGGTGTTATAGCATTGCAAGAGTGTTTTTTAACTGGTTTAATCAAATTATTTTAAAGAATGGTTTTTAATTGGTATTAAATGTTAATAAAATAATTTTAAAATAGAAAAAGGCAGAGATGAACCTGTTAGTAATTTACTGTTTGTGTATGTGAATAATGTGAGTGAAAATATATTACGGTGCTTTTTTGAAAAACACGGCCTGAGAGAGACATAAAGTGAGAGAGTTAAGAGAGAGAGAGAGAGAGAATAAAGAGAGAACAATGTTACCACACAGCTGACTTGTTCCATCCTACACCATGCACCTGGCTACACTACATCAATACACCTTTCCTCTGGCAACACTGCTTACGCTCATCATAGCTGAGAAGAGCTTCGGCAGCCCTGGCTCAGGTAAGCTGAAAATAATATTAAGCTTATCAATATTTTTGCTTACAAAATTTTTAATTATTCCAAAGTGTTTACATAACGTAGTAAAAGAGTGCTAGGCAAGGAAGATCATCCCCTGATCTGCAACGCAGCTTCACGATAAGGAAGACAGTGTGTGTGTTTATATGGAGGCAGTAATAGCAACGAGTCTGGGTTTTTCTTGGTATTCATTTGAATTTACAAACTACGAATTGTTATCCCACCTCACCTCATATACAGGCTAAGAATTCTATGTAATATGACCTGCAGACACTGACATTTTTTCTGATAAATAGGCCTATCAATGTTTCAACAAAATGTGAGATGCAGAATAACACACAGACATTTCACCAGGTTTATCATACTTTCGTATTTATGTAAATCATTGTGCGTTATTAATATTATTTTGTATTTTGTTGTATTTCTCTTATCTTGTACACAAGATACAACTTAACCTAACATCATAGAAATTTATTATTGTCATTGTTTGAAGAAATGACGATTAGTAATTTTTTTATACTGGAGTTAATATGGCAACTGCACAGTTGTTTAGATGAGAAAGATATATGTTAAAACTCCAGCTTATTAGTCGATTTCCTCCAGTAAGATGTAACCCGCGGTCTGGACTTTTCCCACGCTCTTCCTCATTGGCTGGAGCCAAAGAGGGGGAGTGACCTTCTTACCTATGTCATTAGTGTGTGTGTGTGTGTGTGAACGTCCACCCACGCCAGCATTCTAACATTGAGCTAGACGAGTCTCTTGTCTTACTTATGAGTTAGCTGAAGGTCGTCGTCAATCCTGGGCGAACGACAAGATGCTGTCACTGTTGTCGTCTCCAGGCTGTTTCTGTCACATTTGGGGAGCATGGTAATTGGGTCTTTGCTGTTTATTGTAAATCTTAGGTTGTGATAAATAGTTTAGAAAACTGACAAGTTCAAGAATGAGACTTTTATACATCATATGGGAATCTCTATTGAGAAAACCTTTAGCCACATAGTGGCTTCATCAGTCCAATACAAAGAAGAAAGGTGTAAGGAGAGAAGGAGTTTGAGGTAATCAGTCCCTCAGCGTTAGGCTAACAACGATGTGCCTATTTAATGCTAGGATACAAGGACAGCAGGTATAAGGAGAAGTACCTAATAGCAGAATGTAACTGATAACCTGTTGGCTAACAATGTACCTATTTACTGCTAGCTGAGCAAAGCAATCAGGTGTAAGGAGACTTTCCCACACGTCTCAACACTGCCCAGGATGCCACCCACAACAGTCGACCAATTCCCAGGCACCTATTTATTGTTAGGTGAACAATTCCTTAGATCAAAGAGCCCATCAGCCGCATCAAAGCGCCCCTCTTGAAGGGACTGGAGGTTTCACACTCCACCTTTATTGAGAAGCCTCTGTGGAAGCCAGCCAAGAATTACCTTTCATGTAAATGGTATTCAAATAAGCGGGGAGGCAGATTACACCAAAATATGTTACCTTGAATTTTAATCTCGGTTAATTGAAGCTGTTTTTCTGCAAAGTGTTCACCTGTAATTAATTAAGCTTTAATTAAATGAATAGTGTAAATAACAGCTCCGCTTTTGAGCCGAGTCTTTTTTTGTGATGGATACAAATATTTCCATAGTAACATGAGAGTAGCTCTCTCTCTCTCTCTCTCTCTCTCTCTCTCGTGCACAGTGTTTTACAGTGTTACGTTTTGCGATCTCTGTCTCTGTCTGTGTCTCTCTGTCTTTGTATCTGTCTCTTTCTCTGTCTGTGTCTCTCTGTCTTTGTCTCTGTCTCTTTCTCTGTCGCTTTCTCTCTCTCTCTCTCTCTCTCTCTCTCTCTCTCTCTCTCTCTCTCTCTCTCTCTCTCTCTCTCTCTCTCTCTCTCTCTCTCTCTCTCTCTCTCTCTCTCCTCTCTCTCTCTCTCTCTCTCTCTCTCTCTCTCTCTCTCTCTCTCTCTCTCTCTCAAAGCTCAATAACTGCAATAGCTTTAATAATAAATCCACGTCCCAAATGCGAGTCTCTTCAAAAATTAATGATCTCTGATTTAATAATTCCCTGAATACATATATTATAACCACTGTCCGTCTTGTGGTATAACAGCCATCTTGCGGCGGCCCGTCAACATCGCTCCGGTTCTGGAGGAAACACTGAACTAATAGATCCAGGGAGGCAGGGTCGAGGCTCGAGATGAGTCGCCATAAAAGATTCTCCAGCTTCTACTGCCGTCAGGGTGATGTGGGTAGGCTATCCAAGAGAGTGGTGCATACTCACCGTCAGAGGAGAGTTATGCCTCGTAAAGAGGGTTTTATAACTATTGTTGTACATCATGTAGGAGATATTCGTTGATGCTGTTAGTTTCTTGGTCCATTTTTATTATTATTATTATTATTATTATTATTATTATTATTATTATTATTATTATTATTATTATTATTATTATTATTATTAAATTTATTATTATTATTATTATTATTATTATTATTATTATTATTATTATTATTATTCTTATTCTTATTATTATTATTATTATTATTATAACTATTATTATTATTATTATTATTATTATTATTTTTTTATTATTATTATTATTATTATTATTATTATTATTATTATTATTATTATTATTATTATTATTATTATTATTATTATTATTATTATTATAATACTATTATCATTATTATTATTATTATACTACTACTACTATTATTATTATTATTATTATTATTATTATTATTATTATTATTATTATTACTACTACTACTACTACTACTACTACTACTATTATTATAACTATTATTATTATTATTAAAACTATTATTATTATTATTATTATTATTATTATTATTATTATTATTATTATTGTTATTATTATTATTATTATTATTATTATTATTTGAGTAATCTAGCGCTTTATTTGTCCTGTTATTCTATTTTAAAAAAATTCAACTTACAATTAATTGCTAAATTATTTATTTTGTGTTACAATTACGAATGAGTTGAAGAACAATTTATCCACAATGTCTTCACCAGGAGGCGGCGCAGCGTAAGTACTACTCGCTTTAAGTATACGCAAACTGCGTGACTTCTCACGCGACTCATTTTCGTGACTGAAATTTTTTGTTTTTTGTTTTGGTGTGAGTCTTAGTTCTGATTCTTATGGACACTCTCTCGGAAGATGCTCTGTTGTAACTGTTGTACTTTGTGAAAGTAGAATATGCTGGGCCTGTATGCTGGTCAGTTGAGTGGAGAGTGTGGGGTAGGATAGCCAGGGTGTCGTTCATGTGAGTGGGGAGTATGATGGGTAGGATAGCCAGGATGTCGTTCATGTGAGTGGGGAGTGTTGGGTAGGATAGCCAGGATGTCGTTCATGTGAGTGGAGAGTGTTGGGTAGGATAGCCAGGATGTCGTTCATGTGAGTGGGGAGTGTGATGGGTAGGATAGCCAGGATGTCGTTCAATTCAGGCTGCTATTGTGACATCACTGGGCATGTCTAGTTTCGTTGTCTCTTCCTCCAAGAGTACCATGTACAGGTTAACCAGGACCACACTGAGGGGTGACCCCATTGCCATTCCAAAAAAAAACAACCTGTACGGAGAGTCGCCGAACGAGAAGTGTCTGGAACCGAGATACACCTCGATGATGTCGACAAGACCCAAAAGGGTCACATCGTGTCTGTGACCCTTTTGGCAGAGCACAGCGATGGCTTTTAGATGTTAAATCATAGCTAAAGAGTTTATTGCTTTTGATGGTGTTTCTAATCTTGTAAATCACCTGAGTGCTTGAGGTGAGCACGACTGCCAGGGCCTAAGAGGTCAGAGAGGTGTTGTGCCAGATTTTCCTAGTCAGCGAGGCGCACTGCAGTGCCCTAGGAGATATATCAAGGGTGGACTCCTAATTTATGAGTTGCGGTTAACTTATACACGCTTGCTGCTCTCTGCTGGTGGGGGGCAGGTAGTGGTGTTTTCTTTGTACCTTCCTTTGTTTCAAAACTTGTAGCGCTTTTTTCAGGGAGAGTTCAGTTAATTTGTCAGTATCTGGAGAAGAGAGAGAGAGAGGGAGAGAGAGGGAGAGAGAGAGGGAGAGAGAGGGAGAGAGAGGGAGAGAGAGAGAGAGATATAATAGTCTCTCACACGTAGACTACCGTTCAGTTTAGAGCTAAAGTGATGATTTTGGACACATTTAAGAATGGGTGAAGTTCTATGCGACAGTCAAGCATTATGTTCTTGGTTCTGTCATAAATTGCTTTAGAAAACAGTCCTGAACTGCCCAAGGGCGCAGCTAGACTCTAGATTTCCTGTCACATTTCTCCTGTTAATTTGGCTAAAGTTAAAATCTCCCATTAAAATTATTTTTTCATGACTTTAGAATTCCTCAGCAATTTCGTCCAGTTGAAATTAACAGTTGTCGCTTTCTAAGTTTCAGAGTCTGTAGACCAGACCTAAGATATCTGTTGATTACGTTGCAGAAAGTACAGCCACACAAATTATGTCTGTCCCTTTGACCTTTGTGTCTTCCCTGATGTAACAATTCAAGTTTCCCCTGACATGCATAACAACTCCGTCCTCTCTTGTTGACTCTGTCAGCGTGGAATAATTTACACCCATCAACGTGGTATTAAGAAAACTTCTCCCACATTTTCCAATTTCTTCTGGTCTCAGTTACTGAATTAATGTCTGTTTCTTGATCATGCTGTCTTTGTTCATTTGTTTTATTTCTTACTCTTTTTCTATTTGCATAATAGATACTGAGGACATTTTAGCCTCGCCTCTCTCTCTCTCTCTCTCTCTCTCTCTCTCTCTCTCTCTCTCTCTCTCTCTCTCTCTCTCTCTCTCTCTCTCTCTCTCTTTGTAGACCATTTCCTTGGTTTTTATCGGTAACAATTTTACTAGTAAATATTGTATGAGCTTCCTTGTTTTCTGAAAGTTTTCATAAACTATTTTGCCAAATATTTTTCCTTCCCTCCCTGATGCTGCGACTGTCTTATGTTATTCAACAACTGTTCCTTTCGACTGAGCTGATTACCTCTGTTACTCCTGCCCCAGAAATATGCACACCATCACTTGCATACCTATAATATGCAAGTTCCTCACAGTACTTGTCTAGGCAGCAATTTGTCCAAATTGCCCTAGACATCCATTAACTACCCACTCCTCTTCTAAGCAAAATGCTGGCAAGCAGGTTTTCTCCACTGGGTATCTCAACATCATTTCCTCCACCACTAAGGTAGATAATGTTTTTATTTTCAATACATGACATGATGTTATCTGTTAACAGTATCATGCATTCCAGCTCTGGGGAAGACACACACACACCCTCTCTCTCACCTACTTATCCCTGTTACTGAAAGCTTAGTCCATGTATTCAGTTTCAGAGTCCCTGAAAAAGTTTATCTTTGACTTTACCTGTAGAGGTTCTCATCCTTCCTGTATTCATATCAGTCACTTTACGCTTAAGTACAAGGAACTTATTTTCGGTCTTTAAATTTCTTCAGTCTCATCTTTATTTTTACAAATCATTTTCCATTCATTACCTTGAGTATATCCATGACCATGCCTTGTGGTGGATCAGGACCTAATCAACCAGGTTGTTACTGCTGGCCGAACGCAAACAGAAGTATGAACTACAGCCCGGCTGGTCATGTACTGACTTGAGGTGCCTGTCCAGCTCTTTCTTGAAGACAGCCAGGGGCCTATTGGTAATCCCCCTTATGTATGCTTACGTTCGTCCCCCTACATTACTACCAACCTTCACACTCATTGTTAAACTCATCCGAACGAACTTTTTATTTCTTGTTTTCCTGCTTGAGGATTCGAACCTACTGATATACAAATCTTAATTTCCCTTCTAAAATTCGACACTGCTCCTCAGAGCTTATTGTGCTAGCCATGAGAGATACTATGACAGTTTATCTGTGTTGCGCTGGTAAGCGCTCTGTTACACGACAGATAACACGACCCTTGACCCCTGACCTCACTTGCAAGATTTTGCACTTAATGTGACACTTAAATGTTTCATTCTATGTAAGATTTGTGGAGCACAAAAAGGCACAATACCGTGACTGGACCAATACACAAATAACCCACTCGGGCTTCACTTCACATAACGTCTCAGGCTTTACTCTATATATAACTTAGAGATAAAATGTAATTATACTTTTGGTATATTAAACAAATTAATTCGTCAACAAAGCTTGAGCAATAAGTAGAATTTCCAGGTAATTAAATTACTGCAAAATTATCTTCTGTAGTTTTTGTTTGTAAACACATCGGCCGTTTCCCACCAAGGCAGTGTGACTCGAATAAAGAAGAAACACTTTGGTCATCATTCACTCCATCACTGTCTTGATAGAAGCGTGGTTACACTACAGAGTGCAAACACTGTACTTCCCACCTCCAGGACTCAAGTCCGGCTAACCGGTTTCCCTGAATCCCTTCACAAATGTTACCTTGTTCACACTTCTCCAAATCACAGTGAATTACATTTACTGTAAATTACATTTACTGTAAATTACATTTACTGTAAATTACATTTACTGTAAATTACATTTACTGTAAATTACATTTACTGTAAATTACATTTACTGTAAATTACATTTACTGTAAATTACATTTACTGAAATTCATTACTGTAATTACATTTACTGTAAATTACATTTACTGTAAATTACATTTATTGTAAATTACATTTACTGTAAATTACATTTACTGTAAATTACATTTACTGTAAATTACATTTACTGTAAATTACATTTACTGTAAATTACATTTACTGTAAATTACATTTACTGTAAATTACATTTACTGTAAATTACATTTACTGTAAATTACATTTACTGTAAATTACATTTACTGTAAATTACATTTATTGTAAATTACATTTACTGTAAATTACATTTACTGTAAATTACATTTACTGTAAATTACATTTACTGTAAATTACATTTACTGTAAATTACATTTATTGTAAATTACATTTACTGTTATCCTCTCTGATGATTCCATAACTTCGCAAAGGTTTCTGATAGCAAGATTATAAATCAATTTTATGGACATTGTTAGTAAAATTTGCTAGAATTTTGCAACTAACTTGTGTTATGGAGAGTGGAAAAGTTCAGATGAGAGATGTGGTGTAGCGAGGGATCAAAACATATAAGGATTTCCTGGATAAGTTACCATAGAGAAAAGTTGAGGATTTATTTTTTTAAAGCATTAATGGAGGGCTCTTAATTTTCCAACATTTTGATAACATGACATGTGATCAGAATGTATTATTAAGTAGTAGTAGTAGTAGTAGAAGTAGTAGTAATAGTAGTAGTAGTAATAGTAGTAGAAGTAGTAGTAATAGTAGTAGAAATAGTAGTAATAGTAGTTGTAGTAGTAATAGTAGTAGAAGTAGTAGTAGTAGTAGTAGTATTAGTAGTAATAGTAGTAGTAGTAGTAGTAGTAATAGTAGTAGAAGTAGTAATAGTAGTAGTAGTAGTAGTAGTAACAGTAGTAGAAGTAGTAGTAATAGTAGTAGTAGCAGTAGTAATAGTAGTAGTAATAGTAGTAGTAATAGTAGTAGTAATAGTAGTAGTAATAGTAGTAGTAATAGTAGTAGTAGTAACAGTAGTAATAGTAGTAGTAGTAGTAGTAGTAGTAGTAACAGTAGTAATAGTAATATAAGTAGTAGTAGTAGTAGTAGTAGTAGTAGTAGTAGTAGTAGTAACAGTAGTAATAGTAATAGTAGTGTAGTAGTAGTAGTAGTAGTAGTAGATAGTAGTAAAGTAGTAGTAAGTAGTAGAGTAGTAATAGTAGTAGTAGTAGTAGTAGTAGTAGTAGTAGTAGTAGTAGTAGTAGTAGTAGTAGTAACAGTAGTAGTAGTACAGTAGTAGTAGTAGTAGTAGTAGTAGTAGTAGTAGATAGTAGTAGTAGTAGTAGTAGTAGTAGTAGTAGTAGTAGTAGTAGTAGTAGTAGTAGTAGTAGTAGTAGTAAAGAAGAAGAAGAAGGACAAGAAGAAGGACAAGAAGAAGAAGAAGAAGAAGAAGAAGAAGAAGAAGAAGAAGAAGAAGAAGAAGAAGAAGAAGAAGAAGAAGAAGAAGAAGAAGAAGAAGAAGAAGAAGAAGAAGAAGAAGAAGAAGAAGAAGAAGAAGAAGAAGAAGAAGAAGAAGATGGAGGTAAACGAGAAAAATAAAGGAGAAGAAAATGGAGGTAAAAGAGAAAAAAAAGAAGAAATATGAAGAAAGTTGAATAAAAAGAATCAGTAATTAAGAATTTCATGGAAAGAGTAATTCCGTAGTCTTCAAGCAGGCACTGGACAGGCACCTAAAGTCGGTACCTGACCAGCCGGGCTGTGGTTCGTACGTTGGACTGCGTGCGGCCAGTAGTAACAGCCTGGTTGATCAGGCTCTGATCCACCATGAGGCCTGGTCACAGACCGGGCCGCTATGGCGTTGACCCCCCGGAACTCTCTCCAGGTAAACTCCAGGTAGAATTAATAACCCATGTTAACCCAAGAAAGCCAGACACACTGGCTTATTACCAATGGGGGTCCCTACATCCTTCCCCAGGGTGCGACCCACAGCAGTCAACTAGCTTCTAGGTAACTATTGACTGCTAGCTAGTAAATAGGAACACCAGATGTTAAAAGACTTACCCGCTCCCTTATCCAGCCCAAGATTGTACCCGGGTTATCCGATTGTGAATCGAACGCGTTGCCACTGACCTCTAGAGAATTACTTAGTGGGTTCGATAAGCCTGAACTACGACGATCGGAAAAATTACATTGAAACAATCAATGTAATTCCAAACAATTTACATTGAAATGGAAAAAAGGGGCAGATTATATTAAAATTTAAAAGAAAATCTAAAAAAGAGAGAAATAATAAAATTTGAAAGAAAATAAAAAAGAGAAAATTATATTGAATTTTCAAAGAAAATTCGTATCATATTTATAATATTTTTGAAAATAAAAAAAAAATATCAATATAGTTTGTTTTACGAATTCCCTGGTACGTGGTTCCAGTCTTGTACCTGTGACCGGCTTCCAGAGTTTTGCATCCCTCGCAGCCATGGTCTGTTGACGGCCTGTTCACTCAGGCTGTTGCTGTCAGCATCCCTTTGTCCCAAGTAACCATCACAGCCTGGCTGATCTAACACCTGGCAGAAACAATGATCCAGTTTGCTCTGAAGCATTGCCAGAGAGTCTCTCTGATATCTAAATAATATAGAAAGACTGAACATTATTCCAGGACTCAATAAGCTGGATAAATTTGGAAAGCAATACAGGATAAATTAAGGTTGTATCGAGTGACCAGGTCAGTCATGACCTGACTTAAACTGACTTTTCACACGACTAAGTCAAGAATACACGTATTGTAAATAATTAGTTTTGCAGTGTTGATTATATATATATATATATATATATATATATATATATATATATATATATATATATATATATATATATATATATATATATAAACACTTTTAGCTTTTAGAGGCTTTGTAGCTGAGGCCATTCAATTGTTACGATCTCGTGACTATTGTGTTGGATCTATTAAATTATATTACAGTGTATGTATTGTTATGGTGTTCGATGTTTGTGACCCAGACACGATGCAACATACTGTGTGTCACTGACCTAGTGGGGTCACTTATGTGATATTACTTTCTGGATTGAAAGAAGATGCACAGTGTCGTCAAACATACAGCTGTAACCTGAGATACATATCTGTAACCTCTGTGTTTAATGATACAACTGTGTCATGAAACACAACTGTGTCATGAAACACAACTGTGTCATGAAACACAACTGTGTCATGAAACACAACTGTGTCATGAAACAACACTGTGTCATGAAACACAACTGTGTCATGAAATAAAACTGTGTCATGAAACACAACTGTGTCATGAAACACTCTCCCTTAAGGAATAATAATTATGGAAATAATAATAATAATAATAATAATAATAATAATAATAATAATAATAATAATAATATTATGATATTATTTTTTGTATATTATTATTATTTATTTATTATTATTATTATTATTATTATTATTATTATTATTATTATTATTATTATTATTATTTTTTCTTATTAATAATATTAGAATTATTTTATTATTTGTATTTTGTTGTTGCTGTTGTTATTATTATTATTCCTTCCCTTCACCTCCCTATCTTACATCTATCAAC
The DNA here is from genome assembly GCA_009830355.1 of Cherax destructor. Lineage (NCBI taxonomy): Eukaryota > Metazoa > Arthropoda > Malacostraca > Decapoda > Parastacidae > Cherax > Cherax destructor. The sequence continues at coordinate 344,529 of WNWK01000454.1, forward strand.
TTTCACTTCTAAGTTCGCTTGCTCAGGATTTTTTCAAATTATTTGTCTCTATCTGTCTGTCTGTCTTTGTCTCTGTCTGTCAGTCTGTCTTTGTCTCTGTCTGTCAGTCTGTCTTTGTCTCTGTCTGTCTTTGTCTCTGTCTGTCTTTGTCTCTGTCTGTCTGTCTGTTTTTGTCTCTGTATATCTGTCTTTGTTTCTGTCTGTCTGTCTGTCTCTCTCTCTGTCTCTCTCTTCCTCGCTGTCCATTAATCACTTTCATCTTTTGGATGTCTCTCACGTGTAGTGGTTGCCTCAGTAACATCCCTATCTACCTCATCATTTAACACCTACTTTCATCTCCACACTTACAAAAGTAATCCCACACACGTACACAAACACTTTAGACAGCGTTCACTTGCTCTCTAACACCTCACTCGCTTCATAAGTACACTTTATCAAACACTTCAGTCAGTTGCCTGCTACACTCTAACACTTCAGACAGTTGAAAGCTACACTGTAACACTTCAGACAGGTGCCAGCTATACTGTGGAAAAATGTTCTCCTTTCGAGGGGCAACGACTTTCCCCCTCACGGGGCAGCGACCCCTCACGGGGCAGCGACTCCTCACGGGGCAGCGACCCCTCACGGGGCGGCGACCCCTCTCTCTACTTTCCCACACTGCAGAGCAGGAGTGAGCGTGATAGGGGTCATGCCCTATTATTTTTACACCAACAGAGACCAGGTAAAGTCTTGTGTTTTGCATCATAGCTTCATTAAGGGCGTCCCAGAATCCCTACTTATCCTAACACTTGCTCTTTACTCTTCTAAATCAAACACCTTCTAATGGGATTACAGATCCAGAGCTGATAAATTCGACGCCCAATATTCACAGGTGTACAGCAGAATTTACATTCTTATGGGAGTCTCTGAAAGATTTTACAAAAATGTGTTTGTCTCTGGAAACTTCTGTTTTTCTAGGCTATTGAAAATTCGAAAATTTATGCCTCGAATCTGATAATCCACATTACTTGATTCCACTGAGTCGTCATAGCCAGCATCCACGCCTGCAGACATCGTGCCAGCAGTTAATCGCCCGTAAAAGAAGGGTGGACGTTGCAACATGCAGATTGCAGCTATAACTCGACCAGTGAAGATGTGACAAAAGTGACCCCCGGGTGTCACCCAGTCGGGCCACACCTCGTAGCTGTTTCTCGTGTGCACCATGTACCCGTGGTGCACACGACCCGGCCTCCAGGGAGGCCGAAGTCACTCTTCCTGCCGTGAATAATTACGGACTATCCGCGAGTGATAGTCTTCAGGTGACGTGTGCCAGGTAAACAACAGAAGTGAAGAATACACGACGGTACTACACGACGGTACTATACATGTCAAACCGTCGATAGCGGTCTTTTTGACTTTGTAACGTCACCTCAGACAGTGGCCAGATGCACTATAACACTTCAGACAGTGGTCAGCTGCACTATAACACTTCAGACAGTGGCCAGCTGCACTATAACACTTCAGACAGTGGTCAGCTGCACTATAACACTTCAGACAGTGGCCAGCTGCACTATAACACTTCAGACAGTGGTCAGCTGCACTATAACACTTCAGACAGTGGTCAGCTGCACTATAACACTTCAGACAGTGGTCAGCTGCACTATAACACCTCAGACAGTGGCCAGGTGCACTATAACACCTCAGACAGTGGCCAGGTGCACTATAACACTTCACACAGTGGCCAGCTGCACTATAACACCTCAGACAGTGGCCAGGTGCACTATAACACCTCAGACAGTGGCCAGCTGCACTATAACACTTCAGACAGTGGTCAGCTGCACTATAACACTTCAAATAGTGACCAGCTACACTGTAACACTTCAGATAGTGACCAGCTACACTGTAACACTTCAGATAGTGACCAGCTACAATATAACACTTCAGATAGTGACCAGCTACACTGTAACACTTCAGTGACCAGCTACACTGTAACACTTCAGTGACCAGCTACACTGTAACATTTCAGACAGTGACCAGCTACACTGTAACATTTCAGACAGTGACCAGCTACACTGTAACATTTCAGACAGTGACCAGCTACACTATAACACTTACACTGTAAAATCTCACACAGTTGCCAGTTACACTATAACACCTCAGACAGGGCCAGCAACACTATAACACTTCAGACAGTGACCAGCTGCACTGTAACATTTCAGACAGTGGCCAGCTACACTATAACACTTCAGACAGTGGCCAGCTACACTGTAACATTTCAGACAGTGGCCAGTTACACTATAACACTTCAGACAGTTTCCAGCTACACTGTTACATTTCAGACAGTACCCGGCTACACTATAACATTTCAGACAGTGGCCAGCTACACTAACATTTCAGACAGTGGCCAGCTACACTAACATTTCAGACAGTGGCCAGCTACACTAACATTTCAGACAGTGGCCAGCTACACTAACATTTCAGACAGTGGCCAGCTACACTAACATTTCAGACAGTGGCTAGCTACACAAACATTTCAGACAATGGCCACCTACACTGTAACATTTCAGATAGTATCCAGCTACACTGTAACACTTCAGAGAGTTACCTGTTACGCTGTAACACTGTTACTGTACCACGTCATGGCCCCGGGGTTACTTGACCACTGTACCACGTCATGGCCAAGGGAATACTAGTCCATTGTACCACGTCATGGCTCCGAGGTTACTGGACCACTGTACCACGTCATGGCCCTTGGTTTACTGGACCACTGTACAACGTCATGGCCCTTGATTTACTGGACCACTGTACCACGTCATGGCTCTTGGTTTACTGGACCACTGTACCACGGCTTTTCCCCGTGGTAACTGAACCACTGTACAGTGTTATGACCCCGGGTTACTGGACCACTGTATCACGCCATGGCCGCGGGGTTACTTAACCATTGTACCACGTCATGTCCCCGGGGTTACTGGACCACTGTACCACGTCATTGCCCCGGGGTTACTGGACTACTGTACCACGCCATGGCCCCGTGGTTACTGGACCACTGTACCACGCCATATCCCCGGGGTTACGGGATCACTGTACCACACAATGGTCCCTGGGTTACTGGACTATTGTACCACGTCATGTCCCCGGGGTTACTTGACCACTGTACCACGTCATGGGCAAGGGAATACTGGTCCATTGTACCACGTCATGGCTCTTGGATTACTGGACCACTGTACCACGTCATGGCCCTTGGTTTACTGGACCACTGTACCACGGCTTTTCCCCGTGGTAGCTGGACCACTGTACCACATTATGGCCTCCGAGTTACTGGACCACTGTACCACGTCATGGCCCCGGGGTTACTGGACCACTGTACCACGCCATGGCCCTGGGTTTACTGGACCACTGTACCACGTCATGGCCCTGGGTTTACTGGACCACTGTACCACACCATTGCCGCGGGGTTACTTAACCATTGTACCACGTCATAGCCCAGAGGTTAGTGGACCAATGTACCACGTCATGTCCCCGGGGTTACTGGACCACTGTACCACGCCATATCCCCGGGGTTACTGGACCACTGTACTGCGTCATGTCTCCGAGTTACTGGACCACTGTACCACGTCATGGACCCGGGGTTACTGAACCATTGTACCACGTCATGTCCCCGGGGTTACTGGACCAATGTGCCACGTCATGACCCCGGGGTTACTGGACCACTGTGCCCCGTCATGACCCCGGGGTTACTGGACCACTGTACCACGCCCTATCCCCGGGGTTACTGGACCACTGTACCACGTCATGGACCCGGGGTTACTGAACCATTGTACCACGTCATAGCCCCGAGATTACTGGACCACTGTACCGCGTCATGGCCACGGGTTACTGGACCATTGCACCACGTCATGGCTCCGGGGTTACTGGACCACTGAACCACGTCATGGCCCCGGGGTTGGTGGACCACTGAACCACGTCATGACCCCGGGGTTGCTAGACCACTGAACCACGTCATGGCCCCCGGGTTGCTGAACCACTGAACCACGTCATGGCCCCGGGGTTGCTGGACCACGTCATGGTCCTGGGGTTGGTGGACCACTGAACCACGTCATGGCCTCGGGGTTGCTGGACCACTGAACCACGTCATGGCCCCGGGGTTACTGGACCACTGAACCACGTCATGGCCCCGGGGTTGCTGGACCACTGAACCACGTCATGGCCCCGGGGTTACTGGACCACTGAACCACGTCATGGCCCCGGGGTTACTTACCTTGAAAGCTTTCTTGCTGTTCTCCTTTCACTTCTCCATTTCCTTTTTCTTCTCATGTTTCTTCCTCTTCCTATTTTATTCCTCTGTTTCTTCCATTTTCTTATTATTCTTTTTTTTCTTGTCATTTTATTATTATTATTATTATTATTATTTTTATTATTATTATTATTATTATTATTATTATTATTATTATTATTATTATTATTATTATTATTATTATTATTATTATTATTATTATTATTATTATTATTATTATTATTTTTATTATTATTATTATTATTATTATTATTATTATTATTATTATTATTATTATTATTATTTTTATTATTATTATTATTATTATTATTATTATTATTATTATTATTATTATTATTATTATTATTATTTTTATTATTATTATTATTATTATTATTATTATCATCATCTTCTTCTTCTTGGAACTTCACACCAGGTCACACAATTGACACTACCCTCCTCTTCCTCGGAACAAACCTGATTTCATTGCATTCCTCTAGGCGCAGTATGACCCCTACGGTTATAAAGCTTACCCATGTATGCAATAACTTAGCACTGTTGTGCAACTTGTCTTGATAGTAACTGTGAACAGTGACAAGACAACAGCGAACAGTGAAAAAGCAACAGTGAACAGTGACAAGACAACAGTTAACAGTGACACGACAGCAATGAACAGGAATGAGAGGACAGTGAGCAGTGACCATATGGCAGCGAAGCAGTGACATATACACTGACAAAAGACCAGGAGCTGTGAATCGACCCCTTGTAACCGCTTATAGGTGAGTGCAATATACCAATACACACCTGTGTTTGTGGTAATTAAGTGTATTGGTGTATTAAGTGTGTTGCACCAGCTGTACCAGCAGGTACAGCTGGTGCAACATACAAATTAGCAGGATGTGTCGCCACACATCTTTCCAACTTCCAGAGAACTCTCAGCCTCGCTCATCTCAAGCACTCTAGCCACCTCCTCTCAGCCTCGCTCATCTCAAGCACTCTAGCCACCTCCTCTCAGCCTCGCTCATCTCAAGCACTCTAGCCACCTCCTCTCAGCCTCGCTCATCTCAAGCACTCTAGCCACCTCCTCTCAGCCTCGCTCATCTCAAGCACTCTAGCCACCTCCTCTCAGCCTCGCTCATCTCAAGCACTCTAGCCACCTCCTCTCAGCCTCGTTCATCTCAAGCACTCTAGCAACCTCTCAGCCTCGCTCATCTCAAGCACTCTAGCCACCACCTCTCAGCCTCGCTCATCTCAAGCACCTCCTTAACCGCGTCATAGACCTCACTGTCCGAAACAAGAACATAAGAAAGAAAGAACACTGCAGCAGGCCTAATGACCCATGAGAGGCAGGTCCATGTCACTCCACGGCTTAGACGAATTACCCATTTAGTAAGGTCACTTCCACTTAGGGAAGGACCACGGCATCTGACCTAGTAGCACAAGCTAGTCAGGTCCAACTCACACAAACCCACACCCCCTCATGTATTTATCTAACCTATTTTTAAAACTGCACAACGTCTTAGCTTCTATGACGGTACTTGGCAAACTTGTACCTGGAGGAACTGGAAGCTGCACGCTTAGCCAGCATCCTCCCCACGAACGTCACGTTGCTACGATGCGTGGGCAACGTTACTTGACTCACGAAATCGTAATGACACGATTGCAAACAAACCATACCACGGGTGGGGTTAGAACCCGCCATCAGAGGGTTCTAACCCTACCCGTGGTATGTTTTTTTTGGAAAACGTTCTTTTTATAAACTCCCAAACGTTTTAATGTGCAGAATCAACAGAGAAAAAGACTCAACGCAATTGAACCGGCCATACAATTTACTCTAGAGGAAGAGTTCGATTACTGGTTATCATTAATCAATGTCTTCATTCAATGTCTTTCATTCAAAACCTTCAAACAATTACGATCTTGCTTCATTTCCAGTCAAGATACTAAGATAGAGCGAATGATCTTCACTGGATTTTCCCTAAGATCATACTTCTCACCTTCTCTATCATCAATGGTTGTAAGAAAAGAGCCTTATAAATCATCTATTCTCCACATAATAATACCACTTTAAACAAAGTTGTAATCACCATAACCTGGTGGTTGTGGTGAACCTCTCCAGAGTGCTGGCAGAAGCCAGCACTGGAGTGGCCGCTCTAGCCACAACCTTCATCAAAGACTTGACTGACACCAAGGTAACGAATCCTGAAGCAGGCAATGCAGGGGTAAACAGAATTCCTGCAATTGTTACTACTACAACTGCTACTATTACTACTATTTCTACTACTACTTCAACTACCAATATTACTACTATTGCTATTACTACTACTACTACTATTACTACTGCTGCAACTATTACTACTACTACCACCACCCCCACCAATAGCACCAGTATGGGACAATAGACGTTCAGTGCTCATTCTCTTTCACTTCTCTTACCTATAAATATCCTCTGTGTCCTTGTATTTTTTGTATTGGCTTGACAAACATCCTGCCACTAAACGTCACATTAGTTGCACATGTCTCTTTTACTCAACATATTGTCGGTAATTCTACCAAAAATCTGACATAATTTCACTCTTATGTCTCTCTTGTTGAGATGTTTATTGTGGGATGTCTGTCACCTGTCATGACACATCACCTGTCATGACACATCACCTGTCATGATGGTCTTTGACGTCAGGTGAAGAAATTCTGTGCTACTGTGTGTTCCAACTGCAGTACCACCCTGGTACTACTGAAGTAGTGCCCCAGTAGTACCAGGGCATTGAAGGTACCGGAGTAGCACCAGTGGTGATGGAAGGAGGGTGCTATAGGTGTTGCAGTGGCACCAGTGGTGCAATTGGACCACTCTGGTGTTGGTTCCACTGCATTACCCTAACTGCACCACCAGTTTTAAAAATGGGAAAATTACGCGGCTGTAGTCGTTTGTGAAACTATATTCCACCAGGTCTCTGAGGTGTGTTATTGACTCCCCAGTGGTGAGTGACTCCCCAGTGGTGAGTGACTCCCCAGTGGTGAGTGACTCCCCAGTGGTGAGTGACTCCCCAGTGGTGAGTGACTCCCCAGTGGTGAGTGACTCCCCAGTGGTGAGTGACTCCCCAGTGGTGAGTGACTCCCAGTGGTGAGTGACTCCCCAGTGGTGAGTGACTCCACAGTGGTGAGTGACTCCCAGTGGTGAGTGACTCCCAGTGGTGAGTGACTCCCAGTGGTGAGTGACTCCCCAGTGGTGAGTGACTCCCAGTGGTGAGTGACTCCAGTGGTGAGTGACTCCCCAGTGGTAAGTGACTCCCCAGTGGTGAGTGACTCCCCAGTGGTGAGTGACTCCCCAGTGGTGAGTGACTCCCCAGTGGTGAGTGACTCCCCAGTGGTGACTCCCCAGTGGTGAGTGACTCCCCAGTAGTGACTCCCCAGTGGTGAGTGACACCCCAGTAGTGACTCCCCAGTGGTGAGTGACTCCCCAGTAGTGACTCCCCAGTGGTGAGTGACTCCCCAGTAGTGATTCCCCAGTGGTGAGTGACTCCCCAGTAGTGACTCCCCAGTGGTGAGTGACTCCCCAGTAGTGACTCCCCAGTGGTGACTCCCCAGTGGTGACTGCATCAGTGGATATACTTATTCAAATGTTACAATGTTGTAGCTCTTGAACTGGGATTATTTTTGTTGTTGTTTATGCGTTAGTTGATTTATAACGAAAGTGAACCGTGCTTCACACACTAACAAGAGAAAGCCGTGCTTCACACACTAACAAGAGAAAGCCGTGCTTCACACACTAACAAGAGAAAGCCGTGCTTCACACACTAACAAGAGAAAGCCGTGCTTCACACACTAACAAGAGAAAGCCGTGCTTCACACACTAACAAGAGAAAGCCGTGCTTCACACACTAACAAGAGAAAGCCGTGCTTCACACACTAACAAGAGAAAGCCGTGCTTCACACACTAACAAGAGAAAGCCAGTGCTTCACACACTAACAAGAGAAAGCCGTGCTTCACACACGCTAACAAGAGAAAGCCGTGCTTCACACACTAACAAGAGAAAGCCGTGCTTCACACACTAACAAGAGAAAGCCGTCTTCACACACTAACAAGAGAAAGCCGTGCTTCACACACTAACAAGAGAGAGCCGTGCTTCACACACTAACAAGAGAAAGCCGTGCTTCACACACTAACAAGAGAAAGCCGTGCTTCACACACTAACAAGAGAGAGCCGTGCTTCACACACTAACAAGAGAAAGCCGTGCTTCACACACTAACAAGAGAAAGCCGTGCTTCACACACTAACAAGAGAAAGCCGTGCTTCACACACTAACAAGAGAAAGCCGTGCTTCACACACTAACAAGAGAAAGCCGTGCTTCACACACTAACAAGAGAAAGCCATGCTTCACACACTAACGAGAGAAAGCCGTGCTTCACACACTAACAAGAGAAAGCCGTGCTTCACACACTAACAAGAGAAAGCCGTGCTTCACACACTAACAAGAGAAAGCCGTGCTTCACACACTAACAAGAGAAAGCCGTGCTTCACACACTAACAAGAGAAAGCCGTGCTTCACACACTAACAAGAGAAAGCCGTGCTTCACACACTAACAAGAGGGAGCCGTGCTTCACACACTAACAAGAGAAAGACGTGCTTCACACACTAACAAGAGAAAGCCGTGCTTCACACACTAACAAGAGAAAGCCGTGCTTCACACACTAACAAGAGAGAGCCGTGCTTCACACACTAACAAGAGCAAGCCGTGCTTCACACACTAACAAGAGAAAGCCATGCTTCACACACTAACAAGAGAAAGCCGTGCTTCACACACTAACAAGAGAAAGCCGTGCTTCACACACTAACAAGAGAAAGCCGTGCTTCACACACTAACAAGAGAAAGCCGTGCTTCACACACTAACAAGAGAAAGCCGTGCTTCACACACTAACAAGAGAAAGCCGTGCTTCACACACTAACAAGAGAAAGCCGTGCTTCACACACTAACAAGAGAGAGCCGTGCTTCACACACTAACAAGAGAGAGCCGTGCTTCACACACTAACAAGAGAAAGCCGTGCTTCACACACTAACAAGAGAAAGCCGTGCTTCACACACTAACAAGAGAAAGCCGTGCTTCACACACTAACGAGAGAAAGCCAGTGCTTCACACACTAACAAGAGAAAGCCGTGCTTCACACTAACAAGAGAAAGCCGTGCTTCACACACTAACAAGAGAAAGCCGTGCTTCACCCTCTAACGAGAAAGCCGTGCTTCACACACTAACAAGAGAAAGCCGTGCTTCACACACTAACAAGAGAAAGCCGTGCTTCACACACTAACAAGAGAAAGCCGTGCTTCACACACTAACAAAGAGAGCCGTGCTTCACACACTAATAAGAGAAAGCCGTGCTTCACACACTAACAAGAGAAAGCCGTGCTTCACACACTAACAAGAGAAAGCCGTGCTTCACACACTAACAAGAGAAAGCCGTGCTTCACACACTAACAAGAGAGAGCCGTGCTTCACACACTAACAAGAGAAAGCCGTGCTTCACACACTAACAAGAGAAAGCCGTGCTTCACACACTAACAAGAGAAAGCCGTGCTACACACTAACAAGAGAGAGCCGTGCTTCACACACTAACAAGAGAAAGCCGTGCTTCACACACTAACAAGAGAAAGCCGTGCTTCACACACTAACAAGAGAAAGCCGTGCTTCACACACTAACAAGAGAAAGCCGTGCTTCACACACTAACAAGAAGAGCCGTGCTTCACACACTAACAAGAGAAAGCCGTGCTTCACACACTAACAAGAGAAAGCCGTGCTTCACACACTAACAAGAGAAAGCCGTGCTTCACACACTAACAAGAGAAAGCCGTGCTTCACACACTAACAAGAGAAAGCCGTGCTTCACACACTAACAAGAGAAAGCCGTGCTTCACACACTAACAAGAGAGAGCTGTGCTTCACTGACCAGCAACAGACAGTCAGGTATATTTCTAAAAAGAAAATGGTAGGAATCTAGTTTGATAGGATCTCTGGAAGACGGTTTTCCAAATGTTCCTGACCAGTGTCCTGATTATTAAGTAGACAGATTAAAGGCGAATATGACTAAGTCTATGTGTAATGTTTACATAAGCTCCTCAAGACTGCAAGATGGAACTTACTGAGACGCTCACTCATCTCTTCAATACAGTAAGCTCTTTTAAAACTTTATTTACAGTAAGCTCTCTTAAAACCTTCTCTATATACAGTAAGCTTTATATAGAATAGCGAGTGGAATGACCTTCACAGTCTACCTGGAGTCTACCTGGAGGTCGTTCAGGGTGTTAATACCCCCGTGCCCTAGTCCCTGACCAGGCCTTTCGGTGGACCAGGGCCTGATCAACAAGGTTGTTACTCCTGGCCGTACGTACTATAAAATTTTGGATGCCCTTTTTAAAATCTCATTAACATAAACAAAATCAGAGTACCCAGAGGTGCTTTATAAGAGAGCGTACTGTATATCAATAAAAACGGGTATCATACTTGAATGTGTGGAAGTTGGTTAATGTGATTCCTATCGTCGCATCTAGAGATAAGTTCCTACCATCGAGTTACAGGTCAGTCAGCATGACGCTATTAGTGGGAAAATTTATAGGATATAAAACTAAACATTATCTTGATGGACATAAAATGATTAATGGGTCTCAACGCAGGTTTATAATGGGCCAGTCTGGCCAGACAAATTTACTGACATGAGTAAATTCACGTTCAATACAAAAAACAGCTGGGTCCTGACAGCTGGGTTCTGACAGCTGGGTCCAGACAGCTGGGTCCTGACAGGTGGGTCCTGACAGCTGGGTCCTGACAGCTCCCCGTGTTCTGTACAGCTGTATGTTTCAGACAGCTGACAGTAGATCCTAGACAAGAGCAAGTGCTGACATCCTTGTAAGGTGTTGTGAGCAATAAGAGGATTAAATACTATGTTTGTTATGTTCAGTCATTTATGGCTGTGTTGTTGTTGTGGAGCCGGGCAATGGAGAGTACACTTGTTATTGTTACTCTAGCTTTCATTAACCTACAACCATAACAATCCTCTGTCTTGATGATAATCTTGACATCATTCCACTTCATCAAGTGGTCGTGGCTGTATCTGTAAGCAACAGAGTTATTAACATCGTCGCCACGGCTGGCGTATTTATTTATTAACACGGGTGTGTGTCTCTGGCTGTCTAAATTTTATCGCATCCTTCACGTGCTATATATATTAATTATCACACCGGCAGTCTCCCACCGAAGTAGGGTGACCTGAAAAGGAATAAACATTTTTACTTTCATTCAATCTATCACTGTGTTGCCAGGGGCGTGCCGATACTAGAGTTCAGACGCCCCTCCAAACTGCAAATATCCTCGCCCCTCCTCCTTCAGAGTGCAGGCACTGAAGCACACACTGTTACGGGATATGCTTGCGATACGAACGATTTGGTTATTAATTATCGTTCATTATGTTATCAGCTGGCGCCGAACCTGTATCTGTTATCTGTGTATGGGGCGTTTGCAGTGGGAATTGTTTTTTTTTTTAGTTGCAGTGGATCGCATAAAGGGAACATTGCGAAGAACAGAATCTGACTCACTAAAGTTTTGTCACCCATATTTTAGCGTATGTTTAACAGTGGCGTTGAAATCTGCTTCGCTGACAAGCGATAGATATCCTTGTCTCGTTGACTATCAATAGACATCCTTGTCTCGCTCACTAGCGACAGACATCCATTTTTATCAACAATTTCTTGTCGGTCTTGCCTGAAAAAGACACAGATGATGACGTCCCAGCAATTAAAAACTCCAGAGGCTCTGTTGGCAACAGATGACATGATATAATAGACGCAAGAAACACTAAACAAGTTAATCAGTTAAAACAAAATAGGTTCCCGTACCCCGACGAACTGTTTACAAAGGTGTTTAAAGAATGCTAGATGGACCTTTGCGAACCAATTCCTAATGTTTACAATGTATCACAATGGAGTGACCAGTTTGTAAGAAAGGCCTCGATGGTAAGCAGATTATTAGAACCAATAACAGATGAAGTACACAAAAGCCAAGTTGATTCATAATATTTTGTTTTTGCCATATAAATTTATCGACTATTTAGTAAGGTATTTGAGTCATGTACTATAAAAATATGTGATGTTCTGTACTTTATGAAGACTGAGACGCTTGTGCTACATTTGGGAATCTTTAGTGAGGAAACGTTTCGCCCACCAGTGGCTTCTTCAGTCCAATACAGAGAAGAACGGTGGAAGATGTGGTGGAATTTGAGGTAATCAGTCCCTCAGCCTGGAGTAGATGTCTTCAGTCCATCAATCTGAAGAAGCCACTGGCTGGCGAAACGTTCCATCAATAAAGATTCCGAAATGTTGCACTAGTGTCTCATTCTTGCACTTGTCAGTTTTCTAAAGCATTTATATCACACTTACTCTACTTTAACTTGAATTCATTAAGGTTTTCGATAGTATCAAAGACTATTAAAGAAAGTGGCAGCACATGGTATTGGAGGAAAGCTTCTCTCATGGACTGAAGGCTAACTGACAGACAGGCAGCAGAAAGTCTGCACAAATGGCCTTGCACGGGGATCGCTTTTGATGAATGGGTTAATTTAGTCAAGAAGATTATCCAAGATGAGGATGCTAAGACCCCACAGTGTGGAACCATTGACATGTCACGGTGACATGATCAGTAAGACCAGAGGCCTCCATGTCGTTACGAGTTCTATAATATTTCAATTTTCCTGATAATGGGAAATTTCTAAGCAAAAATGAAATAAGTCCAACTTTCATAGAATTTATATTTTGGATAAATTGTCCGTAACAGCATAAAATCCACACCATATGGTTTAGCTTTAAAAATTCAGTCTTAGAAGGTTTGTTAAGTAAAACTCCAATGAAGTCATGGAGAGAGGAAGCATTTTCACATTATTATTATTATTATTATTATTATTATTATTGCTTTTATTACTATTATTCTTATTTATTATTATTTTTTTTGGAGTCATTCCAAGGGATATTGTACACATGTTAATAGGCGTCCATAAGGCAGTGGACAGAATATATTCTGCGTATCGAGTCAATTACAGTAGAGTGTCGTGATTCAGTGTTACAACTGATGCAGTTTATACCAGTGAGTTCCATAAGGGGTGGTACCGCCCCCGTAGGGGAGGTGGAATGATTCAGAGGGGCTTGAGGAAAAAGGGGGGTGTTAGGGGGGCGCCAGAGTGTCATCAGAACCAAGGGAGTGTTTGTTTTAAAAAATCTATATGATAAAGTCTAAGTCACGAGCACTTAAGTAACACAAATAGTTTACAAAGAATAAAACTAACATAGCGTTATACACGAAAGCATAGTCTTATTTTATTTTGTGGTCCGAAGTCGGAATTAAAAGTCCGAACGTTTGTTCGGACGCGCCACATGCCAGCCAGATCAAACAGCAGACGTGTGGGTACTGCTGATGGTCGGATTTTCATGTCTGCAAGGGCTAAGGCTCTAGGTCTGTACGCACTACATTTTATCTTTAGTCTTGTAATGTACATTTTAAAATATATTACAAAGCTGTGACTAAGTGGTATTGATGAGATGGTATTGGTGGGAAGTGTTGCTGTGCTAAGGCTGAGGCCAAAGTTCAAAAAAATCAAATCAAGATTTTTGGTTACAAAAAACATTTCTGACCGCTACCCTGCACAGTGACCGCTACCCTGCACTGTGACCGCTACCCTGCACTGTGACCGCTACCCTGCACTGTGACCACTACCCTGCACAGTGACCGCTACCCTGCACTGTGACCGCTACCCTGCACTGTGACCGCTACCCTGCACTGTGACCGCTACCCTGCACAGTGACCGCTACCCTGCACTGTGACCGCTACCCTGCACTGTGACCGCTACCCTGCACTGTGACCGCTACCCTGCACTGTGACCACTACCCTGCACAGTGACCGCTACCCTGCACTGTGACCGCTACCCTGCACTGTGACAGCTACCCTGCACTGTGACCACTACCCTGCACTGTGACCACTACCCTGCACTGTGACCACTACCCTGCACTGTGACAGCTACCCTACACTGTGACCACTACCCTGCACTGTGACAGCTACCCTACACTGTGACCACTACCCTGCACTGTGACCGCTACCCTACACTGTGACCGCTACCCTGCACTGTGACCGCTACCCTGCACTGTGACTGCTACCCTGCACTGTGACTGCTACCCTGCACTGTGACCACTACCCTGCACTGTGACCACTACCCTGCACTGTGACCACTACACTGCACTGTGACCACTACCCTGCACTGTGACCACTACACTGCACTGTGACCACTACCCTGCACTGTGACCGCTACCCTGCACTGTGACCACTACCCTGCACTGTGACCGCTACCCTGCACTGTGACCGCTACTCTGCACTGTGACCGCTACCCTGCACTGTGACCGCTACCCTGCACTGTGACCACTACCCTGCACTGTGACCGCTACCCTGCACTGTGACCGCTACCCTGCACTGTGACCACTACCCTGCACTGTGACACTACCCTGCACTGTGACCGCTACCCTGCCGCTACCCTACACTGTGACCGCTACCCTGCACTGTGACCACTACCCTGCACTGTGACCGCTACCCTGCACTGTGACCACTACCCTGCACTGTGACCGCTACCCTGCACTGTGACCGCTACCCTGCACTGTGACCACTACCCTACACTGTGACCGCTACCCTGCACTGTGACCACTACTCTGCACTGTGACCACTACCCTGCACTGTGACCGCTACCCTGCACTGTGACCGCTACCCTGCACTGTGACCACTACCCTGCACTGTGACCACTACCCTTCACTGTGACCGCTACCCTGCACTGTGACCACTACCCTGCACTGTGACCACTACCCTGCACTGTGACCGCTACCCTGCACTGTGACCACTACCCTGCACTGTGACCGCTACGTTGCACTGTGACCGCTACCGTGCACTGTGACCACTACCCTGCACTGTGACCGATACCCTGCACTGTGACCACTACCCTGCACTGTGACCACTACCCTGCACTCTGACCACTACCCTGCACTGTGACCGCTACCCTGCACTGTGACCGCTACCCTGCACTGTGACCGCTACCCTACACTGTGACCGCTACCCTGCACTGTGACCGCTACCCTGCACTGTGACCACTACCCTGCACTGTGACCGCTACCCTGCACTGTGACTGCTACCCTGCACTGTGACCACTACCCTGCATTGTGACTGCTACCCTGCACTGTGACCACTACCCTGCACTGTGACCGCTACCCTGCACTGTGACCGCTACCCTGCACTGTGACCACTACCCTGCACTGTGACCGCTACCCTGCACTGTGACCACTACCCTGCACTGTGACCACTACCCTGCACTCTGACTGCTACCCTGCACTGTGACCACTACCCTGCACTGTGACTGCTACCCTGCACTGTGACCGCTACCCTGCATTGTGACCACTACCCTGCATTGTGACCGCTACCCTGCACTGTGACCACTACCCTGCACTGTGACCGCTACCCTGCATTGTGACCACTACCCTGCATTGTGACCGCTACCCTGCACTGTGACTGCTACTCTGCACTGTGACCACTACCCTGCACTGTGACCACTACCCTACTGTGACTGCTACCCTGCACTGTGACCACTACCCTGCACTGTGTCCACAACCCTGCACTGTGACCCTACCCTGCACTGTGACCACTACCCTGCACTGTGACCGCTACCCTGCACTGTGACCACTACCCTGCACTGTGACTGCTACCCTGCACTGTGACTGCTATCCTGCACTGTGACCACTACTCTGCACTGTGACCACTACCCTGCACTGTGACCGCTACCCTGCACTGTGACTGCTACCCTGCACTGTGACTGCTACCCTGCACTGTGACTGCTACCCTGCACTGTGACCGCTACCCTGCACTGTGACCACTACCCTGCACTGTGACTGCTACCCTGCACTGTGACCACTACCCTGCACTGTGACCACTACCCTGCACTGTGACCGCTACCCTGCACTGTGACCACTACCCTGCACTGTGACCGCTACCCTGCACTGTGACCACTACCTGCACTGTGACCACTACCCTGCACTGTGACCCTACCCTGCACTGTGACCCTACCCTGCACTGTGACTGCTACCCTGCACTGTGACCGACTACCCTGCACTGTGACCGCTTCCCTGCACTGTGACTGCTACTCTGCATTGTGACCGCTACCCTGCACTGTGACCGCTACCCTGCACTGTGACCACTACCCTGCACTGTGACCGCTACCCTGCACTGTGACCGCTACCCTGCACTGTGACCACTACCCTGCACTGTGACCGCTACCCTGCACTGTGACCACTACCCTGCACTGTGACCACTACCCTGCACTGTGACTGCTACCCTGCACTGTGACTGCTACCCTGCACTGTGACCACTACCCTGCACTGTGACCACTACCCTGCACGTGCCCACCCTGCCTGACCACTACCCTGCACTGTGACCACTACCCTGCACTGTGACCACTACCCTGCACTGTGACCACTACCCTGCACTGTGACCGCTACCCTGCACTGTGACTGCTACCCTGCACTGTGACCACTACCCTGCACTGTGACCACTACCCTGCACTGTGACCACTACCCTGCACTGTGACCACTACCCTGCACTGTGACCACTACCCTGCACTGTGGAACAAAGTCAAGATGTACTTTATGGTATTCCCAACATTATATTTAGTAGAGTGAGGCTTCAGTACAGTCGACAATCTTCTTTCCAAGCCAAGAAACTGAGTGAAAATTCCTGAACGCGGGATCTAAGACTTCTTCTTAGTGCCTTCAAAACTGATCTTGAGAAGCTGATATCCCTGCACCAAGAATATATATATAAAATTGATTATAACTATGACCATAATTTTTAAAGTGGTGGATCGATAACCCATCGGAAGGCCTCGGTCAGATGACCAAAACCTCCAACGGCTGGTCATCATAAGACCCGCGTCAGCAAACACTTGTCCTGTTTCCTGACGAACCTTACGTAACTTAACCTAACCTGCACCAAGCACATCCATCTCATTAAAATTGTTAGGACAATGTGTATAGGTGTTTGGTAGCAGCCAGTTCCAGTCGAGTGAGCAATGGAGACGTCAGTCAAGCTGCATTCAGGATAATATTCACATAAAAAACACATAGCAACAGATGATCTATCCAGATCACTCACAGTGCTCAAACATTCATCTCTGGATGCTGAATCTTTCCCCAATTTTGTGTCATCCGCTTATTTTGGTATCTTAGTTGTTGTTCTTACTAAGAGATGATTTATGCACATTGTGAAAAAGAGTGGATCAAGCGCCGTTCCCTGAGGAATTCCGCCTCTCAGACACATTACGTTCAGTACCACTCTCTTTCCTGTCTGTGAGCCACTCAGACACATCTCCATTTAGTGCCACTCTCAGTGTGTGAGCCCATGGTGCTACCAACTGAGCCACGAAACACCCTACCAGAGCCTTCTTTCTTCCCTAAAGGAGTTATTCCTCATAGTATATACACCATTTGATCGCGTCCTGCAAATTCTTCAACCCAAATGGCTTAGCAGAGCGGTACAAACCTATCCCTCACGATTCATTAACAAATCTATCATAATTCCTATTTGTTATAAATATAACCATAATTTTTAAAGGGGTCAGATGACCAAAATCTAAAGCTGTGGGTCATTATATGACTAAGACCCGAGTCAGGAAACACTTGTCCTGTTTCCTGACAAAATTTACCTAACCTAATTTAGAATCTATATTCCTGGGAGCGAGGTCTCTCCCAAGGATCTCCCTCAAAGAGTCCTTGTCTCTCCATCTCTCAAAGAAGGATTATCTAGCAGTTATTTATCCAATCATTATCATTCCTTCCTTATCCCCCAGAAATGAAAGTGGGAAGTTAATATATCCTCGTGCAATACAAGAACACAGGAATTCTATTCTCTCGTTGCACATTCTCATAAATTTCTAATCTTGCAATTCACGTCAACAAAGGTACTTGACATGAAGAAGTTAATGAGTTATACCTGAGTATTATATCTTTGATAAACTTATCTTTTTATTATAATTGTCGTTATTATTATTATTCTTATTATTATTATTATTCTTATTCTTATTCTTATTATTATTCTTATTCTTATTCTTATTATTATTATTATTATTATTATTATTATTATTATTATTATTATTATTATTATTATTATTATTATTATTATTATTATTATTATTATTATTATTATTATTATTATTATTTTATTATTATTATTATTATTATTATTATTAGTATTATTATTATTATTATTATTATTATTATTATTATTATTATTATTATTATTATTATTATTATTATTATTAATATTATTATTATTGTTATTATTATTATAATAAAATAACGATAATAAATCTCTGACAGCTCCAACACTGTGACTCACTCTGACAGCTCCAACACTGTGACTCACTCTGACAGCTCCAGCACTGACTCACTCGACAGCTCCAGCACTGACTCACTCTGACAGCTCCAGCACTGACTCACTCTGACAGCTCCAACACTGCAAAACAAACTGACAGCTGACTTTCTCTCCCGCACAGGCAACAAGAGCAAGGTGTCCGGGAGCTGGAGTCCGCCTGAGTTTGATGAGTCACTTCCTAACAACATTACAGTCATGGAAGGAGAGTCAGTATCTCTTCCATGTGTTGTCTACAAGCTCAGAGGAAGATCAGTAAGTATATATATATATATATATATATATATATATATATATATATATATATATATATATATATATATATATATATATAATTTTGCCTAATAGCTTGAACTAAGTAATCCAGCTAAGAAAATTTAATATATTTGATTTAGAATAGACAGGAATTTGCAAAACCTTTATTTAAAACTTACATATTTTAATGACGACGAAATTAAACTAGAAATTTGAGAAGAAAGTTGAATCATTTAGGCAGTAAAAAAATGCAAGTAGCTCAATAATGCAACAATATAAGTTATGTTTTAATTAGAACTCAAATGTGAAATAAATGGTAGTTTTAACTTGTAGTTAACACGTTATTAATGCGTCTTCCTGAAACAGGTGTGGTAAGGTAAGCTTCGTCAGGAAACAGAACGAGGGTTTCCTGACGCGGGTCTTAGATGATAACCCGCCGTTGGAGCTTTTTGTCATCTGACCGAGGCCTTCCCCTGGCTTATCGGTCCACCCCTTTAAAAATTATGGTCATAGTTATAACCATTTTAACATCATCCCTGAAGCAAGTGATTTCGGAATCTAATTAAAGCTTTTAAAAGGATTAAACACAGGGAGAATAATTTTATGTAAATTCCTCAATAATACAAACCAGCTACAGTCTTAAATATTATAATAACCACAATCAAGGTTTTCAGGAAAATATTTCTATAGAATTTATTAATGTTACAATAGATGAAAACCATTATACATCTCAGGTTTACCTAAACATGTCTTCAATGGTAAACTATGGTAGATTATTAAGTGTAAAGAGTTCAGTTGATTTTTTATTGTTGTTAAGTTCAGATTTCAAGTTCTGTTTATGTAAGGACTCCAACAATCTGAGGTCAAGTAG
This sequence comes from Cherax destructor, assembly GCA_009830355.1. Lineage (NCBI taxonomy): Eukaryota > Metazoa > Arthropoda > Malacostraca > Decapoda > Parastacidae > Cherax > Cherax destructor. The sequence goes on from WNWK01000454.1 coordinate 364,399, forward strand.
TTACAGTACTTATTCAACATTTTAAAGTAATTTAACGGGTGATTTAAGGCAAATGAATGTTCCCGAATTTCGAAAATAGAGAAGCGTGGGTCTAGGAAAGACTAGTTGTGCAAGACACACCTTATGTTCGTGCACTATGACTTTCGTGAAGTTACGTGAAGAACTATTAACGTAGCGCAACGAACAGTTGGGATATTTGTAGCTAAGATATTGTATATAGCTGTAATATAACTTTTCTATATTATTTGCACAGGTGTCGTGGATCCGACAGAGGGACCTACACGTTATATCTGCCAACGAACTAACCTTCATCTCAGACGACAGGTTCAAGGTGACCATCTTAAGCTGAATGCGAGATGAGTGTCAGATTATGACACAGTGATGTCACGCTGATGTGACAATGATGACACTGTAATATTACAATGCTGTTATTGTGATGTCATCATCATGTCACTGGGATGTTACAATGATCTCGGTGGTATTCCATTAATATCACTGTGATGGCACAGTAATACCCCGATGGTGTCAGTAATATCACGATGATGTGAGAGAGATGTCATAATGATGTTACAATGATGTCGCTAATGTTACACTGATGTCACTAATGTTACAGTGATTTAGCTAATGTTACAATGTCACTCATGTTACAATGAAATCTCTATGTCACAATGACGTCTCAATGCCACAGTGTCACAGTGATGTCAGAGAAACACCTGCACACCGTCGTGTAATTAAGAATATATATATATATATATATATATATATATATATATATATATATATATATATATATATATATATATATATATATATATATATATATATTAATGCATTCACGAAACAAGTGGTTCTTAACATATAGTAAACTATATGGGTCGGGAATCAAACCTTCGATACACTCCACCCTGGTAGGCCATCAAAATTTCGAGACGCCCTAAATCACTTAACCACCAATGTCACATACATCAGGTGTCCAGTGCTCAGAACAGCAACATCTTAACCCCTCCTTCAGAGTGTAGCCTCTGTACTTTCCACCTCCAGGATTCGTGTCCTGTTAACTTATTTCCCTTAATCCCTTCTATAATGTTACTTTCTTCACACTCCAACAGCACGTATAATCGTGAAAACCATCTGCTTCCACTCACTCCTATCTACCACGTTCGCAAGCCTGTTAGATGTCCAAGCCCCTGGCACTCAAAATCTCCTTTACCCCCTCCCTCCAGCCCTTCCTGGGACGACCCATACCGGATTTATATGCCCTCTGTTATCCTATTTTGCTCTACACTCTCTAAATGTCCAAACCATCTTGTATACCAATATATAGAAATCTTACACTAAGAGGAAAACAGTAGGATTTACCCTAGATTGTATTACCTAGCTGCTAAAGTTCCTAGTTAGCCTTCCTAACTTACCTACCTTGCTGGTCTTGGTTCATCTAGGGTTCACATAATCGTCTCCTTCAGGTGAACATCGACAACGCCACTTCGTCGTACACTCTGGAGGTGACGACCGCCCTGAGGAACGACTCAGGGGTGTACGAGTGTCAGGTGAATACACGACCAAAACTCTCCCGTCCTGTCGTACTCGCTGTCCAAGGTGAGTCCTTACTGTCCAAGGTGAGTCTTTACTGTCCAAGGTGAGTCCTTACTGTCCAAGGTGAGTCCTTACTGTCCAAGGTGAGTCCTTACTGTCCAAGGTGAGTCCTTACTGTCCAAGGTGAGTCCTTACTAGTAAGTCCAAGGTGAGTTCTTACTGTCTTAGGTGAGTACTTACTGTCCAGGGTGAGTCCTTACTGTCCAGGGTGAGTCCTTACTGTCCATAATGAATCCTTATTATTCAGGGTGAGTCCTTACTGTCCAAGGTGAGTCTTTACTGTCCAAGGTGAGTCTTTACTGTCCAAGGTGAGTCTTTACTGTCCAAGTTGAGTCTTTACTGTTCAAGGTGAGTCTTTACTGTCCAAGGTGAGTCTTTACTGTCCAAGGTGAGTCTTTACTGTCCAAGGTGAGTCTTTACTGTCCAAGGTGAGTCTTTACTGTCCAAAGTGAGTCTTTACTGTCCAAGGTGAGTCTTTACTGTCCATGGTGAGTCTTTACTGTCCTAGGTGAGTCTTGACAGTTCTTACTGTCCTCGCTGTCTATCCCCACAATGATTTCTACAATACTGTCTCTCCTCGCATTGCTGCCTACAATAGTTCTCCTCACAACACAATACCGTGTGTCTACTCACAACACAATACCGTGTGTCTACTCACAACACAATACCGTGTGTCTACTCACAACACATTACCATGTGTTTTCTCACAACACATTACTGTCTCCTCACAACACAATACCATGTGTATCCTCACAACACAATACCCCTCACAACACTTCCTCTAATAGTCTCTTCTAAACAATACCTGCAACACTCTCCCCACCACAATTCCTGCAATACTCTCCACACAATACTGCTATATCGAGTTGGTGTAACTTTCAACACACATTAAAAACTCATTGAACCCTGGAAAACATACTGCTGTGCCATTTTAATCCGGGGTTCACAATAGAGTTCCCACACACTGATTTTCGGTCTCACTTTTGATCACTTATTAGTTGAGGTAATTGTGTGGAGGGTTACCGTCTGTTGTAACGTGTGTTATAACGTCTGTTGTAACGTAGGGTTTACAGTTACGGAAACAGAAGTGTGGTGCTGGTGTTTCTGTTTTTGGTGTTTAACTCACAGTGAACAGTGATTAATTTGCTTTTAAAATCCGTTGAAATAACAGGCTAAGAGATGTTATTCTCCCTCATCTCATTTACAGGCTGAAAGTTGTTATCTTTCCTCAGCTCATTTACAGGCTAAGAGATGTTATTCTCCCTCAGCTCATTTACAGGCTGAAAGCTGTTATATTACCTCAGCTCATTTACAGGCTGAGAACTTTTATCTTATCTCGGTTCATTTTTGTGCCTAGGCCTATCGAAGGTATACGTACTTACTTCCTCTCTGAATGTCACCCATGGAAGTCACCTAACACTCAGGTACCTAATTACTAAACCGAAGAGCAGCATCAGATGCAAGAATCAGCAAGGATTTAGGATATAATGGTCGTGTGGAGAGGAAGATGAACCTGGGATATTATGTTGCGTTATTGTTCTTTGTTGATAACGAACCTGTAAGTTGTTTCAATTGATAATCCTGCGAGTGCCACCCTGTACCTTTGATAATCCAGCAGGTGCCACTCTGTACCCATGATAATCTAGCAGGTGCCACTCTGTACCCTTGATAATACAGCAGGTGCCACTCTGGACCCTTGATAATCTAGCAGGTGCCACTCTTTACCCTTGATAATACAGCAGGTGCCACTCTGGACTCTTGATAATCCAGCAGGTGCCACTCTGGACTCATGATAATCTAGCAGATGCCACTCTGTACCCATGATAATCTAGCAGGTGCCACTCTGTACCCTTGATAATACAGCAGGTGCCACTCTGGACCCTTGATAATCTAGCAGGTGCCACTCTTTACCCTTGATAATACAGCAGGTGCCACTCTGGACTCTTGATAATCCAGCAGGTGCCACTCTGGACTCATGATAATCTAGCAGATGCCACTCTGTACCCTTGATAATACAGCAGATGCCACTCTGGACTCTTGATAATCCAGCAGGTGCCACTCTGGACTCATGATAATCTAGCAGATGCCACTCTGTACCCTTGATAATACAGCAGATGCCACTCTGGACTCTTGATAATCCAGCAGGTGCCACTCTGAACCCTTGATAATCTAGCAGGTGCTACTCTGTACTCTTGATAATACAGCAGGTGCCACTCTGGACCCTTGATAATCCAGTAGGTGCCAGTCTGTACTCTTGATAATACAGCAGGTGCCACTCTGGACCCTTGATAATCCAGCAAGTGCCACTGTGGACCCTTGATAATACATTTTTGGGACTTCACTTAAAGTCCCTTTTTTTAAATTTTATCACTGATAATGTCTTCTAAAAGTTTACTGAATACAGAATCATTGCTATGTTTGGAATCCTCTCCATCGTCTTGTTTCATTCTTACAACCATGAGTCTGTCTCAATGACAGTCATGGTTGAGAGCATCTGCTGAAAGCAAATCACTGACAGCATCTTGAGGTCTCGGCTTGCTGTGCCAACATCTTCTTCCCTTTACATCAGACTTTAAGACTGGAATCTTTGAAGGGCAGGACAGGCGTTGGCCTCACCGAGCAGCATAAACATGAGGCCACCTGGAAGGATGACCTGAGTTAGGTTAGGTGAAAGAACACAAGTTCAAGTAATGTGACATTTTATTCAGGAGTTTTGTACAAACAATACATGGACACAGAGGGTGTAATATTACCGTTGTAGGTAACAGTAGTAGTACTTGTGGTAACGGTAGTAGTGGTACCACTACTACTACTACTTACAACGATTATAAAGCTTTGCACCTCACTCTTTACCTATGTATACCCCACTGTGTCCCTGTACTGTTTTATAACGGCTTAACAAAGCTCCTGGAGGGCGAAACGTTGCCACAATAAAATGTCACATTACTTGCACTTGTGACCTTTTCCCTAACATATTGTCGGTAATCCTACCAACATTATTACGACGTTGAGTTAATTCGTACGACGTGAGTAACGTTCGTACGACGTGAGTAACGTTCGTACGACGTGAGTTATGTTCGTACGACGTTGAGTTACATTCGTACGACGTGAGTTACGTTCGTACGACGTGATTTACGTTCGTACGACTTTGAGTTACATTCGTACGACGTGAGTTACTTTCGTACGAACATATCTCCCCACAGAACAGGCTTCACAACTTATAACTAAATAATTTAACCTCAGAAGTAAGTTGGTTTTAGTAGTGAAGGTACACTTTTTGTCTATGTATATTTGCTTTTGGTGAATATGAAGAAATGCATGTTTTTTTGGTGGTATTTTATGGTATTGAGATGATCTTGATCCATACGTTTATCTAGTTCCTTGTCAATGTTGTCTCTTCTGTATTCGACTGAAGAAGCCAACTCTGCTGCACTTTTGTTCTGAGATGTTTTATATATAACCAGATTTACGTATGAAGAAACACTCACACATGAAGCACTCACACATGAAGCACTCACACATGAAGCACTCACACATGAAGCACTCACATATGAAGCACTCACACATGAAGCACTCACACATGAAGCACTCACACATGAAGCACTCACACATGAAGAAGCACTCACACATGAAGAAGCACTCACACATGAAGCACTCACACATGAAGCACTCACATATGAAGCACTCACACATGAAGCACTCACACATGAAGCACTCACACATGAAGCACTCACACATGAAGAAGCACTCACACATGAAGAAGCACTCACACATGAAGCACTCACACATGAAACACTCACACATGAAGAAGCACTCACACATGAAGAAGGACTCACACATGAAGCACTCACACATGAAGAAGCACTCACACATGAAGAAGCACTCACACATGAAGAAGCACTCACACATGAAGCACTCACACATGAAGCACTCACACATGAAGAAGCACTCACACATGAAGAAGCACTCACACATGAAGAAGCACTCACACATGAAGAAGCCCTCACAC
>WNWK01000454.1:375000-387500 GCA_009830355.1 Cherax destructor
TTAGCCTGTAAATGAGTTGAGGCAGGATAACAGCTCTTAGCCTGTAAATGAGTTCAGGCAGGATAACAGCTCTTAGCCTGTAAATGAGTTGAGGCAGGAAAACAGCTCTTAGCCTGTAAATGAGTTGAGGCAGGATAACAGCTCTTAGCCTGTAAATGAGTTGAGGCAGGATAACAGCTCTTAGCCTGTAAATGAGTTGAGGCAGGATAACAGCTCTTAGCCTGTAAATGAGTTGAGGCAGGATAACAGCTCTTAGCCTGTAAATGAGTTGAGGCAGGATAACAGCTCTTAGCCTGTAAATGAGTTGAGGCAGGATAACAGCTCTTAGCCTGTAAATGAGTTGAGGCAGGATAACAGCTCTTAGCCTGTAAATGAGCTGAGGCAGGATAACAGATCTTAGCCTGTAAATGAGCTGAGGCAAGATAACTGCTCTTAGCCTGTAAATGAGTTGAGGCAGGATAACAGCTCTTAGCCTGTAAATGAGTTGAGGCAGGATAACAGCTCTTAGCCTGTAAATGAGCTGAGGCAGGATAACAGCTCTTAGCCTGTAAATGAGTTGAGGCAGGATAACAGCTCTTAGCCTGTAAATGAATTGAGGCAGGAAAACAGCTCTTAGCCTGTAAATGAGCTGAGGCAGGAAAACAGCTCTTAGCCTGTAAATGAGCTGAGGCAGGATAACATACTTAGGAACATCAGATTAGTTTATGTCAGTGATCTCCACGAGACTGGAATTACCCTAAACTCAGGACCAGAGTTCCCACGGTCCTCTTGAGCTCGTGGTCTTCCCAGCTAAGGGGAGTTCTCACATCATTTCAGAGCAGCAGTATTATTTCCGGCGCTTCAGGTGGCCTCGTTGGAGGCTGGCCTCGCTGCAGGCTGGCCTCGCTGCAGGCTGGCCTTGCTGGAGGATGGCTCAGCCCGAGGCAGTGGCTCATTCAATGCAAATTTTCCATATGCAATTGCAAGCTGGCCAGTCCATTGCAAACTGACACTTTAATCACGGCTAAATTGAGGAAATTGCCTCCTGATATTGTCTCTCCAGGGAACACAAAAGACAGGAGCCATGCACAAAATTATTTAACCATAAAATGAGATATTTACCAACCAGAGAATTGTTAACCTTCCTTCCTATTTATTGTTGCAAAATTCCGGGGAGAAGTAAGGAGGGTGTGTTAGGAAGTGCTAGAGTGTGTGTTGCAGTAGTAGGGCGAGTGTGTGTTGCAGTAGTAGGGCGAGTGTGTGTTGCAGTAGTAGGGCGAGTGTGTGTTGCAGTAGTAGGGCGAGTGTGTGTTTCCAAAGAATGGGAATGATGAGGAATGGGGGAGAGTGAGTTGTAGGTCTGCGAGTAAGTTTTCATTGTTTGGAAGTGAGTTGCGGAGGTGTAGAAGTGAGTCTGACATGAGTGGCAGTGAGCTGAAAGCTTGTGGAGGTGTACTGGATGTCCCTTCAACCTTGATAGAAGGTGATCAGACTTTCAGCTTTGATTGAAGATTGTCAGTCCCTCAACCATTATAGAAGGTTGTCAGTCCCTCAACCATTATAGAAGGTTGTCAGTCCCTCAACCTTAATAGAAGGTTGTCAGTCCCTCAACCTTAATAGAAGGTTTCAGTCCCTCAACCATTATAGAAGGTTATCAGTCCCTCAACCTTAATAGAAGGTTGTCAGTCCCTCAACCTTAATAGAAGGTTGTCAGTCCCTCAACCTTAATAGAAGGTTGTCAGTCCCTCAACCTTAATAGAAGGTTGTCAGTCCCTCAACCTTAATAGAAGGTTGTCAGTCCCTCAACCTTAATAGAAGGTTGTCAGTCCCTCAACCTTAATAGAAGGTTGTCAGTCCCTCAACCTTAATAGAAGGTTGTCAGTCCCTCAACCTTAATAGAAGGTTGTCAGTCCCTCAACCTTAATAGAAGGTTGTCAGTCCCTCAACCTTAATAGAAGGTTGTCAGTCCCTCAACCTTAATAGAAGGTTGTCAGTCCCTCAACCTTAATAGAAGGTTGTCAGTCCCTCAACCTTAATAGAAGGTTGTCAGTCCCTCAACCTTTTATTAAGGTTGTCAGTCCCTCAACCTTAATAGAAGGTTGTCAGTCCCTCAACCTTAATAGAAGGTTGTCAGTCCCTCAACCATTATAGAAGGTTGTCAGTCCCTCAACCTTAATAGAAGTTTGTCAGTCCCTCAACCTTAATAGAAGGCGGTCAGTTCCTCAACCTTGATAGAGGGTGATCAATCCCTCTACCATGAAAGGTGGTCACTCCCTCAACCATGGTACAAGGTGATCAGATTACTGACCAAAACTCCACTGCTTAACTCAAACAATTTCTCCCTCATTATATCTTAAGTAAATCACTACCTTCAAAAGAATGTTCAATATCACTGCCAAAACATTTCACTTCACCTTCAAAACATATTTTTCCCGGAGTTTATTTGCTCACTTTTCCTTTCCAGGTTGACCCAGAAAAATACCTTTGATTCATGATCAGATCACTTTACTGGCTGTTTTTCTCTGTTTACCTGGAAAGTGAATCCCGTTCGTTGATTTGTGTTTCTTCCTGGGCTAGCTAATGTTATGCTGGTTAATGTTGATTGTTTGGTTAGGTACATTACAATATCTTGTAATGAAACGTAATGTTTTCTTACAGGTATGTATACCTCTGGGCTTTATCTCGCAGTGTATGTACACTGAGAAGTGTGTATTTTTTAGATTACAGTATATAATGAGAAGTTAATATGTCTTAGTGTGTAAGCAGAGAGGTGAGTATCACTCACCGTATATACACCTAAATGAAAGTATCTCTAAGTGTATATATTCTTAAAGGTGTATATTTCAGTGTATATGTGACAAAAAGGGGTATGTATGCCCTTCAGTTTGTTTACACTGAGAGGCGTGTATCTTACAGTATATATATACTGAACCAAGTAAGACAAATTAATCATTTACACAAAGCTACTCTTAAAAAATTTACCCTTGTGTGTTTATTGGAATAAATTTTTATTTAATATACTATAAAAATGAGTTTTGTACCTAAACTAAGATACAACACCTACAGTAGTGTGCAAATTAATTGGGACAGGAGTAAATTTTGTGATTATATCATAATAAGTCTTAGTCTCTGGCTTAATTAATGTAGCTTGGGTTCTTTTCTTTTCAGAAGAGTTTGTTACTAACTTCTGGCAACCATCCAGCTGTGGTGTTTCCCTGCGACTCTCGTCAGTGCTACAACAGCTGTTGTTCTGTAAGGCTATTCCTGCACGCATGCTCCGTGAGTGAATGTTTTCTCGCCAAACTGTGGAGTGCTGCGTCGAGGAAGATGTGGAAGAAAACACAAGACAACACCTCACCATGACAAGGTTATCATTATAAAATAGTGTGAAGGATCCCAAGAAAACCAGCAAAGATCTACAGAGAGATTTGGCTTCAGCTGCGTAAATGTTGATTCTTCAAGTGTTGGACGAAACTCCTTGAAGTTATCAGAACTGCCAGAAAGCCGGTAAAAAAAACAATTATTGACTGTTGCTATGAAAAAAAAGCGGCTGCGGTGGGCACTTGATCAGTTGTGGTAAATTTTGAAGTATATGGGTACAGATCAGTGGTAGTGAGATTGAGCAAAGGCGACGCTCTTTGGAATGGACACATTCAATAAGAGTCAAAACACCCACCTAAGAACATGTTTTGGGGAAGTTTTACTACTAAAGGCCCTGAACGGCTTATTATTTGAGAGAACAATGAACAGTGACAAATACAATGAAATTCTGGCAACTCATTTGCTTCCCATTGTGGATAGAGACTTTCCTGGTGGAGAAGGCATTTTTCAGCAGGATCTTGCTCCATGCCACACTTTCAAAAAAATGCTGACATTCTTCGGAGTGGGTTAAGCGTTCTAAATTGTCTTGGAAACTCTCCTGACCTCAACCCAATTGTGAATTTATGGGCAATAACCAAACACAGGATCGTGAAACAGGACTGTTCAACTGTGGGGAAGCTAATTGTTGGTGTTATTAAGACCTGGTACCACTACCAAGAACTTACCAAAATGTGTCAACATTGGTCGATGGTATGCCAAAGCTTATAGCAATGTTTATAAAAGCAAAAGGTACTCATATCTCTTATTAAATAAACTATCTTGCATATCTTTGTCGTGTATTTTTTAAATAAAAATTAATTATTTTCTATATAAATGTCTTATTTCATGACTGTCCCAGTTAATATGCTCACTACTTTAACTTTGCTAAAATTAGACGGTTTAATTTAGCCTAATCCTGAAAAACATATCTCAGACCAGTCTAAATTTACGTAGCAATATTTATTCTCTGAGTGTCTGTGCTCATCTTTGAGTGTTTGTGCTCATCTCCTAGTGCCTGTGCTCATTTCAAGGCACTGTCACTTTATAGGCGCTATGCAGTGTCACAAGTTGATGAATAAGGCACATGTGTCGGTGTCTTTATTGAAATAAAGTTACCCAAGTGTGTTTTATTCATCTGTTCCAGTGAACTACCCCTGTATCCACTGTATCCCCTGTATCCACTGTATCTCATGTATCCCCTGTATTCACTGTATCCCATGTATCTCCTGAATCCACTGTATCCCATGTATCCCCTGTATTCACTGTATCCCCTGTATCCTCTATTTTGCTGTATCTATAGATGAAGTATTTTGACGCTTCTTGATTCTGTAATGTCTTTCAAATTCATTTACTATTGTATCACTAAATCAACTCATCTCCTGCCTCCCAGCATCATAAATTCATCGCCTGCCTCCCAGCATCATAAACTCATCCCCTGCCTCCCAGCATCGTCAACTCATCCCCTGCCTCCCAGCATCATAAATTCATCGCCTGCCTCCCAGCATCATAAACTCATCCCCTGCCTCCCAGCATAGTCAACTCATCCTGCCACCCTGCCACCCTGCATCTTTAACTCATTCCCTGCCTCTCTGAATCATCGACTCATCCCTGGCCTCCCAGCATTGTCAGCTCATCCCCTGCCTCCCTGAATCAACTCATCCCCTGCTTCTCAGCTCCATCAACTCATCCCCTGCTTCTCAGCTCCATCAACTCATCGCCTGCGTCCCAGCGCCATCAACTCATCGCCTGCCTCCCAGAGCCATCAACTCATCGCCTGCCTCCCAGAGCCATCAACTCATCGCCTGCCTTCCAGCGCTATCAACTCATCGTCTGCCTTCCAGCGCGAGATGATTAGATTCTGAAGATTTTGTAATTAGTTTTAGGAAAGAATTAGAGACTGATAAAGCATTAAGATGTTTCCTTAGACTTCAGATGGTTTCCAGAATTAGGAAGGTTCCTGGTACTGTGTTCCATACTGACCCAGCTGTCTTGTACACTGTTCCAGCCGTCGGGTACACTGTTCCAGCCGTTGAGTACACTGTTTCAGCCGTTGGGTACACTGTTCCAGCCGTTGGGTACACTGTTTCAGCCGTTGGGTACACTGTTCCATCTGTTGAGTACACTGTTCCACTTGTTGAATACACTGTTACAGCTGCTGCGTACAGTGTTCCAGCTGCTGAGTACACTGTTCCAGCAGCTGAGTACACTGTTCCAGCTGCTGAGTACACTGTTCCAGCTGCTGAGTACACTCTTCCAGCAGCTGAGTACACTGCTGCAGCTGCCTTATTGTTGTGAATGATGGAACGCTGTCTGTCCTCGACCACACTTCCTCTACCATAATCTTCGTATAAGTTAGACTGAAGAGTTAGTAATTATGTATCGTCAGTATGGGGATACTTATAATGATGTACTCATCAAGACTTAGGTACTGAACACCGGCTTCTAGGTCGAGGGACTGATTACCTCATCTTCCACTGTATTCTATAGTGAATTAAAGAAAAACACTGGTTGATAGTTTTACACTCATGTACATCAAGGCTTTTAGATAACACTGTCAGAGTTAGTGTTACATGACTCACTAAATCATAATAACACGATTGTAAACAAACCACGGAACAGGTGGGGTTTCAACTGGAGTTTTACGACTGCCTCGCCATGAGTTCAAACCCCATCCATTCCGTGGTTAGTATTACGTGAGTAGCTCTCGTCTTGTTAGTGCCTCCAGGTGCCGTACATATGTCAGGTGTTGTTGGTTGTGACTCAGTCGTCTAAGTTGATAGTGTTGTGGTGTGTTAATGTTGTGATGTGTTAATGTGTTGTGTTAATGTTGTGATGTGTTAATGTGTTGTGTTAATGTTGTGATGTGTTAATGTTGTGATGTGTTACTGTGATGTGTTAATATGATGTGTTAATGTGGTGTGTTAATGTGATGTGTTAATATGATGTGTTAATGTGATGTGTTAATATGATGTGTTAATGTGATGTGTTAATGTGATGTGTTAATGTGATGTGTTAATGTGATGTGTTAATGTGATGTGTTAATGTGATGTGTTAATGTGATGTGTTAATGTGATGTGTTATTGTGATGTGTTAATGTGATGTGTTAATGTGATGTGTTAATGTGATGTGTTAACATGATGTGTTAATGTGATGTGTTAATGTGATGTGTTAATGTGATGTGTTAATGTGATGTGTTAATGTGATGTGTTAATATGATGTGTTAATGTGATGTGTTAATATGATGTGGTAATGTGATGTGTTTTAAACTACACTTTCAACTTCTGCTACAACAAGGTAATACTGATCCACATCTTTAACTCCGTAATTATATAAATCTTGATCACTTCAATAAAAGTTGATATATATTGAAAAAAAAATATTTATCCCTCGTGGAATTCCTTTCCATTTTAAAAGGACTTGACAAAATGTCAGATTCTCTGACCCTGGGGAATTTTGGTGGAAAAGTTGATATCCGGGTTGTTGTATCAATGACTAATTTGAACCTTCTCAAGTGATGTGAATTCGTATGCTTACTGAAGCCTGGGAAACACTGGCTAAATAGAGTATCTTTATTTCGAAACGTTTCGCCTACACAATGGGCTTCTTCAGTCGAGTACAGAAGAGTTAGCAGAAGCAGTAGAGATGTGAAGACGATATAATCAGTCCACCACCCTTGAAGACGTAGTTTTGACAAGAGCAAAAGCGTGTTAGTTCTGCTCTATGGTGTAGTAAGTCTGAACGTAGGAGGCTTCGGGGCATATCCTGCTGGACCTTCTACTCTCTAACATGTGATGGACTTTGTACCAAGTCAAAAGGAGTACATATATCTGTGTTCTTATATACTAACACCAACACTGGGTGTTGTGTGTTTGACACTTTCAGGTACACGGTGTTATTCTGTCCCAGCTGACTGATACTCTGTGTTCCTGTCCCAGCTAACTGATACTCTGTGTTCCTGTCCCAGCTGACTGATACTCTGTGATACTGTCCCAGCTGCCTGGTACGCTATGATACTGTCCCAGCTGACTAGTACTCTGTGTTACTGTCCCAGCAGACTGGTACTCTGTGTTACTGTCCCAGCAAACTGGTACTCTGTGTTACTGTCCCAGTTGACTGGTACTCTGTGTTACTGTCCCAGGTGCCTAGTAGTCTGTGTTACTGTCCCAGTTGACTGGTACTCTGTGTTACTGTCCCAGTTGACTGGTACTCTGTGTTATTGTCCCAGTTGACTGGTACTCTGTGTTACTGGCCCAGTTGACTGGTACTCTGTGTTGCTGTCCCAGTTGACTGGTACTCTGTGTTACTGTCCCAGTTGACTGGTACTCTGTGTTATTGTCCCAGCTGACTGGTACTCTGTGTTACTGTCCCAGTTGACTGGCACTCTGTGTTACTGTCCCAGTTGACTGGCACTCTGTGTTACTGTCCCAGTTGACTGGCACTCTGTGTTACTGTCCCAGCAGACTGGCACTGTGTTATTGTCCCAGGTGCCTAGTAGTCTGTGTTACTGTCCTAGCAGACTGGTACTCTGTGTTACTGTCCCAGCAGACTGGTACTCTGTATTACTGTCCCAGTTGACTGGTACTCTGTGTTACTGTCCCAGTTGACTGGTACTCTGTGTTACTGTCCCAGTTGACTGGTACTCTGTGTTACTGTCCCAGTTGACTGGTACTCTGTGTTACTGTCCCAGTTGACTGGTACTCTGTGTTACTGTCCCAGTTGACTGGTACTCTGTGTTACTGTCCCAGTTGACTGGTACTCTGTGTTACTGTCCCAGTTGACTGGTACTCTGTGTTACTGTCCCAGTTGACTGGTACTCTGTGTTATTGTCCCAGCTGACTGGTACTCTGTGTTACTGTCCCAGTTGACTGGCACTCTGTGTTACTGTCCCAGTTGACTGGCACTCTGTGTTACTGTCCCATCAGACTGGCACTGTGTTATTGTCCCAGGTGCCTAGTAGTCTGTGTTACTGTCCCAGCAGACTGGTACTCTGTGTTACTGTCCCAGCAGACTGGTACTCTGTGTTACTGTCCCAGTTGACTGGTACTCTGTGTTACTGTCCCAGTTGACTGGTACTCTGTGTTACTGTCCCAGCAGACTGGTACTCTGTGTTACTGTCCCAGTTGACTGGTACTCTGTGTTACTGTCCCAGTTGACTGGCACTCTGTGTTACTGTCCCAGCAGACTGGCACTGTGTTATTGTCCCAGGTGCCTAGTAGTCTGTGTTACTGTCCCAGCAGACTGGTACTCTGTGTTACTGTCCCAGTTGACTGGTACTCTGTGTTACTGTCCCAGTTGACTGGTACTCTGTGTTACTGTCCCAGTTGACTGGTACTCTGTGTTATTGTCCCAGCTGACTGGTACTCTGTGTTACTGTCCCAGTTGACTGGTACTCTTTGTTACTGTCCCAGTTGACTGGTACTCTGTGTTATTGTCCCAGCTGACTGGTACTCTGTGTTACTGTCCCAGTTGACTGGCACTCTGTGTTACTGTCCCAGTTGACTGGTACTCTGTGTTACTGTCCCAGCTGACTGGTACTCTGTGTTACTGTCCCAGTTGACTGGCACTCTGTGTTATTGTCCCAGGTGCCTAGTAGTCTGTGTTGTTGTGTTATGACATTGAAGCCATCATGTTCGATTTAAGAGTCGGGGGGAGGCAGCCCCTCTTCCTAGGATAAAGAGCCCCACCTCCTCCTGGATCAAGGCACCTCCCTCGAGGGTACAATTAGCATAATAGTCTCAGCTAATCGAGTTTATTAGAGAAAACTCGAGATAGCTCTAATCTCTCTCTCTCTTTTTTCAAGTGTGCAGGAAAGAGGATATATAATTTAATATCTCATAAGTGGCTTTACCAAGTTAATCAGAAAATTCTCCACCTCGGGGCACTATGAAATTAATATTGAATTTTCAGATTTCTGGATTATCTGCGAAGTAATAATTGAAGTTAAATTTTTTTTTTAAATTAAGTTAGGTTCACCTATCCCCGATAAGTTATAAAACTTCCCCCCTCCCCGATAACGTGGCCTCCCGATAACGTGGCCTCCCGATAACGTGGCCCCCGATAACCCTTTGTGATATGGGGGTGTAACTGCTTGGCAAGCAGTTCTGTGGTGTAGTTGTGTCAACAGCGATGTAAATAACCTGAGAAGCTGACATCTTTTTTACCTTATCTTGGGAAATGGTGATGATTGTGTATTATTCTTCTATTTTAACTTCAGAAAGACAACTGCAAGTATGTTTAGAGACTTCATGAGAAACATTGCTCACAACTCACAGTTGTGAGTCTTGTTTATTTCAACTCACAACTCACAGTTGTGAGCTGAATATACACCAGATTCTTAGTCAGTCAACCCATATTTCAAATGTTTCTCAACCCACATAATGAGTTTAAATCCCAAACTTAACAGATTATGAAGAGTCTAGATTCTAGACATACCTAGCATAGGTCAGCTTAGTATAGGCCCAGTAGGCCTGCTGCAGTGTTCCTTCCTTCTTATGTTCTTAAACATAATGCACGTCTCTAAAGTACTAACATGTGAAACTCCTAACACACAACCTATGTGCACATAGGACATAAGAGTACTGACACCATCTGGACTCACAAATGACCAGACAGTCTGAATTATTTCCATCCCAAGACACAAGAGACTATATTATGTTTGAGTGAAGAGGTGAATTATGGATACTCAGAACGAGTGCCAAATAATACAATTTAAATATTATTAGAGTACATGGCAAGAACAGCAAGAACAGCAAGGACAAAGGCTGTCTACTACGAGCTGTCTTCTACAGAATTCAACAGGTTAAGAACTATCATCTTTTATCTGCATGTTTGTGGCTGAGATACTAAAGCAAAAGGCTACCCTCCCTCCCTCCTTTCCCTTCAGCCACTACAGCCATGAAACGAAGGGAAAACATGCCATTCCATACTGAACAAAAATGGAATGGAAATTGTAGGAGAGGTAGAAGTACATGGAAAACATAGAATTAAAATTACCTCTACTTTTTTTTTATCACTGCTCCTACTGCAACTACTCAAGGTAGAGTAGTGGCACACACAGAGCTGTGTGCCACTGATTCTGCTTCTAGTAATCGCTAGTTCTACTTCTAGTTACTGTGGTGCAGCTAGACATGAACAGTTTGATATCTTGAGCAGCTTTGTAACAAACATTAGCATATTGCAACCACAACTACTGCTACTTCTACTTCTATTATTATTATTATTATTATTATTATTATTATTATTATTTTTTTATTAACACATCGGCCGATTCCCACCAAGGCAGGGTGGCCCTAAAAAGAAAAACTTTCATCATCATTCACTCCATCACTGTCTTGCCAGAAGGGTGCTTTACACTACAGTTATAAAACTGCAACATTAACACCCCTCCTTTAGAGTGCCGGCACTGTACTTCCCATCTCCAGAACTCAAGTCCGGCCTGCCGGTTTCCCTGAATCCCTTCATAAATGTTACTTTGCTCACACTCCAACAGCACGTCAAGTATTAAAAACCATATGCCTCCATTCACTCCTATCAAATACGCTCACACATGCTTGCTGGCAAGATTCCAAGACCCCTCGCTTCACACAAAACTTCCTTTATCCCCTTTCCCCCTCCAACCTTTCCTGAAAGTGAACCGACCCCTTTACCCCTCGTCCCCTTCCTCACCACTACCAGATTATAATTTTCACCTCTGGAACAAGTCACTCAGTAAGTCCTCAGTTTCCCATATTCTCTTCTACATGTCCCCAAACCACCTCAACAACTCCATCTCTCCCCTCAGTTGCTCTCTAGAAACAATCGTTTTAGATAATCCAGCACCCTCCTCCCTCAATTTCCAAACTTTTCCGAATTCTCTGCATTATATTCACACCACACATTGACCTCAGACATGACATCTCCACTGCCTCCAGCCTTCTCCTCGTTGCAACATTCATCACCCATGCTTCACACCCATATAAGAGCGTTGGTATAACTATACTCTCATACATTCCCCTCTTTACTTCCATTATTATTATTATTATTATTATTATTATTATTATTATTATTATTATTATTATTATTATTATTATTATTATTATTTCCTGGGTGGCTCAACTAACATCAGTAAGTCACTAAGTACAGTTTTCCCCTGCATAGTGTCTACCTGAATGCTGTATTTACAAAGTGCTTGACCACCTGATTCTTAAATGACTATATTGGCTCCTCACTTACAGTTTCAACAGGAGGTTTCTTCCAGTCTGCTATAAATCCACCTGTAAAAAAATAAAAGAAATTTCAGACGTTCGTGTTGCATCTCTTGCCTCAAAGTTTTATTATATTATTGCATATTATTGCACTTCAGATAGTGCTTCGTGTTCAAGAGTAGAGATCTCGTAGCCTTCGTTTCGTAGCAGAGAAAAAGTTAAGCACTTTTAGTGTTCCGTCATATGATTTGTTATTAAGTGATGGTTCGACTGTACTTGTCCTCCTTTCTGTCGTCTCTAGTTAGTCACCGCACAGCGTATTCAAGATGAGGTCTATCATCCACATTATTATGTCCATTGAAATTTAGCATCCTGTTGGTTTTTCTGATTGCAGATAGATGTTATCTGGCATATGCGAACTTTGTTTGTGATTACCTAAAGTTCGCTTTCTTATCAAGCTTGATTACATAATGTCTGAAAACAAACCAGTAGAGAAAGAAAACAGAATGATCTTGAAATAAGCATAGACAACGATTATCAGAATGGTAAACAATGTGTGTGGGCAGCCAAGACAACATAATTCTAAGTCTCTAATCGTAATGACACGATTGCAAACAAACCATACCACGGGTGGGGATCGAACCCACGGTCAGCGAGTCTCAAAACTCCAGACCGTCGAGTAAGCCACTGGGCCAGCTAGCTTCAATAAGATTAATCCAACTAGGTATATTTCTACACCATAGGAAGGTTAGCATAGGCACCACTGTGACCACAAATGCAAGTTTTTACAGACGAATCTCCCGCTGGCTTACGCGACGGTCTGGAGTTTTGAGACTCTGACCGCGGGTTCGAACCCCACCTGTGGTATGGTTTGGTCTGTAAGTTAGCTGGAAGATAAAGACAGACTTGAGACGGTGTGGAAAACACCAATTAAAACTCCTACTGTTATTAAGAAATAAAGCATACAAAGAATGACTT
>WNWK01000454.1:395000-488427 GCA_009830355.1 Cherax destructor
GGTACACATAGCTCCTCTGCTCCCTCTCTCAGGACCCATGGAGAGATGTTATCTGGCCCCATCGCCTTTGAAGTATCTAGCTCGCTTAGTAGCCTCTTCACTTCCTCCTCATTTGTGTGTATTGTGTCCAGCACTTGATGGTGTACCCTACCTCTCCTCCTTTCTGGAGGCCCTTCTATCTCCTCTGTGAACACCTCTTTGAATCTCATGTTGAGCTCCTCACACACTTCCCGGTCATTTCTTGTGACCTCCCCTCCTACCTTCCTCAGCCTGATCACCTGGTCCTTGACTGTTGTTCTCTTCCTGATGTGGCTGTACAGCAGCTTTGGGTCAGATTTGGCTTTCGCTGCTATGTCATTCTCGTACTGTCTTTGGGCCTCCCTTCTGATCTGTGCATATTCATTTCTGGCTCTACGACTGCTCTCCTTATTCTCCGGGGTTCTTTGCCTTCTGTACCTCTTCCATTCCCTTGCACACTTGGTTTTGGCTTCCCTGCACCTTTGGGTGAACCATGGGCTCATCCTGTCTTTTTCGCTTCTCCTGTTACCCTTGGGTATAAACCTCTCCTCAGCTTCCTTGCAAATTGTTGTCATATATTCCATCATCTCGTCTACTGACTTCCCTGCCATCTCTCTGTCCCACTGAACTCTGTGCAGGAAGTTCCTCATGCCCACATAGTCACCTTTCTTGTAGTTTGGCTTCATTTGTGCAGCCCTTCCTGCTTCCCCCTCCACTTGTAACTCTACTATGTATTCGAAACTTAGAACCATATGATCACTGGCCCCAAGGGGCTTTCATGTGTGATGTCCTCAATATCTGCACTACTCAGGGTGAATACTAGGTCCAGTCTCGCTGGTTCGTCATTTCCTCTCTCTCTGGTAGTGTCCCTTACGTGTTGGTACATGAGATTTTCCAGTACCACCTCCAGCATCTTAGCCCTCCACGTTTCTTGGCCCCCATGTGGCTCCAAGTTCTCCCAATCAATTTCCTTATGGTTGAAGTCACCCATGATCAGTAGCTTCGCCCTGCTCGCGCGAGCCCTTCTGGCCACTTCTGCCAGTGTGTCAATCATCGCTCTGTTACTCTCATCATACTCTTGCCTTGGCCTCCTGCTGTTCTGTGGTGGGTTATACATCACTGCAATTACCACCTTGGGACCTCCAGACTGTAGCATCCCTACTATGTAATCCCCAGCTTCTCTGTCTCCTCTCTCCATCTCGTCAAAATCCCATCGGTTTTTGATCAGCAGTGCCACTCCTCCACCCCCTCTGTTCCCTCTGTCTTTCCTCAGGATCTGGTATCCCATTGGAAAGATGGCATCTGTTATCATACCTGTGAGCTTGGTTTCTGTGAGAGCTATTATGTCCGGTGATGCCTCTTTGACTCTTTCGTGCCACTCCTCCCACTTATTTGTTATTCCATCAGCATTGGTGTACCATACCTTCAGTTTCCTCTCTACTACTGTGTTTTGGGGGTCTGTGAGGGTGGGGGACCTGGTGGTGTACTGTGGGATTCTATAGTGGAGTGTTGGGTGGGGGCTGAGATTGTTGGTTGTAGTTTGTGTTGGGATAGTGTGCTTGGTTGTTGGGTGTTTGGGATGGTTCTGTGTGTGCTTGTTCTTGTTGCTCCGCCCTGCTCTGGTTGTCCTCTACTGATTCTGTCCTTGTCCCTCCTCCTCGCTCCTTTCGCCTTTGTGTCCTCTCCCTCAGCTGCTGTCGTTCTGTTTTTGTTCTGTCCCGGTCTAGGAACACCCTCCTGTATTCTTCCGTCTCTCTCTGTTTCTGTCCTGAGAATCAGCTTGAGCGGTCGTTTTCTCCCCTTCGAGTACCCCCCTATTCTCTGAAAATTTACAATCTCGGACATGTCTTCTTCACCTATTTCTTTGAGTATGCTCTCAATCTCCTTTCTTTCTGCCTGCCGTCTTTCAGTGTGTGTCCTTCCCTCACTCTCCTTCAGCCCATGAATAAACACTGCCTTTGCCCTCTCCTCCTCCCATTGCCTTTCCCTCTGCAGCTCAGGCTCCTGTTTCTCCCTTCTTTTTTCCTGTTGCTCTTGGTGGCATGATCGTTCCTCTGCATTTGCCCTATTCCCCTCTCCACCTGCTCTCAGCTGCTCACCCCCTTCGCTCCTTGGCCCTGCTTGGTAGGCAGATACGGCCGTAGCGTAAGTTACATCTTCCTTCCCGATGGGCCCCCTTGATGCTGTGTCTTTACTGGTCAATACCCCTGTAACCTGCTTCAGCCTGTTTACCTCATCTTCTAGGCCCCTTATCCTGGCTACTGCATCTTCAGCTTGTGCCTCCCAGTTCTTCTTCTCCTCCTCCAACCTCTTTTCCAGTTTCACAGAAAGCTCTCTCTCCATCTTTGCAGAAAGCTCTCCTAGTTTTCTCTCCCACTCTTGTTCCATCCTTTTGCACTGCTCTTTCATCCATTCTTCCTTACCAGAGCCGTTCTCCTCTGGTCCCTGGGTCCTGCGAGTCCCTACCACCATTTTTTTTTTTTTTTTTTTTTTGGGGGGGGGAGTGCAAGAGGAAGGGGAGAGGTAGATAAAGAGAGAGAGGGGGGGATTAGGGGACTAGAGAGAGAAGGGAGACAGGTAGAGATGGGGAGAGAGGATTTGGGTACTAGAGGGAGAAGGGGGAGGGAAGGGTGGAGAAGGAGAGATATGCAGAGGTGGGGGAGAGAGAGAGAGAGGATTTGGGGACTAGGAGAGGGGGAGGGAAGGGAGAGAAAGTGAGATAAGAAGAGAGGGAGAGATGGGGGAGGGAGATGGGGAGAGAGGGATGGGTAGAGGATGAGAGATGGGGAGAGAGAGAGAGAGATGATTTGGGGACTAGAGGGAGAAGGGTGGAGGAGAGATATGCAGAGGTGGGGAGAGAGAGAGAGAGAGAGAGAGGATTCGGGGACCAGGAGAAGGGGGGAGGGAAGGGTAGAGAAAGAGAGATATATATGTGTGTGTGTGTGTGTGTGTGTGTGTGTGTGTGTGTGTGTGGTGTGTGTGTGTGTGTGTGTGTGTGTCAGAGTTTTCATACTCTTATGTTCAGTGAGTGCGAGTACTCTACCCATTATGCAACTGAGTGTATCTGCACGAGTGTCACCTCACTGGTGCTTAGTGTACTCGCTGGTGATTTAGAGTGAACACCACTCACTGTGTATATCTGGGGCTCAGGTTGACTGGTTGCACAACCAGACGAAGCTCTCCATAGCTGGCCCTCGCAGCGGCGTCAGCATTCACACAGAGAAGGCCGGTCAGCTGCTCTCCTCCAAGCTGTCTGTGGCGAGGGTAGCAGCCAGAGACGCAGGCAACTACAGCTGTCAGCCTGACAGCGTCCATCCTGCCTCAGCCACTGTCTTTATCGTTGACGGTGAGTACAATGCGTGCATATGAGTACGTTCACAGTTAGAATGTACACACACACACACAACTTGCTTCCAGAGGCCAAACTGTACATATATATATGTGTGTGTGTGTATGTAACCATTATTTATAATTATTTTATTATTAACACATCGGCCAAACTATATATATATATATATATATATATATATATATATATATATATATATATATATATATATATATATATATATATATATATATATATATATATTTTGTGTGTGTGTGTGTGTGTGTGTGTGTGTGTGTAACCATTATTTATAATTATTTTATTATTAACTCATCGGCCGTCTCCCACCAAGGAAGGGTGGCCACCAAGGCAGGGTGGCCACCAAGGCAGGGTGACCCGAAAAAAGAAAAACTTTCATCATTCACTCCATCACTGTCTTGCCAGAGGCGTGCTTTACACTACAGTTATAAAACTGCAACATTAACACCCCTCCTTCAGAGTGCAGACACTGTACTTCCCATCTCCAGGACTCAAGTCCGGCATGCCGGTTTCCCTGAATCCCTTCATAAATATTACCCTGATCACACTCCAACAGCACGTCAAGTCCTAAAAACCATTTGTCTCCATTTTCTTCTATCTAAGACGCTCACGCACGCTTGCTGGAAGTCCAAGCCCCTCGCACACAAAACCTCCTTTACCCCTTCCCTCCAACCTTTCCTAGGCCGACCCCTACCCCGCCTTTCCTCCACTACACATTTATACACTCGAAGACATTATATTTCATTCCATCCTCTCTACATGTCCGAACCACCTCATCAACTATACACACGTATCCCCGTTATGAAGGGAATACGATAAAGAGAGACAGTGGAACATGACATCTCCCACGATAGCTAATGCTGCTTAACCCGTCCCACGATAGTTAATATCAGCTGTGTCTTCCCCTCAGAGGAGCTGCCCGCGGCCATGCACCACGACAACGCAGGCAGCAGCAGCAGGCAACCCCTGGGAAGCCTGTCTCAAGTAGCAGTCAACATACACGTAGCTCTACTGGCCTCCGCCAATCACAACTTAGCTCTACTGGCCTCCACCAATCACAACTTAGCTCTACTGGCCTCCACCAATCACAACTTAGCTATCTCCTACAGCGTCTGTGTTTACTCTCTCTTATGACTAGATATAAAACAAGCTTTTATATCCATATCATTCATTAGTTTGATGTATATTCTAGCGAGAAACTGAGGTGTGTGCATAGTATTATACAAACTGTATATATGTTAGTCTTTATATACGTGTTTATATATGTGACGTGCGTAAATAGGTTACGCAAACTGTATATATATGTGTGTGTATGTGTGTGTGTGTGTGTGTGTGTGTGTGTGTGTGTGTGTGTGTGTGTGTGTGTGTGTGTGTGTGTGTGTGTGTGTGTGTGTGTGTGTGTGTGTGTAGCAATACTATGCTTTCAACAGATAATATAGTTTCGATATATTTTATTTTTAACGATTTAGGAAATACTGAAGAATTATTTGAGGGAGACGAGTAGAAAATATCACCATTAAACATGTATATATATATATATATATATATATATATATATATATATATATATATATATATATATATATATATATATATATATATATATATATATATATAATATATTTAATACTAAAAAGCAAAGCTTTAGTTTCGTGTTTAATAACAAAAGTTAATAAAATGAATATGAATGAAGCCACGAGAGGAAGAGATGATCACAGCATCACAACGACACTCCTCAATTTTCTCCTCTCTTCAGTGGGGAGAATTGAAGGATTGAAACTGCTCTTCCATTCCTCTGTTCAAGCCTGATTACCTTCCATTTCCAAGCCACTGAGCCACCCTTACTGATTTAGCGCTTTCCCTCCTGAGTATTGAGTTGATTGTTGTCGTCCCAGTGGGCGACGCTGCCTCAGTGTCCGTACGTGTTTTTTACTGAAGACTTCTTGATTGACTAATAAAGTGCACTATTACACGCTCAATTATTATTATTATCATTATTAACCTTACGACATACTGAAGCATTTCAATATTATTATTTTTGTTCTTCTTTTTCTCCTTATTATTATTACTATTATTATTAATATTATTATTATTATTATTATTATTATTATTATTATTATTATTATTATTATTATTATTATTATTATTATTATTATTATTATTATTATTATTATTATGGCATACTGAAGTATTCAGTATTATTTGGTTGCAGGAGTCGATTCAGAGATTCTGATCCTGGGTGTTAAACTAGCCGCTGGAGAGAGATGCATCATAATCTACACCTGGAAATCCCTTGAGGGACTGCACACAGATGTCACTCCCTACGAAAGCAAAACACTGGGCAGACGGTGCTACATCCCTCCATCACATACTGCACCACAGAGCTGTGTTGAATACTGCACCACAGAGCTGTGTTGAATACTGCACCACAGAGCTGTGTTGAATACTGCACCACAGAGCTGTGTTGAATACTGCACCACAGAGCTGAGTTGAATACTGCACCACAGAGCTGTGTTGAATACTGCACCACAGAGCTGTGTTGAATACTGCACCACAGAGCTGAGTTGAATACTGTATCACAGAACTTTGTTGACTTCTGCACCACAGAGCTATGTTGACTACTGCAATAAAGAGCTGTGTTGAGTAATGTACCACAGAGCTGTTTTGATTACTGCACCACAGAGCTGTGTTGACTACAGCACCACAGAGCTGTGTTGACTACAGCACCACAGAGCTGTGTTGACTACAGCACCACAGAGCTGTGTTGACTACAGCACCACAGAGCTGTGTTGACTAATGTACCACAGAGCTGTGCTGACTACAGCACCACAGATCTGTGTTGACTACAGCCCCACAGAGCTGTGTTGATTACTGTACCACAGCGCTGTGTTGACTACAGCACCACAGAGCTGTGTTGACTACAGCACCACAGAGCTGTGTTGACTACAGCACCACAGAGCTGTGTTGACTACAGCACCACAGAGCTGTGTTGACTACAGCACCACAGAGCTGTGTTGACTACAGCACCACAGAGCTGTGTTGACTAATGTACCACAGAGCTGTGCTGACTACAGCACCACAGATCTGTGTTGACTACAGCCCCACAGAGCTGTGTTGATTACTGTACCACAGCGCTGTGTTGACTACAGCACCACAGTGCTGTGTTGATTACTGCACCACAGTGCTGTGTTGACTACAGCACCACAGAGCTGTGTTGACTACAGCACCACAGAGCTGTGTTGACTAATGTACCACAGAGCTGTGTTGACTACAGCACCACAGAGCTGTGTTGACTACAGCACCACAGAGCTGTGTTGATTACTGCACCACAGTGCTGTGTTGACTACAGCACCACAGTGCTGTGTTGATTACTGCACCACAGTGCTGTGTTGACTACAGCACCACAGTGCTGTGTTGATTACTGCACCACAGATCTGTTTTGACTACAGCACCACAGAGGTGTGCTAACTACTGCACTAAAGTGCTATGTTGACAATTGCACCAAAGAGCAGTATTGACTACTGCACCACAGAGCAGTGCTGAGTACTGTACTAAAGAGCTGTGTCGACTAGTCGACTACTGCACCAAAGAGCTGTGTTGAGTACTGTACCACAGAGCTGTGTTGACTACTGTACCACAGAGCTGTGTCGACTACTGTACCACAGAGCTGTGTTGACTACTGTACCAAAGAGCTGTGTTGACTACTGTATCAAAGAGCTGTGTTGACTACTGTACCAAAGAACTGTGTTGACTACTGTACCAAAGAACTGTGTTGACTACTGTACCAAAGAGCTGTGTTGACTACTGTACCAAAGAACTGTGTTGACTACTGTACCAAAGAGCTGTGTTGACTACTGTACCAAAGAGCTGTGTTGACTACTGTACCAAAGAACTGTGTTGACTACTGTACCAAAGAACTGTGTTGACTACTGTACCAAAGAGCTGTGTTGACTACTGTACCACAGAGCTGTGTTGACTACTGCTCCACAGAGCTGTGTTGACTACTGTACCACAGAGCTGTGTTGACTACTGTACCACAGAGCTGTGTTGACTACTGTAAAACAGAGCTGTGCTGATGGACGTTTTATTATCAGAAACTTCATTAATTCTTACTAAAAAACTTGAAGTTTCTTTGTTGTCAAAATATCTCATTAAATTCTATAAACTACACATTATGATTCATTAACCTGCTGTTCCATTAACCTGCTGTTCCATTAACCTGCTGTTCCATTAACCTGCTGTTCCATTAACCTGCTGTTCCATTAACCTGCTGTTCCATTAACCTGCTGTTCCATCAAATACGGAAACATGTTGTTTATATAAAAAACACCAGTAATGAGGAACACAATCATTACAATCTTATCTACGACTCCAAGTGATGAGAAACACAATTATCACAATCTGATCTACAAATCTAAGTGATGAGGAAGACAATCATCACAATCTAATTTTCTCTCATAGTGAGTTCAAGTTTCTGAATTCCTCATACAATTGACTGTATCAAGAATTCAATGTCATCCCTACAAGTGGATGAATAACTCCTTCATACACGCTGTTGTGTTTTATGAGTCATTCACTGCAAGTGGATGAATAACTCCTTCATACACGCTAATTGCTTAGTTTACTAACAAGAGAAGTGTGCTTGTTGCAGCACCGAACCTCCAGAGTCCTTCCTTGAATAATAATATTGAATAATAATAGTGTGTGTGTGTGTGAGTGTGTGTGTGTGTGAGTCTGTGTGTGTGTGTGTGTGTGTGTGTGTGTGTGTGTGTGTGTGAGTGTGTGTGTGCTCACCTGATTGTGGTAGCTGGGGTCGAGACTTAGCTCCTGACCCTGTCTCTTCACTGACCGCTACTAGGTCCTCTCTCTCCCTGCTCCATGAGCTTTATCATACCTCTTTCTTAAAGCTATGTATGGTTCCTGCCTCCACTACATCACTTGCTAGACTATTTCACTTCCTGACAACTCTATGGCTGAAGAAATACTTCCTAACATCCCTTTGACTCATTTGAGTCTTAAACTTCCAATTGTGACCCCTTGTTTCTGTGTCCCCTCTCTGGAACATCCTGTCTCTGTCCACCTTATCTATTCCACGCAGTATTTTGTATGTCGTTATCATGTCTTCCCTAACCCTCCTGTCTTCCAGTGTCGTCAGGCAGATTTCCCTTAACCTAGCTCCGGAACTAGCCTTGTTGCAAACCTTTGCACTTTCTCTAATTTCTTGACGTGCTTGACCAGGTGTGGGTTCCAAACTGGTGCTGCATACTCCAATATGGGCCTGACGTACACGGTGTACAGTGTCTTGAACGATTCCTTACTAAGGTATCGGAACTCTATTCTCAGGTTTGCCAGGCGCCCATATGCTGAACCAGTTATCTGGTTGATGTGTGCTTCCGGAGACGTGCTCGGTGTTATACTCACCCCAAGATCTTTCTCCTAGAGTGAGGTTTGCAGTCTTTGGCCACCTAGCCTATACTATGTCTGCGGTCTTCTTTGCCTTTCCCTGATCTTCATGACTTCGTATTTTGCGCGCGCGCGTGTGCGTGTGTGTTTCTATAATCTCGTATCTTTCTTTCTTCCGTTGCCTTCTCTTTCTCACTGTTCCTTTCACATCTCTCGCTGCATATTCGAAATCTTCTCAAATCCTTGGAAAGTGAGAAATCATCTGCTCGATGATTATTTAAAAAAGAGTCGTCAACTTTTCCAAAAATTCATTGTTTTCTGATGGTTCCTGAAGTGGGAAAAAATGTGTTTTTTATGAATTGAATTATTTTTAGGCACAACACGGGAACCTAAAACGAATACAGGGTGTTTGGAAAAGATAGACCAGATTTGAAATTCAACTATCGCTGAAATTGGGTTCATATTTTTGAGACACCCTGTATACCTGGAGTGTACCTGGAGAGGGTTCCGGGGATCAACGCCCCCGCGGCCCGGTCTGTGACCAGGCCTCATACAAAACGCAAATATATTAAAAAAATCTGAGCTTGAGTATTCTTGGGACACTAGTGATCAGTTATTTCATCAAATCTTTCCACGTGAAGTGAGCCCCGTGGCTCAGTGGTTTACGCACTGGCCTGGAGTTTTACAAGTCACTTGCCGTGAGTTCGATCCTTACCCGTACATTCGTATTTTTTTTTCTTTCAGTGAACATCGAAAGAGACTGTGAAATGCTTAACAATTCGCAGCAGGATTCGAACCTGTATACTCTGCATCAAAGTACGTAGTACTTAGACCAGATCCCAGATAGAGAGAATTTTCATTAAGAAAAGTATATGTTATATTAACGTGACCTTACAAATGGTATATAAAAAAACTTAAAAAATATAAAATATTACAATTAATAATCTTTGCTCCTTCTATGCATTTTTTAAATTATTGTAATAAAAATTCTTGTTGGATAAAGAATCTATAAAAAAATATGAGACTGTTGTTATCTATAATGTTAAATTAATAATGAAAAATATAGAGGAAGAAACTCAGAAAATTTGTGCATGAACAAAAATGTTTCACTTTGGTGTAAAAAAATAAAATCCTGGAAACTGAGAGAGTTTTAAAAAAAAATCTGTAGGCCTATACTGAGGCAGTGAGAACCAGATGTAAACATTTTAGAACTAGATGTAAATACTGTAGAACTAGATGTATATACGTTAGAACTAGATGTAAATACTTTAGAACTAGATGTAAGTACTTTACTTCTTTGAAACTTTGTCAAGCGTTGTTTATGTAGTGATGCAGTGATTTATGTAGTGATGCAGTGATTTATGTAGTGATGCAGTGATTTATGTAGTGATGCAGTGATTTATGTAGTGATACAGTGATTTATGTAGTGATACAGTGATCTTTGTAGTGATACAGTGATTTATATAGTGATACAGTGATTTTTGTAGTGATACAGTGATTTATGTAGTGATACAGTGATTTATATAGTGACAGTGATTTATTTAAGGTGATTTTTGTTATATAATAATATTTTTATTTACTACAAGTACATGTATAAGGTATACATACCATATCTGAAATCAATGACATACTACTATATAGAAAGCCCCTTGTTATGCTGAGCATTTCGGACAAAATAGGTCAGTTTTTTCCCAGGATGCGGCCCACACCAGTCGACTAACACCCAGGTACCTAACTACTGCTAGGTGAACAGGAACATCAGGTGTCTTCAGGAAACACGCCCTAATGTTTCCACCCGTACCGGGGATCGAACCACGGACCTCAGTGTGTGAGGTGAGTGCGCTAGCAATCGAGGTACGGGACACCGATCAGAAACAACTGTTGCTGTCTAGTAACACTATCTTTCTATCAAGTCACGGATGCAAGACTTGGCTCACAACATTAGAGGTTGAGTGACTGTCAAGAGAGTCATCAGACTCTGCTCTGACATTCAGTTAGATGAAGGAACTGGTGTGGTGAAGGATTCTCGGCTTCTTGTTCTGTGTTCCAGATGTAGATAAGTGGTTCAGAGAACCCACAAGTTGATAAGTGGTTCAGAGAACCCACAAGTTGATTAATTAGCCACATGTGCAACACTTGATTACTCTGGAAAAGCTTCGCCACACAGTGGCTTCATCAGTCCAGTACAGAGAAGAATGCTTGAAGTTCCGAAGGAGTTTGAGGTAATCAGTCCCTCAGACCGGAGTCGGAGTCGATGTAATTAGTCCATCAGTCTAGATATGTTGATGGTTAAAATATCAAAGACGACCTCATGTTTAGTCGTCCACGACAACAAAGGGAGAGGATGTGATGGGAGTAATTAGAGTTTTGTAATAATGTTGGTAGAATTACCGACATTATCGAAACTAATGCGACATTAGTTGCGATATTGCTTGTGACGGCTTGAAAAGCTCCTGGAGAGCTTTTCAAAACAAACAATACAGTGACACAGAGGGCGTATGTACGTATAGAATGAGGTGCAAAGCATAATATAATCGTTGTAGGTAGTAGTAGTAGTAGTAGTAGTAATTGTGGTGGTGGTAGTAGTAGTGATAGTTGTAATATTTAGGGTAGTAGTAGTAGTAGTACCTGTGGTAGTTGTAGTATTTATGGTAGTAATAGCATTAGTAGTAGAAGTAGTAGTAGTAGTAAGTAGTAGTTGAGTAGTAGTAGTTGTAGTAGTAGTAGTGGTAGCAGCAATGTGATGGAGGGGTTCATTGTTTTGAACAGATTCTTGCTAACACTTCAGAGATGATTAATCTGCCTTTATTCTGTTTAACTGCGTTACAAATGAGATTAATAATAATTTAACTACGCCCACCTAGTGATTAAAGAACACAATTTCCGTAGACGTAAATGCCTCGAATTACCATTAATCTCTATTCCCAACACAATTAAACTGAATAAAGGCAGCTTCATCATGTCTGAAGCTTTAGCAAGAATCGTCCTCAAAACAATAAACCCCTCTATCATATAGCTACTACCACCACCACCACCACCACTACTACTACTACTACCACCACAGGCACTAATTCTACCTACAACGATTATGTTATGCTTTGCACCTCACTCTAATACCTATATTTACCCTCTGTGTCCAGGTATTGTTTGTAAAGGCTTGTCAAAGCTCCTGGAGAGCGAAACGTTGCCACAATAAAATATCGCATTAGTTGCACTTGTGTCTTTTTACTTAGCAATTTCAGTTTTCTTTGACCAAGAAGGACTGCTGTGAAGGGATGAAGTCACTGTGTATACGGATGTTGCCTCAGCTCTGTTGTTATACACTCCAGTCCACTGACTCTTACACAAAAGTCCTCTAGCTTCAAGACCCAAATCCGCCGGCTTCAGTACCCAAGTCCACTGACTCTCAGAGGGCTTGGTAAAGCTTGGTAAAAAAAAAAAAGTCAAGACTTCTCTGGTCAATCACGATTAAGAAGAACTATTCGCCAAAATGAACGTGTCGCACTTTCAGGCTGAAGTGGCATACGTGGCAGACATCTTCGATGCTCTAAATGAGTTCCACCGTGAAGTGCAGGACTGTCAGAGCAACTTCATCCACTATGCAGACACTATCAATGCATTTATTGCTAAACTTTAGCTCTGGGCGAAGACGGATTTGAGACAGATAATGCCGCTCACTTCCACCGACTTTCTGAAGTTATCACAGAAGAGGCTTTAGCCAGGTGTTGAAGGCAGAGATCTCAGAGCACCTTAACTCCCTCGTTGGTGAGTTCAGGTGCACTTCCTAGACATAAATACCAGTCAGATTACCTTGACTCTGACAAGGGATCCGTTCAAATTCAATGAAGATGACGTCTCTATAGAGTTGCAGGGCAAGTTTTGAGATCTCAAACTCAACCCCAAAGCAAGAGATGAATTCATCTTCCTGAGTCTAAATAAGTTGGATTGAACTGGACTGAACAAATCGACACCAGGCTGAGGGACAGATTACCCCACACTCCTCCTCATCTTCCACAGTTCCTCTGTACTGGACTGAAGAAAACACTAATTGGCGAAACGTTTCTAGAATAAAGATACCCAATTGTTGCAAAAGTGTCATATTTATCAAGATATCTATTGAATAAATGACAGTGAGAACATTGCTTGTATTTTGGGTCTCTGTCCCGGTGAGAGACTGTCTGCTGAGTTAAAAAAATGTCTATACTGATCATAAAAGTGACATAAAATTTCCTGTGATAAATTACATGACTATGCAGAGGTGGAGAAGAATGTGAGAGGAAATAGGAGAGTTGACAGTGATGGCAGCAGTGAAGGAGAGTGAGCAGAGTGCAGTGCTGAGTGAAGCTATCAATGTTACGCAGGGAACAACAGCAGATAAAGAGAGAGAGAGAAAAGAGAGGGAGAGAGAAAGAGAGAGAGAGAGAGGGACGAGAGAGAGAGAGAGAGAGAGAGAGAGAGAGAGAGAGAGAGAGAGAGAGAGAGAGAGAGAGAGAGAATGAATGGATCATAAAAGCCCACTATTCTCAAAAAATATACACAACGAATATTTTTGCCTGCCTCTGACCTCATCAACTTTTCCTCTCTCTCTTAAACACACACAACTATTTTATATATATATATATATATATATATATATATATATATATATATATATATATATATATATATATATATATATATATATAATATATATATATATATATATATATATATATATATATATATATATATATATATATATATATATATATATACATGTATATATTAAAATAGTCACGATATGTATTTATTTATTTTTTTGCAACGAAAAAAAACTTTCGTCTCTTGACTGTTTAAGTGACATTGTTGCCGTGACAACACAATCAACTTATGTGTAGGTGATGTTATTAAAGGCACAGTCATTAATTACCAACGATGACAACTGATGGAAAGGAGATTTATTTAGAACAGCCAGACTGTCAGAGTCAGGGAATAAGTCGGATTGTGTGTCAGTCTCTCTGTTAGACGGTTTTCTGATAGTTGAAAACCCACCAGCAAGCATCTGTCAGTCGACCTAGTAATCAAGCACTGACAGCTAGCAGAAAACATCTGTCAGTCGACCTAGTAATCAAGCACTGACAGCTAGCAGAAAACATCTATCAGTCAACTTAGTAATAAGTCGGATATAAATATACTTATTGTTACGGCAAGGGGGAAATAATTTGAAAATTAGGGATTTTTACATCAAAGGAATTCCTAATTCACAGAAACTATTTAATATTACATAACTCTCTCTCTCTTTCTCTCTCTCACTCTTTCTCTCTCTCTCTCTCTCTCTCTCTCTCTCTCTCTCTCTCTCTCTCTCTCTCTCTCTCTCTCTCTCTCTCTCTCTCTCTCTCTCTTTCTCTCTTTCATAGATCCAAGTTTATCTAAAAAATATCTGAGCTAGGAGTTGACAGCAAGTACAACGTTTCGGCCCTTGAAGTGAAGGGGTCAGATAACACACCTCACTGGATGCTGAGGGAAGGAGCAGAGCCCCTGTGCAGCCCCACAACGGAGATATACAAACACAGTCTCCCTAATTATCACAAATGCCGAAAAATTGAGGGGTGAAAAAAGGCAAATGTGCTCCTCATAAATTTAAAAGAGTCATTGATATTACTGTTTATGTGACGGCATCAGCGTACTCATTTACGCTACTTAAAATAACACAAAGGCACAGTACCGTGACTGGAACAATACACAAATAACCCGCACATAGGAGAGAGGAACTTACCACGACGTTTCGGTCCGACTTGGTCCATTTATAAGTCGGACCCAAACGTCGTCTTAAGCTCCCCTCTCCTCTTTGCGGTTTATTTATGTACGTTACTTAAATCTTGTTTCAGTTGGTTCAATGCAAATGTAACAATCCTATGTCCTTCTTCTCCTAGAATACGTCACAATGAACGTTTACGCTCTCAAAACTTGAATAAAAAAATGACCAAATGAAAAAATAGAAAGAGAAAAACAACAGCAACTCCCGTAGATCACAGCCTAAGCCAATAGACTTGAGTGAGGTTCTCCAGTGACTGGAAGAATGTCTAGCCAATCACCTGAGATGCTCACGTTTCCACAAGATATTGAGTCCAGCTCCGCCTTCGATTGGAAATGCAATCTGCGTAAGTCTCCTCGTGATTGGATTTAAGGAGTGTCTCCCGGACGCCTCCACTGACGCTTAGGATGTTAAGGTGGCAACTTCCTCTGATGAGATGACAGTCATCTAGCTAGAAGCCAAACTGAAGATGCTGGTCGGTGGGTCGTAGCTTCAGTCTGATGCCAGGGAGGTCTGATGCCAGGAAGGTCTGATGCCAGGAGGTCTGATGCCAGGGAGGTCTGTGTAGCCAGCGCTGCAATGTGTGATCAGGTCTGCAGTGTGTGACCAGGTCTGCAGTGTGTGACCAGGTCTGTAGTGTGTGACCAGATCTGCAGTGTGTGATAAGGTCTGTAGTGTGTGACCAGGTCTGCAGTGTGTGACCAGATCTGCAGTGTGTGATAAGGTCTGTAGTGTGTGACCAGGTCTGTAGTGTGTGATCAGGTCTGTAGTGTGTGACCAGGTCTGTAGTATGTGACCAGGTTTGTAGTGTGTGATAAGGTCTGTAGTGTGTGACCAGGTCTGTAGTGTATGACTAGATCTGCAGTGTGTGATAAGGTCTGTAGTATGTGACCAGGTCTGTAGTGTGTGATAAGGTCTGTAGTGTGTGACCAGGTCTGTAGTGTGTGATAAGGTCTGTAGTGTGTGACCAGGTGTGTAGTATGTGATCAGGTCTGTAGTGTGTGATAAGGTCTGTAGTGTGTGACCAGGTCTGTAGTGTGTGATCAGGTCTGTAGCGTGTGACCAGGTCTGCAGTGTGTGACCAGGTCTGTAGTGTGTGACCAGATCTGTAATGTGTGATCAGATCTGTAGTGTTTGACCAGATCTGCAGTGTGTGATCAGGTCTGTAGTGTGTGACCTGGTCTGCAGTGTGTGACCAGGTCTGCAGTGTGTGACCAGGTCTGAAGTGTGTGACCAGGTCTGCAATGTCCAAGTCTGCAATGTGTGATCAGGTCTGCAGTGTGTGACCAGGACTTCAGTGTGTGACCAGGACTGCAGTGTGTGACCAGGTCTGCAGTGTGTGACCAGGCCTGTAGTGTGTGACTAGGTCTGCAGTGTGTGACTAGGTCTGCAGTGTGTGACCAGGTCTGCAGTGTGTGACCAGGTCTGAAGTGTGTGACCAGGTCTGCAATGTCCAAGTCTGCAATGTGTGATCAGGTCTGCAGTGTGTGACCAGGACTTCACTGTGTGACCAGGACTGCAGTGTGTGACCAGGTCTGCAGTGTGTGACCAGGCCTGTAGTGTGTGACTAGGTCTGCAGTGTGTGACTAGGTCTGCAGTGTGTGACCAGGTCTGCAATGTGTGATCAGGTCTGCAGTGTGTGACCAGGTCTGCAGTGAGTGATCAGGTTTGCAATGTGTGACCAAGTCTGCCATGTGTGACCAGGTCTGCAGTGTGTGACCAGGTGTGCAGTGTGACCCCTTCTGCAGTGTGACCAGCAATGCTTGCGTCATACGGTAATGTTTTGAGTATGGTCTTGCGAGGGTTCTGAGAACACCTAACTGCTGGGAGTTAAATGTAATGGCAATGGGAGTGAAAAAATTACCTTGAGGTGACTAGATTGTGTGCCAGTCTCTCTGCTAGACGGTTTTCTGATAGTTGAAACCCACCAGCAAACATCTGTCAGTCGACCTAGTAATCAAGCACTGACAGCTAGCAGAAAACATCTATCAGTCAACTTAGTAATCAAGCCCTGACAGCCAGCAGAAAACATGTTAGTCTACCCAGTAATCAAGCACTGACAGCCAGCAGAAAACATGTCAGTTGACCTAGTAATTAAGCCCTGACAGCCAGCAGAAAACATGTATAAAACCAGCGCTTGAGAGAGAAGTCGTCAGGATAAAACATCTATGAGCAGCATTCGATAGATAGGTAATCAGCATAAAATATCTATTGAGGCATCATTGGGGTAATGTTTTACCTGGAGTTTACCTGGAGAGAGTTCCGGGGGTCAACGCCCCCGCGGCCCGGTCTGTGACCAGGCCTCATTGTGGATCAGAGCCTGATCAACCAGGCTGTTACTGCTGGCCGCACGCAGTCCGACGTACGAACCACAGCCTGGCTGGCCAAGAATCTCAAAATGAACGTCCAGGATTTTTTGTTTATAAAGGTCACATATTATAAAAGGTCACATATTGAGGTCACATATTAAGAGAGGTCACAGCAGTCGTAATAGTAGTAATAGTAGTATTGGTTGTATTATTATTATTATTATTATTATTATTATTGTTATTATTATTATTATTATTATTATTATTATTATTATTATTATTATTATTATTATTATTATTATTATTATTATTATTATTATTATTATTCATCATCATCATCATTATTATTATTATTTTACTTTATGTTGTTGTTCTTATTGTTGTTGTTGTGTGAAAAGTAAAAACACCAAAATACAACCACCACCACCACCACCACCACCACCACCACCACCACCACCACCACCACCACCACCACCACCACCACCACCACCACCACCACCACCACCACCACCACCACCACCACCACCACCACCACCACCACCACCACCACCACTCCCCATACAACAACATCCTACAATATCCTTCAACATATTACAGTACCTTACAATACCCTGCCATGACACACAATCCTACAATACTCGACACACGCTTCTCTGTTCACAACCATACAACTCAATTTCTCAATATCCTACAATATTCTACAATATCCTACAATATTCTACAATATCCTACAATATTCTACAATATCCTACAATATTCTACAATATCCTACAATACTCGCCCCACGCACCATATATTCAAATTCAATAGCTTTTATTTCGCTCTCTACACAAAAGTTCCATTTATTTCACAATAGGTCCACTAAGTTAAGCTGTCAATAATATTTCTTGTGAAAAATATCAATGGATATTTTATTCTATTTATTTTTTTGTAGTAATTCCATGTTATTTGTTAATTATTTTTAACGCCCTAGAGATGTATTTATATGTTATTTTGTATTTGTGTGTGTGAACTCACCTAGTACTCACCTAGTTGTGGTTGCAGGGGTCGATTCACGGCTCCTGTCCTGTGTGTGTGTGACCTATGGCTGGCCAGGTGACTGGGATGTGTCCAATGTTTGGTCCTGGGACAAAAGTTGTCAAATATTTCGTGCATCTGTCGATTTGTGTTTATTTTTTGTGTAAAACAGAGAGTTAGGAGAATTTTTCCCCTCGTGCTGAAGAGGAAACTTTGTATAAGAAGAACCATTCAAGAGGCCTTTTTTTTGCCCTCTTGATAAAAAAAATCCTCTTTACGACTGGGCGAAGTTTAGAAAGATTTATTTTTACTCTGAAGTTGAAGTATGAGGTCAAGTCGACTTGAACTCCTGAATAATACGTATAAAAGTGTATGTTTGGTTGCGCCTGTATGCTAGCTCAGGGGGGTGGCGGTGTATAGAAACACATAGATTGAAATAAAGTGTTCTCAATGGTTGGTTGGGTTCAGATCCTCTCATCTACACGAGGGTCATTAATGTCACCTGTACATCACCAGCAAAAGACTCTTCACTGAGAGACACGCAACTCAATATATACTAAGAAATGTACATCCCTCGGTGTAAATAAACTGAGAGATATACACCTTTCGGCATATACACTGATAGGTATAACATTCAATGTATACACACAAAAACATATACATCCCTATGTGTATAGTATAAGATCAGAGATACACACCTCTCGGTGTATATATCCATGACCTTGTTGTCTGGTTTGAGGGGTTTAAGAGTGTCAACTACACGAGGGTGTTTAAGGCTGCTTGTAACCTGTCCACCATAAGTCAAGAATACTTTAACGCAAAGTAAATTACAAAGACAGACAAAAGTTAAGGGCTACTGGGATAACAAGAACCAGGCCTCATGATGCCTTGGCATCTCACACACTCTCATGACCCCAGCCCATTTATATTACTTTGCTGTGGCCTGAGGGTCTGATCCCGTCATCTTTACCTCTCCACTGCTTTTGCTGTCTCCATATTTAATCAGCTCTGTATTCGACTGAAGAATCTTACGTCAATCGTAATATGTAAATTTACTGAGACTTGACCTGACATTTTCTTCCTCCTCTCGTCTTCACTGACCTGTCTTCTGCTTTACTTCCCACCTGACACGTTTTCTAGCTTTCTAGTAACTGTGGCTTGATAAATGCCTAGGATCGAAACGTCAACTGAGGTTTCGTCTATAAGTTGCGAGAGTTGAATATAATTGCAGCCATAATACAGTGATTTAAACTTTAGAGATTCAGGTGGTAACCAACTTATTCGGCAACTTATTATCTGTAACTTTTTAAGAGATTTATTTTTCTTCTAAATCCTTTTTTTTTTTCAACATGAAGCTGCTCTTATTGCTTCCGGATCTCACGAGAAGCTGCTATGTTATCTCTGTGTCTGCTGTACTGAGCAGGTGTTGGCTCTGTTCCATCTCTCACTCTGTTACATTAACCGGAGGTAATACCGGCTCTGTTCCATCTCTCACTCTGTTACATTAACCGGAGGTAATACCAACTAGTTGACTCTGAGGGACTGATCACTTCCTATGAAGGCTAAAGGACTGATAACCTCAAAAATTACCTCTCCACTTCTTCCACACTTTAAATCATTGATTCTCTGGATATGACTGAGAAAGCCACTGTGTGGAGGACACGTCTCCACCAAGGAAGATACCCAGGTGTTACACGTGAGTCTTAGCTCCCTCACACGTCCATATATTTATCACCTTCCTTTCTTCAACGTGTCAGCCTCTTGCCCCACAGATCATGCTTTTCACTAAGTCCCAAGAGGAGGCTTTCTCCTCCCTCCATTAACGTCAACGTTCCACCCCCTCTCTCTCTCTCTCTCTCTCTCTCTCTCTCTCTCTCTCTGCCTTCTTGCCAATGATCTTCGTAGCTTTCTTAAACCTTCTTACTGCCATTGCTGGAAAAATAGACACAAATGCCGTATAATGCGATCCTTTCTTGACTACGTTTCGCCCACACCGTTGGCTTAATCAAGATCTGTTTGTGACATGATAAAGCCCACTGTGTGGGCAAATCGAAGTCAATAAAGAATGACATTATACTGAAAAACCAAGGAACGGGTGGGGTTTGAACCCATAGCGAGAGAGAGTCGTAAAACTACAGGCCAGCGTGTAAGCCACTAGTCCAGCTGGCCCAGTGGCTTACGCACTGGCTCGCTATGGGTTCAAATCCCACCCGTTCCGTGGTTTGCTTGGAATCGTGTTATTGCGATTTCGTGAGTCATTATAATTGTCTATTTTTTCATCTCGTCGGTAGTTTATACCATTTATCTCCATTATCATTGCTCGTGGGATTGATAAGAGAGATGTGGGCTTCTTCAGTCGAGCACAGGAGATGTGAAGACGATGTAATCAGTCCATCACCCTTGAAGACGTAGTTTTGAGGTGGTCAGTCCCTCAGCCTGACTGAGGGACTGACCACCTCGACTCTAATGCATAGCCGCTTGCCCGTGCATTAGACTCGAGGGCCTGACCACCTCCCGCCGAGGATGAAGGACTGATATTGACTCACCAATGAGACACACAGGTGCGAATAATTGGCTTACAAAACAGACAAGTTGATAAATGAGACACTTGTGAAACATCTGTGTATCTTAGGCTAGGTCAGGTTCGTAAGGAAACGCGACAAGTGTTTCCTGACGCATGTCTTAGTCAGATGATGACCCGCAGCTGGAGCTTCTGGTCATCTTTATTCCAGAATTAGAATACCCAAATATTGCCCAAGTGTCTCAATTATCAAGATACCCACGTGTTGCAAATGTGTCTTATTCATCTTACTTATACATACTTACAGACATTTGTTTCTTTGGACACACCGCCCACAGGATGGGTATGGGGTGCATAATAATGATATTAAACTAGCTGCCTCTCACTCTAGCTAGTGTATGCACTCTGGGTCCAGGGACTGGGCCCCAAAGTTTGATAGCTAAGATAATAAAGTCCAGGTAATGTACTTCGAGAGGCAGTGCCTCCACAAATTCATAAATCCGCGAAGGCATCAACTTTCCCTGAGCCACAGACATACGTCTTGACTATAAACACTCTATAGCAGTGTCTGTATTCCCCCCTCCATCTATAATAAGGAGCCTATGTTACAGGAGACTCAACACTGTCACGACATTTGTCACTAATCTGTCATAAAGCTTTTAGTTCGAGGATGCAAAAGAAATTGAACCGATTTATGGTCAATCCTTTCTTCCTTGTCATTATGTGGGAAATTTATGTACCTTAACATAAGAGACGCTGTTTTTCAGTACTGTGACGTACGACAGGAAGACTAGGGCAAGTGATCTTAACATCTGTTATTTTCTTCTACGATACAGTAGCGTACAAGAGGAAGGTTAGAGCAAGTGATCATAAGATCACTTGTTATACGACGGCTACATTTTAAACTACGAAAATAACCCATAGAAGAAATGTAGTAGAAAGTTATACGTTCATGAAACATCTTAACTTCCGAATTGGACCTGAGGTAAACTGTTCGCTTTAGAGTGAGTGTTCTGTGTATCCCGAGTGAGGGAGATGTGCTGAGTGTAGTGTGTGTACTAGGTGTAGGTTATATCTACTGGATGTAGGTTATATCTACTGGGTGTAGGTTATATCTACTGGGTGTAGGTTATGTCTACTGGGTGTAGGTTATATCTACTGGATGTAGGTTATATCTACTGGGTGTAGGTTATATCTACTGGGTGTAGGTTATGTCTACTGGGTGTAGGTTATATCTACTGGGTGTAGGTTATGTCTACCGGGTGTAGGTTATGTCTACTGGACGTAGATTATGTCTACTGGGTGTAGGTTATATCTACTGGGTGTAGGTTTTGTCTACTGGGTGTAGGTTTTGTCTACTGGGTGTAGGTTGAGTGTGTCTGGGTGTAGGTTGTGTGTGTCTGGGTGTAGGTTGAGTGTGTCTGGGTGTAGATTGTGTGTGTCTGGTTGTAGATTGAGTGTGTCTGGGTGTAGGTTGTGTGTGTCTGGTTTAGGTTGCGTGTGTGTCTGGGTGTAGATTGTGTATGTCTGGGGGTAGGTTGCATGTGTGTCTGGGTGTAGGTTGTGTGTGTCTGGGTGTAGGTTGAGTGTGTCTGGGTGTAGGTTGTGTGTGTGTGTCTGGGGGTAGGTTGCGTGGGTGTCTGGGTGTAGGTTGTGTTTGTCTGGGTGTAGGTTGTATGTGTCTGGGTGTAGGTTGTGTGTGTCTGGGGGTAGGTTGTGTGTCTGGTGGTAGGTTGTGTGTCTGGGGGTAGGTTGTGTGTGTCTGGGTGTAGGTTGTGTGTGTCTGGGTGTAGGGTGTGTGTGTCTGGGTGTAGGTTGTGTGTCTGGGGGTAGGTTGTGTCTGGGGGTAGGTTGTGTGTGTCTGGGTTTAGATTGTGTGTCTGGGGATAGGTTGTGTGTCTGGGGGTAGGTTGTGTGTCTGGGGGTAGGTTGTGTGTGTCTGGGTGTAGGTTGTGTGTGTCTGGGTGTAGGTTGTGTGTCTGGGGGTAGGTTGTGTGTCTGGGGGTAGGTTGTGTGTGTCTGGGTGTAGGCTGTGTGTCTGAGGGTAGGTTTGTGTGTGTCTGGGTGTAGGTTGTGTGTCTGGGTGTAGGTTGTTTCTGGGTGTAGGTTGTGAATGTGTGATTGCATGTGTAGGCTGGTGGAGGGGGGGTTAGTAATTGTATTTGGGTGTTACTTGAGTGGGCCACATATAAATGCAATTTGGGTGGTGTGTACTCACCTAATTGTACTCGCCTAATTGTGGTTTCAGAGGTTGAGTCTCAGCTCCTGGCCCCGCCTCCGTGTGTGTGTGTGTCAAGCAGGTGCAGGAACTTGTGATGGAGTTCAGCTCGCAGTGGACGTGTTATTATGAACCTTTGGGGTGAATTCATGGATGAGGAACCATTTTGAATTTCTTAGACGCCTTGTTTGAGGATGTTGTCACCCTCGTTGGAGTGTCGTGTGAAGGCCGCAAGTACTTGGCAAGTTGGAATGTTGTAAGGAAGGTCACAGGGTAATTTTCCCGTACCTTTGCATAGTTATGTGTTTGAAGTTCCTTGGAATACACTGACCTTCTTTTAGAGAGTGTGGTGCAGAAGCAGAGGGTATTCCAGGCATGGCCCGGGGCGTGGTCGATATCGTTCATTTTTTTTCTAATTCAGCGGTGATGACTTCTTGAATTCATTTAACTCTTGGGAAGCATTCGGAGACAATACATCAACAACATAGATGGTGTCATATCAGGTTAGTGTTGAGATGTATATAGTAAGTGAAGAGGTGGTATACCAGATGGTGGTATACCAGATGGTGGTATACCAGATGGTGGTATACCAGATGGTGGTATACCAGATGGTGGTATACCAGATGGTGGTATACCAGATGGTGGTATACCAGATGGTGGTATACCAGATGGTGGTATACCAGATAATTTAGTGTCCAGTGGTTGAAGAGTCAGAGGTGG
Source organism: Cherax destructor (assembly GCA_009830355.1). Lineage (NCBI taxonomy): Eukaryota > Metazoa > Arthropoda > Malacostraca > Decapoda > Parastacidae > Cherax > Cherax destructor. The sequence continues at coordinate 418,368 of WNWK01000454.1, forward strand.
CAGGGATGGCGGAGGTGGCAGGGATGGCGGAGGTGGTGGCAGTGATGAATATCTCGTTGGTGTGACAATGGTCAAACTACTGATAATATGTTAGGTAACAAGACACATGTGCAACTATCGTAACATTATATTGTGGCAAAGTGTCACTCCTGGAGGGCGAAACGTTGCCACAATATAATATCACATTACTTGCACTTGTGCCCTTTTACCTAACATTTCGGAGGTGGCCATTGGCTTGGATACTTCAGCATTTGTCCACCAGAGGTGTCTTGCTTAATATTTTTCAGTATTCTTGTTGAATCGACATCAATAACTTCATATCAGGAGAGATGGTTGACCTTCAAGATGGCGTTGACGCCCTCGTTGCATATTCCAGAGTTTGAGTCATTCTGTAAATGGGAGAAGGCAAGGGATGCCAGAACATTTGTTTGGGTAATCCCGTCCTGGGTGAAGGATGTTGGTGGGTTTACTGTGGAAGCAGAGGTGAGAGAGAGTGGAAGTGTTGTGCTTCCTGGATAATCTACCGTGTCTGCTTGAAGTCAAGTTATGGTTGCTTGGGTTGATAGATTTGAGAGAGAGTTGAGTTTATTCTGTTTGTCAAACTTCTTCTGATTGGTAATTTCTTTGCTTGGTGGGGAGATGGGAGGTGCAGAGAATGCAGATAGTATAACGAGGAGGTGGGGCCCACTAGAAGAAGGCCATAAGACTATGAGGGGACATTTCAGTAGGCCTACTGGCCCATGCTAGGCACCTCTTCAAATAAAAATCTTCTCACTCATAGGTAGTGGTTGACCAATGTAATTTTAAATGTCCTCTCTGTACCGAGATACCGTTGTGTGATGCTTAAGTAACACAGTAAGTGTGTTCTAGTGGTGAAGAAGTGTGTTGAAGCTCCCCAGGCTTTTTCCCTGACTCTTCCTGACTCTCCCTGGCCCTCTCTGGCCCTCCCTGGCCCTCCATGATGCACCCTAGCCCCGAGGAAGTATATAAGACACCAGTCATGGTCAGTGGCTCACTCCACCATGATAAAGACTCTCTTGGTAGCATCAGTGTTGTGTTGGGGGCTGACTAGTCCCAAGGACACCAACTACGTACAGGATGCCCACCACGTACAGGATGCCCACCACGTACAGGATGCCCACCACGTACAGGATGCCCACCACGTACAGGATACCCAATACGTACAGGATACTCACCAAGTACAGGATACCCGCCACGTACAGGATACCTACCACGTACAGGATACCCACCATGTACCGAATGCCCACGCCCTCCAGTCTACGCACGACGCACAATTTACGCAGAATGACGCAGAATCTACGCACGGCGTCACCAAAACAGAGAACCCAGCTACGCATGGGACGCTAATAACAAGGGAACTCATCCAGACACTCTTCGTTAATCAACTTGGTAAGTGAAAGTCTCTTGATCCAAGGAACTTGAACTCTCCACCTTCCTAGGATCAAGCCTTATTACCCCTTGCTCCTATTCATTTGATTACCTTTGCTGGTTTAGCGCTTATCTGTTATGATGATAATGATGATGATAATAATAATATTTATACTAATTAAACTTATTTATTATTATTATTATTATTATTATTATTATTATTATTATTATTATTATTATTATTATTATTATTAGTAGTAGTAGTAGTAGTAGTAGTAGTAGTATGATTGTTATTATTATTATTATTATTATATTATTATTATTATTATTATTATTATTATTATTATTATTATTATTATTATTATTATTATTATTATTATTATTATTATTATTATTATTATTATCCCAAACGTGTCAGTGTTTTTCAAATATTTCGTTCAAGCGAGGAAAAATATTTGCAGTGTTAGTAATAACAGTGTTTTAGCTCTCACTGTGTCACTGTTGGTGTGTGACATACACCGCTTCACTGCTGGGAAATACATGCACAGCTTCTTCGCTGAGTACGACGTACATTATTTCACTACTGGCTATGAAATGATCAATTTCAATGTATAATATGCAGAGTTTCATGGCTAGGCACGACATTCACGCTTCACTGCTAAACACAGCTGATTAACTGGTTTGTATACTTCGATCCCCTTCTGGGGTCCTCTTCAGCAGATTCACAAATGAGAACAAGTTAATCATCTGAATTTCTGTCTCCATAAGCACTGATAATTGTTAATTGCACTTTAGTTATTTAACGCTTGAATATTTATTCCCCCGGCCTACAAGATTTAAATTACCTCCAGCCTACCGCTGATGCTCATGATCCACACACGTGCTGTGACAACAGTGCCACTGTCTACAGGGACCGTATTTGTATATGGCACTCTGAGCATCAAGGCAGAAAGGGTGTACACACCAAGGCACTTCACGAGCGTCCATAGCACCGCCAGAGCCAGGCATCGCTACAGCCTAGCAAGAAGACTAAAGCGAACCGATGCTCTGTAAGCTATGCAAAAAAATATTAGCATAATTCAAATAATTAAGCGCAGTTAATAATAATAAAAATAATAATAACAATGATAATAATAATAATAATAATAATAATAATAATAATAATAATAATAATAATAATAATAATAATAATAATAATAATAATAATCTTTATTTCTACAAGTACATGATACAACTTATACAGACCATAGCTGACATCAATGACATACTATACAGAAAGCCCTTTGTTAATCAGAGCATTTCCCGCAACTTAGGTTCATCTTGTCCCCCAGGATGCGACCCACAACGGTTGCCTAACACCCAGGTACCTACTTGCTGCTAGGTGAACAGGAACAGCAGGTGAAAGATGACTAATACCCAGGTACATAGTTACTGCTAGGTGAACAGGGACAGCAGTTGTAAGGTGACTAAGTGACTAACACCCAAGTACCTACTTACTGCTAGGTGAACAGGGACAGCAGGTGTCTTCAAGAAACACGTCATAATGTTTCCACCCGTACCGGGGATCGAACCACGGACCTCAGTGTGTGAGGTGAGTGCGCTACCAACCGAGCTACTTGACACCGTAAATAAATAATCTTAAACTGAATTAATGAGCTAGGATTAAATAAGTCAGCTAATTTTAAGTCACACGGCTGTCAGCAACAGACAGTTCTGCCGTACCTGGGGATTCTGTTTTTAACAAAAGTGAAAACGAGTTGACAGTGGTGAAGGCAACCCAGGGTTCGTAGATTAAGAAAAAAGATCTTTAAGGGAAAATAAGTGAGACAGGAAAAAAAACGCAAATTGCAATAGGAGCGTAATGAAAAAATTGCAACAGGAGCGTAATGAAAAAATTGCAACAGGAGCGTAATGAAAAAATTGCAACAGGAGCGTAATAAAAAATTGCAACAGGAGAGTAAGAAGAAATTGCAATAGGAACTTAAGAGCAAGTTGCAACACTAGCGTAAGAACAAGTTGCAACAGGAGTGTAAGAACAAGTTGCAACAGGAGCGTAAGGGTAAGTTGCAACAGGAGCATAAGAACAAGTTGCTACACTCATATAGCTAATATTGTTATTATTATTATTATTATTGTGATTATTATTATTATTATTATTATTATTATTATTATTATTATTATTATTATTATTATTATTATTATTATTATTATTATTATTATTATATATATATATAATTTTTATTATTATTATTTTATTATTTATATTATTATTATTATTATTATTATTATTATTATTATTATTATTATTATTATTATTGGTATTATTATTATTATTACTATTATTATTATTATTATTATTATTATTGTTATTATTATTATTATTATTATTATTATTATTATTATTATTATTATTATTATTATTATTATTATTATTATTATTATTATTATTCACTGACATTCGTTCTTTAATGATCATCTTTAGTTTATAGACTATATGACTTTGAGGTTTATGAGATGGGATATACCATGACAGCCGCTGGGGGTGTGGGGGGAGACAGCAGTGTCACAGTTGGTGCTGCTGGCACAGCAGTGTCACAGTTGGTGCTGCTGGCACAGCAGTGTCACAGTTGGTGCTGCTGGCACAGCAGTGTGACAGATGGTGCTGCTGATACATCAGTTTGACAGATGGTGCTGCTGGTACATCAGTGTGACAGATGGTGCTGCTGGTACAGCAGTGTGACAGATGGTGCTGCTGGTACAGCAGTATGACAGATGGTGCGGCTGGTACAGCAGTGTGACAGATGGTGCTGCTGGTACAGCAGTATGACAGATGGTGCGGCTGGTACAGCAGTGTGACAGATGGTGCTGCTGGTACAGCAGTGTGACAGATGGTGCTGCTGGTACATCAGTGTGACAGATGGTGCTGCTGGTACAGACTTGCTACACAGGTGTTGTTTATAATATCTTCCTATGGTATGTTTTGTGGCTCAGTGGTATAGCGTGGGGCCTGCTACATGCCAGAACCACGGTTCGAGTCCCCGTCTATAAAGAGGTAACACCTCTGGTACTGGCTGGGGACCCACAGCCTCAGAGAATAAACATACTTCAGTGGAAAAATCTGTAGGTTTATCTTCCGAGTTGTTTGAGTATTTTATTTTCCCCAAAACTCCTGTATAACACTTTTTTTTTTAATTTACTCGTGTAATAGATACATTTTAAAACAATGAATGCATTTGGAATGAGAACATCAAACATAGTATGAAATTAAACTATAAACGAAGCAAGTCATCTTCCTACCTAGAGATGGGTCGTGTGCCCAGAATGCTGCAGGCATTTCCTCTCTGGATCGCAATACTGAGTCGTTGTAAGAGGAAGCTGGTCGCTCTGGGGTCCATGGTTTCCGTGATGAGTTTGTCACCCAACCCCTTTGGAAACTTATATGCACACTAGTCCCATGCTCCGAGGGTCACTGATCCTACTGGGACGAAGTTACAAGAAGGTGCCACTGTATATGTTGATCTTGTGGCTCTCACTGAAACTGGCAGCACCGTCCACTTCACCTGTGAAGACTCACAGGTGTAGTCCCATGCAATGTGCATACCATCTTTCCAGGGTGGTATGGTGACTGCATCCGGATGATGCTGGCTGTCATCCGGATGATGCTGGCTGTCATCCGGATGATGCTGGCTGTCATCTGGCAGCCTAGAGCGTAAACGTTATCTTTTTATCAATTATCTTTAATATAGTGGAAGAGAATGTTAAGCTTATTGTGATAATGTATTTTTTTTATTTATTTCGAAAATTCATTTGCAGAATTATACTTAGGATTTTTTTTCTTTTTTTGTCGTTGCAGATATCAAAACAGTGTTGGCAGATCTGTTGCAGAGTGTGAGGGCTCAAGTGAACCAGTGCTCAACTCTCACTCCAGGTAATGTTGCAAGGTGTGAGTGCTCATGAACCAGAGCTCATCTCTCACTCAAGGTAACGTTGCAAGGTGTGAGTGTTCATGAACCAGAGCTCATCTCTCACTCAGGTAACGTTGAGGTGAGTGTTCATGAACCAGAGCTCATCTCCAGGTAACGTAAGGTGTGAGTGTTCATGAACCAGAGCTCATCTCTCACTCAAGGTAACGTTGCAAGGTGTGAGTGTTCATGAACCAGAGCTCATCTCTCACTCAAGGTAACGTTGCAAGGTGTGAGTGTTCATGAACCAGAGCTCATCTCTCACTCAAGGTAACGTTGCAAGGTGTGAGTGTTCATGAACCAGAGCTCATCTCACTCAAGGTAACTTGCAAGGTTGAGTGTTCATGAACCGAGCTCATGTCTACTCAAGGTAACGTTGAAGGTGAGTGTTCATGAACCAGAGCTCATCTCTCACTCAAGGTAACGTTGCAAGGTGTGAGTGTTCATGAACCAGAGCTCATGTCTCACTCAAGGTAACGTTGCAAGGTGTGAGTGTTCATGAACCAGAGCTCATCTCTCACTCAAGGTAACGTTGCAAGGTGTGAGTGTTCATGAACCAGAGCTCATCTCTCACTCAAAGTAACGTTGCAAGGTGTGAGTGTTCATGAACCAGAGCTCATCTCTCACTCAAGGTAACGTTGCAAGGTGTGAGTGTTCATGAACCAGAGCTCATGTCTCACTCAAGGTAACGTTGCAAGGTGTGAGTGTTCATGAACCAGAGCTCATCTCTCACTCAAGGTAACGTTGCAAGGTGTGAGTGTTCATGAACCAGAGCTCATCTCTCACTCAAAGTAACGTTGCAAGGTGTGAGTGTTCATGAACCAGTTCTCATCCAGCCTAATTCCACTAAATATATTTTAGATAAGTATACAATAATTTAATAATAAACAAACACAATGAAATATTTTTTTTTCCTTAGGTTCAGAATGATTTTTGCAGAATTATTACATACATAAATTTTAGCAAGTTTTACCTATTCGGCACGGCACTTACACCGTGTACCTTCCGTCATAATGAATATAAACTCACACCAGTGATCCTGGAACTCTGTATCTCCTCATTGTATTAAATACTTTATTTTTTTTTACCCCAGAAAATAAATAATTTCCCTATATTCTTTGGGGAAAACCATTCATATAGAAGACTATTCTATACAGTACAAAACAAGCAGAGTCCATGTTTTTCCCCTCTTTGAGTGTGTGTGTGTGTGTGTGTGTGTGTGTGTGTGTGTGTGTGTGTGTGTGTGTGTGTGACAGACACTAATCGATGATAGAGGAAAATTCACATGAGCCAAAAAACGAAGAAGGATGATTATCTGTACATTTCGACACCCCAGCTGAGGTCCTCTTCAGCAGACACCAAAGAATGAAGAGAGAGAGAGAGACCAGGTATTTATTGGAAGAGTGGGTGGGTCACTGCCGGTTGAGCGTAGCATTACAGTATATTGTTTGGCCGGGGCATCTTGGCTCATCAAAGTACTTTATGACATCTCATAGCCAGCTGCACTCACACGGACGTGGTGTTTAGATGAATTCTTACCTCTGAGAGTCTGAAAGTGTCTGTGTGTCTGTGAGAGAGCCTGTGAGTGTCTGTGAGAGTGAGTAGGTTATGTTTACATGTCATTTGCTACGTCGCAAAGACATTCTTTGCACACAAGGAGAGACGAAGGAAGGAGCACTGGACCAGACGTGTTGTTCCATGCTTGCCTGGTCCACTCCTTCACACTCAAATTACCGATTTCCCACATAACTCCCTCTCCTAACATTACATACTTTCAACAGAAAGTAATTAGTTTATTACAGCTGTCCTGTTACTGTTTTGCTTATCATTACATCACGGTAGTAACGCTTGTGTGTTGTGGCAACAGATGGTGCTCACTTGTACAACGCTACGCAAGAACTACAGCTGGAAGCCGTAATCCTGTGGCAGAAGGTGTTCCAACAGGAGGCTGAGGTGCAGCAGCTGAGAGACCAGCAGCTGCAGCTGAAGAAATCTCTGCAACAGCCGCAAGAGAATGTAATAAAGCAACAGGAAGATTCATTGCAGCAGCAACAGAATGTAGTACAGCAGCAGGAAGAATCGATACAGGAACAACAGAATGTGATACAAAAACTGGAAGAATCGGTACAGCAGCAACAGAAAATAATACAAGAACAGGAGGACTCTATACAGGAGCAACAGACTGTAATACAACAACAGGAAGAATCGGTACAGCAGCAACAGGAAATAATACAACAACAGGAGGACTCTATACAGGAGCAACAGAATATAATACAACAACAGGAAGAATCGATACAGCAGCAACAGGAAATAATACAACAACAGGAGGAATCTATACAGGAACAACAGAATGTAATACAACAACAAGAAGAATCGATACAGCAGCAACAGAAAATAATACAACAACAGGAAGAGACAATAGAACAGCAAGAGAACGCAATACAACAACAGGAAGAGACAATACAGCAAGAAGAGACAATGCAACAAGAACAAAAATATGCTCATCAAGTAGAATCAGAAGAGACGATACAGATGCAGCAAAATACAGTACAACAACAAGAGACAATACAACAGCAAGAGCATATAATACAACAAGAAGAGACGATCAAACAAGAAAAAGAGAAAATACGACGACAAGAAAATATAATACAGCAACAAAAAGAGACGATACAGCAACAACAGGCTTTTTTACAAGAAGATGAAGAGAAAATACAAGAATTAGAGAACACGATACAAAAGCAGCAAGACGCGATACAGAAACTAGAGAACGTGACAAGAGACCTGGAAGACACGCTCTTGCAAAGAGAAAGCAAATTAGAGGCAGTGTCAGCGGAACTCTTACTAGCGAAAGGGCACTCTCTGACAACGGCTGGCACTCTCGCTAGTCTGACTACACAGGTGCAGGACCTGACTACACAGGTGCAGGACCTGACGCGGCAGAGTGAAGAACTTGCTGTTACGAACAAACAACTGCAGTTCAACATTACGGACTTAGAAAAGAACAAAATGCGTGTTCAAGAAGCCAAAGGAAGCTTAGAGCAGGACTTAGAAGAGTGCCAACGTTCACTAGCTGAGGAACCTAACATAAAGTTAGTAGAAATATAACTCAAACCTTGCTATAACTGTTCAGTATAACACCACTAAAATCTTGCAATAACTGTTCAGTATATCATTATTTGAATACTAGACTATGTGCTAGCTAGGATCACACATAATGCTAGATAGGAACACACTGAGTGCTAGCTAGGATCCCACATAATGCTAGATAGGAACACACTGAGTGCTAGCTAGGATCACACATAGATAGGATCACACTGAGTGCTAGCTAGGATCACACTGAGTGCTAGCTAGGATTACACTGAGTGCTAGCTAGGATCACACTGAGTGCTAGCTAGGATTACATTGCTTGCTAGGTATGACCAGACACGAAATTTTTATTTTTGCTAGAGAGTAAGACTATTAATCATCTGCCTATCCCTATCAGGAGCGACTACCATCAGTCTTTCGACCGCGACCGCCACTCAAATCACCGCGACCGCCACTCAAATCACCGCGACCGCCACTCAAATCACCGCGACCGCCACTCAGATCACCGCCAACGCCACTCAGATCACCGCCAACGCCACTCAGATCACCGCCACCGCCACTCAGATGGTCGTCGTGAATCAAGAAATTTTTTCATTGGGCGCCACTTTTAGTAACTATGACACTCAGTGCCACTCATCCTATGAGTGAACATACTGCCTTAATGACAGTACTGGGCAGTGCCACTCATCCTGTGAGTGAACATACTGCCTTAATGACAGTACTGGGTAGTGCCACTCGTCCTGTGAGTGAACATACTTCCTTAATGACAGTACTGGGCAGTGCCACTCATCCTGTGAGTGAACATACTGCCTTAATGATAGTACTGGGTAGTGCCACTCATCCTGTGAGTGAACATACTTCCTTAATGACAGTACTGGGTAGTGCCACTCGTCCTGTGAGTGAACATACTTCCTTAATGACAGTACTGGGCAGTGCCACTCATCCTGTGAGTGAACATACTGACTTAATGACAGTACTGGGCGGTGCCACTCATCCTGTGAGTGAACATACTGCCTTAATGACAGTACTGGGCAGTGCCACTCATCCTGTGAGTGAACATACTGCCTTAATGACAGTACTGGGTAGTGCCACTCATCCTGTGAGTGAACATACTGCCTTAATGACAGTACTGGGTAGTGCCACTCATCCTGTGAGTGAACATACTTCCTTAATGACAGTACTGGGCAGTGCCACTCATCCTGTGAGTGAACATACTAACATAAACAGAACATTGCACAACAAAATGTTAAAAACATTAGTTATAGCATGATTATTAATTATAGTATAACGTAATCCGCTACTTTCTAAGAGAAAGTGTGTCCTTTCTAAGAGAAAGTGTGTCCTTTCTAAGAGAAAGTGCGTCCTTTCTAAGAGAAAGTGTGTCCTTTCTAAGAGAAAGTGTGTCCTTTCTAAGAGAAAGTGTGTCCTTTCTAAGAGAAAGTGTGTCCTTTCTAAGAGAAAGTGTGTTCTTTCTAAGAGAAAGTGTGTCCTTTCTAAGAGAGAGTGTGTCCTTTCTAAGAGAGAGTGTGTCCTTTCTAAGAGAGAGTGTGTCCTTTCTAAGAGAGAGTGTGTCCTTTCTAAGAGAGAGTGTGTCCTTTCTAAGAGAGAGTGTGTCCTTTCTAACAGAGAATGTATCATCCACTCAACACACTTGTCTCAGACTCTTTCTTTCTCTCTCGAAGTTTCTGCTTTATCAATTAACTTAATAATAATAATAATAATAATATAGTAGTAGTAGTAGTAGTAGTAGTAGTAGTAGTAGTAGTAGTAGTAGTAGTAGTAGTAGTAGTAGTAGTAGTAATATTAATAATAATAATAATAATAATAATAATAATAATAATAATAATAATAATAAATAATAATAATATCTTTATTTCTACATGTACATAATATACAAGTTATACAGACCATAGCTGACATCAATGACCTACTATATACCTAGAATATATCTTGATAGGATTTCGGGGGTCAACGCCCCCGCGGCCCGGTCTGAAACCCGGCCTCGTGGTGGATCAGGGTCTGATCAACCAGGCTGTTACTGTTGGCCGCACGCAAACTGATGTACTAACCACAGCCCTTTTGGTCAGGTACTGACTTTAGGTATTTGTCCAGTGCCTTCTTGAAGACAGCCAGGGGTCTATTGGTAATCTCCCTTATGTATGCTGGGAGGCAGTCGAACAGTCTTGAGCCCCTGACACTTATTGTGTTGTCTCTCAGTGTACTCGTGGCGCCCCTGCTTTTCATTGGGGAAATGTTGCATCTCCTGCCGAGTCTTTGCTGTCATAGGGATTGATTTTCGTGTACAAGTTTGGTACTAATCCCTCTAGGATTTTCCAAGTGTATATTATCATGAATCTTTCTCGCCTATAAAAAGCCCCCATTTCCCGCAACTTAAGTTAATTTTGTGCCCCAGGATGCCACCCACAATAGTCGACTAACACCCAGGTACCTACTTACTGCTAGGTGAACAGTCGTAACAGGTGTAAGGAGACATGCACAACGTTTCCACTCGTGCCGGAGACGAATCCTAGCCACTTTTCTTACTACCTCTCAAGTAATTAAACTATTATTATTGCTGTAACAATTCTCTGTTTGCTAATGTATGTATCTCGTCAGCTGTCATTTTGATTCCAATGCAATGTGTGTTCACCCCTGCTATCTTTGTTTGTTCATCCCTGCTATCTTTGTTTGTTCATCCCTGCTATCTTTGTTTGTTCATCCCTGCTATCTTTGTTTGTTCATCCCTGCTATCTTTGTTTGTTCATCCCTGCTATCTTTGTTTGTTCATCCCTGCTATCTTTGTTTGTTCATCCCTGCTATCTTTGTTTGTTCATCCCTGCTATCTTTGTTTGTTCATCCCTGCTATCTTTGTTTGTTCATCCCTGCTATCTTTGTTTGTTCATCCCTGCTATCTTTGTTTGTTCATCCCTGCTATCTTTGTTTGTTCATCCCTGCTATCTTTGTTTGTTCATCCCTGCTATCTTTGTTTGTTCATCCCTGCTATCTTTGTTTGTTCATCCCTGCTATCTTTGTTTGTTCATCCCTGCTATCTTTGTTTGTTCATCCCTGCTATCTTTGTTTGTTCATCCCTGCTATCTTGTTTGTTCATCCCTGCTATCTTTGTTTGTTCATCCCTCTATCTTTGTTTGTTTATCCTGCTATCTTTGTTTGTTCATCCCTGCTATCTTGTTTGCTCATCCCTGCTATCAATGTTTGTTATCCTACTATCCTTTGTTTGCTAACCCTACTATCCTTGTTTGTTCATCCCTGCTTCAATGTTTGTTCATCCCTGTATCTTGTTTGTAACCCTACTATTCTTGTTTGTTCATCCCTACTATCCTTGTTTGTTCATCCCTGTTTTTGTTTGCTCATCCTGACTATCCTTGTTTGTTCATCCCTACTATCTTTGTTTGTTCATCCCTGCTATCCTTGTTTGCTCATCCTGCTATCTTTGTTTGTTCATCCCTGCTATCTTTGTTTGTTCATCCCTGCTATCCTTGTTTGCTCATCCCTGCTATCCTTGTTTGTTCATCCCTGCTATCTTTGTTTGTTCATCCCTGCTATCTTTGTTTGCTCATCCCTGCTATCTTTGTTTGTTCATCCCTGCTATCCTTGTTTGCTCATCCCTGCTATCCTTGTTTGTTCATCCTGCTATCCTTGTTTGTTTATCCCTACTATCCTTGTTTGTTTATCCGTACTATCCTTGTTTGTTTATCCCTGCTATCCTTGTTTGTTCATCCCTGCTATCTTTGTTTGTTCATCCCTGCTATCTTTGTTTGTTCATCCCTGCTATCCTTGTTTGTTCATCCCTGCTATCTTTGTTTGTTCATCCCTGCTATCTTTGCTTGTTCTTCCCTGCTATCTTTGTTTGTTCATCCCTGCTATCCTTGTTTGCTCATCCCTGCTATCATTGTTTGTTCATCCCTGCTATCTTTGTTTGTTCATCCCTGCTATCTTTGTTTGTTCATCCCTGCTATCTTTGTTTGCTCATCCCTGCTATCCTTGTTTGTTCATCCCTGCTATCTTTGTTTGTTCATCCCTGCTATCTTTGTTTGCTCATCCCTGCTATCTTTGTTTGTTCATCCCTGCTATCTTTGTTTGCTCATCCCTGCTATCTTTGTTTGCTCATCCCTGCTATCTTTGTTTGTTCATCCCTGCTATCCTTGTTTGCTCATCCCTGCTATCCTTGTTTGTTCATCCCTGCTATCCTTGTTTGTTCATCCCTGCTATCTTTGTTTGCTCATCCCTGCTATCCTTGTTTGCTCATCCCTGCTATCCTTGTTTGCTCATTCCTGCTATCCTTGTTTGCTCATCCCTGCTATCCTTGTTTGCTCATCCCTGCTATCCTTGTTTGCTCATCCCTGCTATCCTTGTTTGCTCATCCCTGCTATCCTTGTTTGCTCATTCCTGCTATCCTTGTTTGTTCATCCCTGCTATCCTTGTTTCTCATCCCTGCTGATCCTTGTTTGTCATCCCTGCTATCTTTGTTTGTTCATCCCTGCTGACCTTGTTTGCTCATTCCTGCTATCCTTGTTTCTCATCCCTGCTATCCTTGTTTGTTCATCCCTGCTATCCTTGTTTGCTCATCCCTGCTACCTTGTTTGTCATCCCTGCTACCCTTGTTTGTTCATCCCTGCTGACCTTGTTTGCTCATTCCTGCTATCCTTGTTTGCTCATCCCTGCTATCCTTGTTTGCTCATCCCTGCTATCTTTGTTTGTTCATCCCTGCTATCCTTGTTTTCTCATCCCTGCTATCCTTGTTTGCTCATCCCTGCTATCCTTGTTTGCTCATCCCTGCTATCCTTGTTTGCTCATCCCTGCTGACCTTGTTTGCTCATCCCTGCTATCCTTGTTTGCTCATCCCTGCTATCCTTGTTTGCTCATCCCTGCTATCCTTGTTTGCTCATCCCTGCTATCTTGTTTGCTCATCCCTGCTGACCTTGTTTGCTCATCCCTGCTGACCTTGTTTGCTCATCCCTGCTGACCTTGTTTGCTCATCCTTGCTGGCAGTGATATGCAGTTGACATAGAATACCGACAAGTAAACAAAACACATGTGCAACACTTGGGCGTTTTTAGTGTCATTTTTGTTTACCTAGACAGATGTCTTCAGTCGTATACCAAGGAGGCAGCAGTAACAGTCGGGTTAAGAGGTGGTCAGTCACTCATAGATATCTTCCTCAACATTTGTGAGTGAGAAGGGTTGGTTTTTCAGAGGGGCCAGTAGGCTTGCTGCAGTGCTCCTCAACGTTGCCTCCTCTGTCGTCTTCAAGATCTTGACAGGATATAACCTCTATACTCATACTTCAACTTCCCGTTGTTCCAGACTATGGAGCTCAACTCTTCTCCAGGCTGAGGGACTGACTGCCTCTACATTGCTTCTGTCAAGGTTGATGGACTGATCTTAACCTCTTCACTGCCTCTGTTGTCTCCTTTGTATTCGACCGAAGAAGCCCACTGTTTAGGGTAAACGTTCCTACAGTAGAGATACCCAAGTTTTGTGTCCTACTCGTCTACTCTGACCTATAGCATCTCTGTGAAGAAGAGAAACTCCTGTTAGTGTAAGTTGTAAACATCTCATTAATAACCTCTGCAGCAGCTGGAATATTTGTTATTAATGGTTGGAGTTACTGCCTCAGTCACTGCCTCACTTATTGCCTCAGTCACTGCCTTAGTTACTGCCTCAGTCACTGCCTCACTTATTGCCTCAGTCACTGCCTTAGTTACTGCCTTAGTCACTGCCTTAGTTACTGCCTCAGTCACTGCCTCAGTCACTGCCTTAGTTACTGCCTCAGTCACTGCCTCAGTCATTGCTTCAGTCATGCGTCAGTCGCTGCCCCAGTCACTGCATCAGTCACTGCGTCAGTCACTGCGTCAGTCGCTGCGTCAGTCGCCTCCTCAGTCACTGTTTCTGTTACTGACTCAATCACTGCCTCAGTGCCCTTCATCCTGGCCGGTCACTGAGTCAGTGTAAGCTGGCGTCTCAGAGTCACTACAGAAGGTCACACCATCAACAACACATAACATAAGCCTTATATATAACCACCCACTTGTTATGATTAACACAGTGCCAGCATAATTAACCCAGTGGGATTATAGTTGCCTTAACCAACTGTTTGTGTGTGTGTGTGTGTGTGTGTGTGTGTGTGTGTGTGTGTGTGTGTGTGTGTGTGTGTGTGTGTGTGTGTGTGTGTGTGTGTGTGTGTGTGTACAATTTTTAATGGAAAAAATAATATGAGTCAGCAGAAAGATTGTTTCATTTGTTGTGACTTTTTTCTTTTGATAAACTTGTGTTTTGGTTCTCAGTAGTTGCCCACTTGTGTGGTAACAACAACAGTTGTCCACTAAGCTACAATAACAACAGTTGTCCACTAAGATACAACAACAATAGCTCAGATACACATTACTTTTCTTTCATAACAATAAATTGTCCCACAAGAACGTATAAGAGGGACGTTTCATTGCATTTACTGCCACTTAGTAGAGAACACACACAGCAGACACCACTTCCTCGCTATGCTGTTATGAGACATAGCACCATACTCTCCCTGCCGTCAGGGAAACATTTAAATTTTAACAATAGACAATAATTTTCAAGGTATAATGCTCAAAATAAAAGTTTAACAACCACTGTTAGCCTCGGAGTTATCTTTTAGTTACCAGACCCTGCCACATAGAGGCCAGTGGGTCGTCTTTAAGGTCAACCAACCCGCTTACTGTATTTTTGATGGGTTCCTCAGGTCCATGTGTCCAGGAGTCCAGCTGTGTCTCCTCAGTTATTCTCCCTTCCTCACTGTCCCGATGTCCGCCTCAACAACCAGTCTCCTACACTCAGTAATCTCAGTTCTTACATCTAGCCTCCAGCCGTTCCCAGCTTCATGTGTCCAGGAGTACATCTGCGGCTCCCCCGGATGTTTCCTCTTCCTTCCCTACGGTCAGCCTCGTTTCTCTCGGTACCCTCTATCTTGCTTCCGGCCACCTGCCTTTTCCTAGGTCATGTCTCCAGAAATCCATCCCCCTGTCCGTCTTGATGTCTTTCCTTCCCCACTTTCCTGAGGTCAGGGCGTTCGATGCCTTCTCGGGATCCTATGTTCCCGGAGGTGTCTTTTTTTCCCCTCTTTCCCGATGTCAGCCACCCTTAGTGACCTTGCTGTATGGGAACTTGGTCTTGCCGTGGACCGTGTCCCGTGGCTCGGTTGGCAACGCACTCACCTCAGAGAGTTCGTGGTTCACTCCCTGGCATGGACAGAAACGTTAGTCAGGTTTCCTTACACCTGCTGTCCATGCTCACCTACTCAACTAACACCTGGATGTTAGTTGACTGATGTCTCGCATCCTGGGGGACAAGATAAAAGGACGCCTAATGGAAATAAATCAGACAGTCGTCGATGACGCACTGACTTCCTTGAGTTATCCTGGATGGCTAACCCACCGGCTTAAAAATCCGAACAAATCTTGTCTCATCTAGCATGTCTACGGTCGAGACAGCCCTCGTGGGTGGAATTACGGAGGAGGATACGCAGAAATCTGTGTGGAGTATTTGAACCCACCAAGACGTAGAACTACTGGACCGGACTAAGTTCTCATCTGACCCAGACATCACCAGGAGGATAATCCAGGGAATTTTTAAACCTCCATCTGTGTTGCATTATGCATATATTAAAATCAGTTTTAAAATCTGCATCTTTATAAGGGTATTTGCAAATATTTTTACTGTTTGTTTAAGACTATCCATTTGCTAATCTATCTATCTATCCACCACTAAGTAAACTGTGATAAGTAAATGTATTTCATTCTCTGCGCGAACCTAGGAAGGTAACCTTGTATAACGTAACCCTGTATAATGTAACCCTGTATAAAGTAACCCTGTATAACGTAACCCTGTATAACGTAACCCTGTATAACGTAACCCTTTATAACGTAACCCTGTATAACGTAACCCTGTATAACGTAACCCTGTATAACGTAACCTTGTATAACGTAACCCTGTATAACGTAACTATGTATAACGTAACCCTGTATAACGTAACCCTGTATAACGTAACCCTGTATAACGTAACCCTGTATAACGTAACCCTGTATAACGTAACCCTGTATAACGTAACCCTGTATAACGTAACCCTGTATAACGTAACCATGTATAACGTAACCCTGTATAACGTAACCCTGTATAACGTAACCCTGTATAACGTAACCCTGTATAACATAACCCTGTATAACGTAACCCTGTATAACGTAACCCTGTATAACGTAACCCTGTATAACATAACCACGTACTACATAATCCCAGTCCACTGCGCCTTAATTACGGGGTCTAATACCGTCGTTTGTTTATTACTAAAATTCCTTTCAAATTTCTTCTTTGTAAGAGTGTAGATATGTGAAAAGAAGACTGAATAAAGGTTACATGAAGACTGGTCGATTTTTTTTTGCGATGCTGGAACCACAAGGTGATATGCTGGGTCCACTGTAATAAATATTACCGTCAAGGACCTACGTTATTTCATAATAGGGTCCCATGCTTCTTCAAATGGGCTTGTTGTGATATGTTTATATTAAATAGAGAAAGTGCTTATTGCACTCAGAAATATTTGTTAATAATATGCAACCTAGCCTACTATTATTGCTGGACCATATCGTGGCCAGGAGTGTCATCACTCACAGTGCAGGACTACAACATGGCCAGGACCATCAACACTCATAGTGCAGGACCACAGCCTAGCCAGGACCATCACCACTCATAGTGCAGGACCACAGCCTAGCCGGGACCATCACCACTCACAATGCAGGACCACAACATGGCCAGGACCTTCACCACTCATAGTGCAGGACCACAACATGGCCAGGACCTTCACCAATCAAAGTATAGGACCACAGCATGGAAAGGACCATCACCACTCATAATGCAGGACCACAGCCTAGCCAGGACCATCATCACTCAAAGTATAGGACCACAGCATGGCCAGGACCATCACCACTCACAGTGCAGGACCACAGATTGGCCAGGACCATCACCACTCACAGTGCAGGACCACAGATTGGCCAGGACCATCACCACTCACAGTGCAGGACCACAGATTGGCCAGGACCATCACCACTCACAGTGCAGGACCACAGCCTAGCCAGGACCATCACCACTCACAGTGCAGGACCACAGATTGGCCAGGACCATCACCACTCACAGTGCAGGACCACAAAGTTGTCAGAGCTGCCACCACAAATACCGCAGATATCTAGCAATTGCAAAGTTGTCAATGACATTGGTATTCCTCAGGAAAGCCAAGGTTCCTTGACTGATATCAAGGATCCCCAGCAAGGCCACAACATAATATTGCTCTCAAGGTTTTGCCTTTTACAAACACATGATCTGATATCAGGCATCCTCTATCCCTGGGATCAGAGATGCAGTCTGGATAGTGGAGTGGCTCTAGGGACTCTCTGGTGGTGCTGGGTAGTGGAGTGGCTCTAGGGACTCTCTGGTGGAGCTGGGTAGTGGAGTGGCTCTAGGGACTCTCTGGTGGAGCTGGGTAGTGGAGTGGCTCTAGGGACTCTCTGGTGGTGCTCCAGTAATGAGGCTCTGGTGAATAGCTGCATCAATATGTACACCAGTAGCTGTGTTAACAGCTTTACCAACAGCTGTGTCGGTAGCTGTATCAATATCTTTACCAACAGCTGTGTCAACATCTGTATCAATGGCTTTACAAACAGCTGTGTCAATAGCTATATCAACAGCTGTATCAAAAGCTTTACCAGTAGCTATGTTAATAGCTATGTCAATTACCGTATCAACAGCTGTATCAATAACTTTACCAACAACTGTCAGTAGCTGTGATACAGCTACTGACACTGCTGTTGATACAGCTACTGACACAGCTGTTGGTAAAGCTATTGATACAGCTGTACCAACAGCTGTACCAACAGCTGTGTCAATAGCTTTACCAACAGCTGTACCAATAGCTTTACCAACTGCTGTGTCAGTAACCTTATGAATAGCTAGATCAACAGCTGTTTCAGTAGATGTATCAATAGCTGTATCAACAGCTGTATCAATAGCTGTGTCAATAGCTGTATCAATAGCTGTATCAATAGCTGTATCAACAGCTGTATCAACAGCTGTAACAATAGCTGTGTCAACAGCTGTATCAATAACTTCAACAACAGCTGTGTCAAGAGAGGCTGTGATGTGAGGGTTGAGATTCAACACGTTGAGAATCATTAAATATGAAACCGGAACTGCTTGCTGCCTGAGGTAAACACCAAGCAACGAGTGGAGTAAGTTTATGGAGGAGTGAGGTTATGGAGGAGTGAGGTTATGGAGGAGTGTGGTTATGGAGGAGTGTGGTTACTAGGAGTGTGGTTATAGAGGAGTGAGGTTATGGAGGAGTGAGGTTATGGAGGAGTGAGGTTATGGAGGAGTGAGGTTATGGAGGAGTGAGGTTATAGAGAAGTAAGTTTATGGAGGAGTGAGGTTATGGAGGAGTGAGGTTATGGAGGAGGGAGGTTATGGAGGAGTGAGGTTATGGAGGAGTGAGGTTATGGAGGAGTGAGGTTATGGAGAAGTGAGGTTATGGAGGAGTAAGTTTATGGAGGAGTGAGGTTATGGAGGAGTGTGGTTATGGAGGAGTGTGGTTATGGAGGAGTGTGGTTATGGAGGAGTGTGGTTATAGAGGAGTGACGTCAATAACCCCAGAGATAGTTTGAGCTTCACCAGTATGACTGCGTGAGAGAGAGAGAGAGAGAGAGAGAGAGAGAGAGAGAGAGAGAGAGAGAGAGAGAGAGAGAGAGAGAGAGAGAGAGAGAGAGAGAGAGAGAGAGAGAGAGAGAGAGAGAGAGAAGAGTAGTAAAGCCAGAGGGTAGCCTCTCATTCTGATAGAGTGCAATCAGCCTGCTAGTGAGAGACTGTCCTCCAGAACAGAGGGTAAGTATAAAGCCTGGTGGTCAACCTCTCATTCTGACTGGTTGACGTGTGTAATTGGCTACCAATCACAGCACAACTGCCCTGTCGTAACTATCAGCTGACTGATTACAGAGATGAAATGCAAGAAGTGGTTGTGTGATGCACACCGTATAAATGTAACACACTGGGCGCCACCCAGCACACTATCATACCTATCCTTAAAACTATGTATGGATCCTGCCTCTACCATTTCAATCTGTAGGTCGTGTGTGTATGTGTACTCACCAGTTGTTGCAGTCGAGTCATAGCTCCTGGCCCCGTCTCTTCACTGCCGCTACTGGGTCACTCTCCCGCCCATGAGCTTTATCATACCTTTCTTAAAGCTATGTATGGACTGCCCCACACATCACTTCCTAACTATTCCACTTCGACAACTCTGTGACTGAAGAAATACTTCAACATCCCGTGATTCATTAGTCTCAACTTAACTGTGTCATCTTGTTGGTGTTCCATCTCTGGAACATTCTGTCTTTGTCCACCTTGTCAATTCCTCTCAGTATATTATATGTCGTTATCATGTCCCCCCTATCTCTCCTGTCCTCCAGTGTCGTCAGGTCGATTTCCCTTAACCTCTCCTCGTAGGACATACGTGTGTGTTTGTGTGTGTGTGTGTGTGTGTGTGTGTGTGTGTGTGTGTGTGTGTGTGTGTGTGTGTGTGTGTGTGTGTGTGTGTGTGTCTACATACTCTTCTTTCAGTGTCGATCAGCATAAAAATCTTCAGAAAAAAAATCAGCTGGACTAATTGACTTACTGTGGACCCCCATCTGTCTTCCGGCGTCGTTCATCCTGACCTGATGTTTAAGGTGAAATACAGGTGATTGCTGGCAATTATCTCCGTAGTTCTTCCTTGGAAGAAAAATGAGAATCTGGATTTAATTTCGTATGACTGAGCATGAAGATGATGTAAGGTGACACACACACACATACACACACACACACACACACACACACACACACACACTCGTTTCTGGTGGTGTTAAATGTCTTGTTTTCGTTCACTCTCCATAGCGAACATGAATGTTGATGTAGCGACGGTATCAGTTTTATATTTACAGGCGAAGTTAGAAGGTAAACATATAATTTAAAAACACACTGTGCATGAATGGGGGGGGAGGAGGGTATTTGGGGGTAGGGTTGGTCGTGGGAAGAAGGGGGTTGGGTTGAAAATGGTTTTGCTTTACGTATTCAACTATTTTTGGTTGCAGGGGTTGAGTCATTGCTTCTGGCCCCGTCGGTCAACAAGCATGATTTTAGAGGCCATTGCCTGACAAAGTTCTACTGAAAAATCACCTATACATCTTTAATATTATTAGTTTAATAATATATTTATACATATACTTATCCCACGGAAGGCAGTCATAAAGATTACTGAGGCACAGAACGGGTACAAGGATTGGACATAGCCTGACTAAGTGATTCCAACTGTTGTCTGTCCAATCGTCGAGTCATGAAAACAATTTTGATGTCTTTGCAAAGGTTACAATGAGTAATTTACATTTTTAGAAAATGGTAAGTACAAAGACAGCCTGGGCATTTATCTTGGGTAACAGTTGGGGGCACCGGCTAACATTCCCTGGTGCAGTCTCTGGCTAGTCTGGAGGCTGATTAGAGTCGGTACAGCAGCGAGCATGTTATTTCTCCCAAAACATAGGACCACCGAATGGAAAGGATAGCAGTGTTATCTTACAACTAGCTGTGTGGTGTGCAGTGTTATCTCACAACTAGCAGTGTGGTGTGCAGTGTTATCTTACAACTAGCAGTGTGGTGTGCAGTGTTATCTTACAACTAGCAGTGTGGTGTGCAGTGTTATCTTACAACTAGCAGTGTGGTGTGCAGTGTTATCTTACAACTAGCTGTGTGGTGTGCAGTGTTATCTTACAACTAGCAGTGTGGTGTGCAGTGTTATCTTACAACTAGCAGTGTGGTGTGCAGTGTTATCTCACAACTAGCTGTGTGGTGTGCAGTGTTATCTTACAACTAACTGTGTGGTGTGCAGTGTTATCTTACAACTAGCTGTGTGGTGTGCAGTGTTATCTCACAACTAACTGTGTGGTGTGCAGTGTTATCTTACAACTAGCTGTGTGGTGTGCAGTGTTATCTTACAACTAGCAGTGTGGTGTGCAGTGTTATCTTACAATTAGCTGTGTGGTGTGCAGTGTTATCTTACAACTAGCTGTGTGGTGTGCAGTGTTATCTCACAACTAGCAGTGTGGTGTGCAGTGTTATCTCACAACTAACTGTGTGGTGTGCAGTGTTATCTCACAACTAGCAGTGTGGTGTGCAGTGTTATCTCACAACTAGCAGTGTAGTGTGCAGTGTTATCTCACAACTAGCAGTGTGGTGTGCAGTGTTATCTCACAACTAACTGTGTAGTGTGCAGTATATATCTTTTAATGTGTATAAATTGAATATTGCATGTTTTGCTTTATATGTATACACTGAGAGTTGCATGTATTGTAGTGTATATACACTAGTAACTATATAACTCTGAATGTGTATATACTAGGAGTTGTATGAGAGGTTGGGTGGTTAAAACGGTGTAAAAACTATCGATTACACGATCTGGGAGGTGTATGTCTCTCTCAGTGTTGTTACACTGAGAGTTAAGTAAGTTTATTCAGGGATACATAAATACAGTTACATGAATTATCATACATAGCAGCATATATGTGTATATTACCCAGGATAATCCAGAAAAGTCAGACAAAGTGTGGCCATGGTGTAATAGCACACAAAATGCGTGATAAAGGAATAACAGGAAAAGTTGGTAGATGGATCTATAATTTCCTAACAAGTAGAACACAAAGAGTAGTAGTCAACAGAGTACAGTCTGAGGCGGCTACGGTGGAAAGCTCTGTTCCACAAGGCACAGTACTCGCTCCCATCCTGTTCCTCATCCTCATATCGGACATAGACAGGGATATCAGCCACAGTGCCGTGTCTTCCTTTGCAGATGACACCCGAATCTGCATGACAGTGTCCACCGTTGGAGACACTGCAAGACTCTAAGCAGACATCAACCAAATCTTTAAATGGGCTGCAGAAAACAATATGAAGTTCAATGATGAGAAATTTCAATTACTCTGGAAAACGAGAGGAAATTAAAATCTCATCGGTGTACAATTTTTAACCCTTTTTGGGCCTAGTTCCTAGGGCTTTTGTGTATCCATATGCTCTTGCGCTACCGTCCACAGGATGGATATGGTGTGCACAATAAACTAGCCACTTCGGTGGCAAAATCTAATCTAAAATCATCAGAGTATAAAACAAATTCCAACCACACAATAAAGCGAAAAACTAATGTCAAAGACCTGGGAGTGATCATGTCAGAGGATCTCACCTTCAAGGACCATAACACTGTAACAATCGCATCAGCTAGAAAAATGACAGGATGGATAATGAGAACCTTCAAAAACAGAGATGCCAAGTCCATGTTGACACTTTTCAGGTCGCTTGTTCTATCTAGGCTGGAATATTGCTGCACACTAACTGCACCTTTCAAGGCAGGTGAAATTGCTGACCTAGAAAATGTGCAGAGAACCACCTCAATTACTGGGAACGCTTGAAGTTCCTAAACCTGTACTCCCTAGAACGCAGACGGGAGAGATACATTATTATATACACTTGGAAAATTCTAGAGGGATTAGTACAAAACTTGCACACGAGAGTCACTCCCTACGAAAGCAAAAGACTCGGCAGACGATGTAACATCCCCCCAATGAAAAGCAGGGGTGCCACTAGCACTTTGAGAGACAACACAATAAGTGTCAGGGGCCCAAGACTGTTCAACTGCCTAGCAGCATACATAAGGGGGATTACCAATAGACCCCTGGCTGTCTTCAAGCAGGCACTGGACAGGCACCTAAAGTTGGTACCTGACCAGCCAGGCTGTGGTTCGTACGTTGGACTGCGTGCGGCAAGCAGTAACAGCCTGGTTGATCAGGCCCTGATCCACCATGAGGCCTGGTCACAGACTGGGCCGCTGGGGCGTTGACCCCCGGAACTCTCTCCAGGTAAAGTGACTTATTTCCATTAGGGTCCTTGATATTTCCATTGGAGTTCAGCTTAATCTATATTTTTTGGTATTAAAGTATTCTTGACTGGTGGTGAGCAGGTGACATGCAGCCTTAATGACCGTCGTTTAGTAGAGAAGCTTTACACGCAATTAACAAATTAACGAGGTGATCAAATATATCCAGGAAATATTGAAATCTGCACGATTACCACTGCTGGTGTTATATGATTCTAAATAGTTTAGTTTATGGTACGTCTTGGTCGATAGAAAATGGTCATTTTCTCTTCATTTTCTTTCTTGATTTTAAAGTCAGACTTTATATAAAAAATACGATTTGTTGGGATTTTTAACCAGGAGGGTTAGCCACCCAGGATTACCCTGGGTAATCTATTCTATTCAATTCTATTCTAGGTGATTTACCAGTGTGGATCCCGGCCCGGGTCTCTTCCAATTTGGTGACGCGACATTGGCTCCCCGGTCAGGGCAGTGTCGTTCATCTATAATATACTTGTGTGGCAGTCCTTCGGTGAGAAGAGGGGTTCCTCTCCGGTTCTTTGGACAACTAATGTCCCAGAAGTCAGTTTGCTTTAATTGTGGTTGTTGTGGGGTGCAACGGAGGTCCTCAGCAGGCATTCACAGCGACCTAAGCGGGAGGGGGGTGACTTGCAAGTCTCTGATGGCTAGGTACACTAGATGTGCTGCCTCATCCTCCCGGGCCTGTCCCACTGGGATCATTGGGAAGTGTCTGCGGCGAAGGGGCATCGTAGATGGGCAGTCTAACAGGTAGTGCACCAGGGGTTTCGGAACCATCCGGTCACAGTGGGCACAGAGCTCCTCTCTTGCCCGTTCAACGATCTATGCAGTGGTGGGATACCTTAAGCGTAGGCAGAGAATATTCACCCGCAGTTCCCTGGGCTGCGTCCGAATATTTTTTTTTTTTTTTTTTTTTTTGGGGGGGTCCCTGTACTCATCTAATTGTACTCACCTAATTGTGGTTGCAGGGGTCGAGACTCAGCTCATATGAGTCGCCCTGTCATACCAGCGGTGGTTCCGTGACTCCCCAGTGTCAGGGAGTGGGCGCCTGGCCGCTCTGGCTGCCCATAGCATAATTTGGTTGCGGATGATGGAGACTGCAGCACTTGGCTGAGCCTCGAGCTTTGCGGTCTTAGCAGCCTCATCTGCAGCATCATTGCCGGGGATACCCAC
Source organism: Cherax destructor (assembly GCA_009830355.1). Lineage (NCBI taxonomy): Eukaryota > Metazoa > Arthropoda > Malacostraca > Decapoda > Parastacidae > Cherax > Cherax destructor. The sequence goes on from WNWK01000454.1 coordinate 442,983, forward strand.
ATGGCTCGGGATCCAGTTGATGGTGGCTCTGCGTCCTTGGGCCATGAGCGTCTGCAGGTCGCTCTTAATGGATGTGATTAAGTGCATGTTGTCCCTTAGCTCCCTGTGCATAATTGCCTGGATCTCTGCCTTGGAATCAACATGGATGACGGGGGGATGCTGATGGTCCGTAATTGCATGCTGCAGAGCTTGTTGAATGGCATAGAGTTCAACTTGGAGGATGGTGCAATGGTCCGGGAGGCTCCAACCTACTGTCAAATTGCTGTGGGACATCCCAGCAGCTGTGCGGCCTGCCACTGGGTCTCTGGAGCTATCGGTTTAATACGACACTCACCCAGAGCTTTCCGCACTCGCAATGCTTCTATGCCTCTGTGCTGTACTTTCTACAAGATTGATGGACTGAACACATCGACTCCAGGCCTAGGGACTGATTACCTCAAACTCCTCTCCTTACACCTTTCTGCTTTGTATTGGACTGATGAAGCCACTGTGTGGCGAAACGTTTCCTCAATAAAGATACCCAAGTGTTGCATATGTGTCTAATTTATAACGAGGCAAGTCGTTACAGAATGTCCTGGGGGCAATGCCTCTTGCTGCCTGGTAGGGCTGACCAGTGCACTGCCATTAGCTCAGGCGCTGGGTAATCTACACATACATATGCTGCTATGTATAAATAATAATAATAATAATAATAATAAATATCTTTATTTCTACAAGTACATGTACAAGGTATACAAACCATAGCTGACACACTACTGTATAGGAAGTCCCTTGTTATGCAGAGCATTTCGGGCAGATTAGGTCAGTTTTGTCCCAGGATGCGACCCACACCAGTCCACTAACACCCACGTACCCATTTTATACTGATGGGTGAACATGGACAGCAGGTGTCTTATGGAAACACGACCTAATGTTTTCCAGCCGTACCGGGGATTCAAACTCCAGACCTCAGTGTGTGAGCTGAGTGCGCTAGCGATCGAGGTACGGGGCACCTATGAGCCATGCAATGCTCTGCATAACCAGGGGCTTTCTATGTAGTATGTCACTGGTGTCAGGTAGGTCTCTCTAAGTTGTATTATGTACTTGTAGTAAATAAAGATATTATTATTATTATTATTATTATTATTATTATTATTATTATTATTATTATTATTATTATTATTATTATTATTATTATTATTATAGTGATTCAACTGAACTCAGCATATGCGGCTTACACTAGGTAATTTACACATACGTTACTATATAACACAATTGTATTAACCCAAAAATTGTGTAATTGATCCTAAATAAACGTACTTACCAATTATTTTTTCAACTAAGAATTACTCCAGTATAATATAGTCACTGCATGACTATCAACGTTTTCTTTAATAAATCTTCATCACCATCATAAAATTTCAAAGGGTAACTCACTAAGAATATATTTAATGTATGTCCTCACCTGAGTGTGTTTGCAGGGGTCGATTCATAGCTCTTGGCCCCGTATTCCCGTATTTTTGCTGATAGTCATCATCTTTATTGGCCTTGACAGGAGAAGAGGAAATTTTTATTCGCATTAGTAAGATAGGAGGAGGCTTAATAACCAACTATAAACCCAGGAAATCCCAGGATAACCCCAGGAAACCCCATGATAACTCCAGGAAACCCCAGGATAACCCCAAAGTTCATTTTAGGTCAGTCTAGTTCACCAGGATACACCAGGATTTGCATTTCTCTCAGCATATATATATGGTGAGAGTTTATCTATTTTAGGGAGTAAAGTATTCTTGTCTGGTGGGGAAAAGTGACCATGGTGCCTTAATAATAATAATAATAATAATAATAATAATAATAATAATAATAATAATAATAATAATAATAATAATAATAATAATAATAATAATAATATCTTTATTTCTACAAGTACATGTACAATATACAAAGCCCCTTGTTATGCAGAGCTTTCGTGCAAATTAGGTAAAATTTGTCCCAGGATGCGACCCATACCAGTCCACTAACACCCAGGTACCTATTTTACTGATGGGTTAATATGGACAGCAGGTGTCTTATGGAAACCTGTCCTAATGTTTTCCAGCCGTGCCGGGGAATCGATCCCCGGTTCTCAGTGTGTGTGAGCTGATTAGCCAACTAATCAATTCTATCTTTTCTTCTTCTTCTTCTTCTTCTTCTTCTTCTTCTTCTTCTTCTTCTTCTTCTTCTTCTTCTTCTTCTTCTTCTTCTTCTTCTTCTTCTTATTACTGTTATTTAAAAGTACTCAATCTGTTTATTGTTTATATTTCTTCTCCTTTTTATTAGAGAGATCAGTGAAAGTGAACGAAATAATCAGGGAATTTTGATTACGAAAACACATGAGATAACGTAACTTGACAAAGATGTCCTTGAGCGAAACATTTTGATAATAAAGTTTAAGTTCTTCAGTAAGTAAGTAAGTAAGTAGGTAGGTAAGTAAGTAGGTAATCCTGCTAGATGACAGGATGGATAATGAGAACCTTCAAAACCAGGGATGCAAAGCCCATGATGACACTCTTCAGGTCGCTTGTTCTATCTAGGCTGGAATATTGCTGCACACTAACTGCATCTTTCAAGGCAGTGATAAACCACCTCAATTACTGGGAACGCTTGAAGAGTTCTAAACCTGTACTCCCTAGAACGCAGGCGGGAGAGATACATTATTATATACACATGGAAAATCTTAGAGGGATTAGTACCAAACTTGCAGTCGAAAATTACTCCCTTCGAAAACAAAAGACTCGGCAGGCGATGTAACATCATCCCAATGAAAAGCAGGGGTGCCACTAGCGAGACAACACAGTACGTGTCAGGGGCCCAAGACTGTTCAACTGCCTCCCAGCATATATAAGGGGGATTACCAATAGACCCCTGGATGTCTTCAAGAAGGCACTGGCCAGGCACCTAAAGTCGGTACCTGACCAACTGGGATGTGGTTCGTACGTTGGATTGCGTGCGGCCAGCAGTAACAGCCTGGTTGATCAGGCCCTGGTCCACCATGAGGCCTGGTCACAAACCTGGCCCCGGGGGCGTTGACCCCCGGAACTCTCTCCAGGTAAACTCCAGGTAAGTAAGTAAATAATTAGGTAAGTAAGTAGGTAAGTAGGCAAGTAAGTAGGTAAGTAAATAAGTAGGTAAGTTTTTTAGGTACGGTTACACATACCTAGTAGCATATATGTAAATTACCGTCCTAGGATAACTCTAAAAAGTCTTGGTCATCAATCTGCCAGCTGGTTGCCAGCTGGTTGCCTCTCTCGACCCTTAGAACTTATTAAAAAAAATGGTTATAATCATAACCATAATTTTTAATGGGGTTTAGGAGTAAGCCAGAGGAAGGCCTCGGTCAGATGACCAAAAGCTCCAGCTGCAGGTCATGACTATGACCCGCGTCAGGAAACGCTTGTCCTGATTCCTGACGAATCTTACCTAACCTAACCTAACCTCTGGACTCTAGAAGAGGACTAGTAAGAGGCAGCAGAAGCAGCTGTGGCATGAATAAATCCAGACTGAGGTGCTCTCACAGCGGTGAAGATGTACACAGGTGTCGGAATGAACCTCTGATGAATAGGTCACCTGTGTAACATTTGGGTTGAAAGCAACAGGTGGAATGTGATGAAGATTCATTAAAAATGTAAGGGAAAAAAACCACACGAGTCAACAAAGAATGAAAGAATGGGTGTCGATATATTTCTACCTAAAGTTAAGGTCCTCTTCAGAAGATACAAAGAATTGGGTAGAGATTAGGTATTTAAAGATAGATAGGTGTTGCACATGTGTCTCATTAATCGATGTGTTGCTATCGTATACAATCAATAATGAGAAGCTATGACTAGGACAACGTTTCGCTCTGACTGGAGCTTCAAGTCACGCCTCGATAAAGATGATCTCAATTCGAAACGTCGCATTGAAAGTGTGTTATTCAACTCGTATTTTTTCCTCAAATTCAGAATATTGAAAGATTAAGAGAAAGTAACGAGGAGGAGATAAAAAGGTGTGAAAAATAGAAACAACGAGAGAATATACATCAGTGGTAGAATATGCCAATATACCTTTCACGTGCCTTAAATATTCTATGGAGAGGAAGCAGTGACACAGGGGTCGTCCCACAGTCACTAAAAACATAGCCCCTCACAACAAAGGGGGCAGTAAAGCAATTGAAAAAAACATTACAGACTGATAGTACTAACGTCACACATTATATAAATCTTTAAAAGGGTTGTAAGAAGCAAAGGTCTCCAGCCATTTCGATAGCCAACAATTGCACAACCCAGGGAGGGTGACTCCTGCCTCTCAAAGCTACTGGATCACTATGACAAGGTCTTGGACGCACTGGAGGACAATCATAATGCAGATGTCGTAGACTTTGCGGAAGCCTTCAACAAGTGCGACCTTGGTGTAATAGCGCACGAAATGCGGGATAAAGGAATAACAAGAAAAATTGGTAGGTGGATCTATAACGTCCTAACAAATAGAACACAAAGAGTAATAATAAACAGAGTAAAGTCAGAGGCGGCTAGAGTGAAAAGCTCTGTTCCACAAGGTACAGTACTTGCTCCCATCCTGTTCCTCATCCTCATAACTGGCATAGATGTAAGCCACAACACCGTGTCCTCATTTGCCGATGACATCAGAATTTGCATCCAGAGTCATCTATCGAGGACACTGCAAATCTCCAAGCAGATATTAATCAAGTCTTTAAATGGGCGTCAGAAAAAAATATGAAGTTCAATAAAGACAAATTTCAATTACTCCGCTATGGAAAACTCGAGGAAATTAAAACCGGATCGGAGTATAAAACAAATTCCAACCACACAATAGAGGGAAAACTAATGTGAAGGATCTGGGAGTGATAATGTCAGAGAATCTCACTCTCAAAGATCACAACAATGTATCGACCACATCTGCTAGAAAAATAATGGAATGGATAATGAGAACCTTCAAAACTAGGATGCAAAGTCAGTGATGATTCTCTTCAAATCGCTTGTTCTTTCTAGGCTGGAATATTGCTGTACACTAACGGCCCCTTTCAAGGCAGGCGAAATTGCAGACCTGGAGAATACACAGAGAACTTTCACTGCACGTATATGTACCATAAACCACCTAAATTACTGGGAACGGTTGAAGTGTCTTAACCTATACTCCCTGGAATGCAGGCGAGAAAGATACATGATAATATTTAATTTTGATTTAATTAACACGTCGGCCAATTCCCACCAAGGCAGGGTGGCCCGAAAAAGAAAAACTTTCATCATCATTCACTCCATCACTGTCTTGCCAGAGGGGTGCTTTACACCACAGTTACAAAACTGCAACATTAACACACCTCCTTCAGAGTGCAGACACTGTACTTCCCATCTCCAGGACTCAAGTCCGTAGGGAGTGATTTCCGTGTGCAGATTTGAGACTAGTCCCTCAAGGATTTTCTAAGTGTATATTATCATCCTGGAGATGATAATATACACTTAGAAAATCCTTGAGGGACTAGTCCCAAATCTGCACACGGAAATCACTCCCTACGAAAGCAAAAGACTAGGCAGGAGATGCAACATCCATCCAGTGAAAAGCAGGGAAGTTATAAGTACACTAAGAGAGAACACATTAAGTGTCAGGCGCCCAAGACTGTTCAGCTGCCTCCCAGCATACATAAGGGGGATTACCAATAGACCCCTGACTGTCTTCAAGAGGGAGCCGGACAGACACCTAAAGTCAATACTTGACCAGCCGGGCTGTGGTTCGTACGTTGGTTTACGTGTGGTCAGAAGTAACAACCTGGTTGATCAGGCTCTGATCCACAGCAAGGTCTGGTCATGAACCGGGTCGTGGGGGCGTTGCTCCTCGGAATGCCCTCCAGGTAGACTCCAGTTAATAAGACACAATGTGAGGCTCGTCGCAAAGACGTTTCCTCTTATCCTCACAGAATGAGAGAATATTTGAAGACGTGGTTGAAGGAGTTGACGAAGAGCGGGAGAAGGAGTCTGAGGGCAGAGGCAGGGACAAATAGGATTTATTAATAGAAGGAATGCGTAGGAAACGAGCAGGGGAAAAAGTTTGGACGGACAGAATTAAGACTGAGGTGCTGACGTCAGTTGAGGATAAAACTGAGGTGCTGAGAGCAGGTGAGGATAAAACTGAGGTGCTGACGTCAGTTGAGGATAAAACTGAGGTGCTGAGAGCAAGTGAGGATAAAACTGAGGTGCTGACGTCAGTTGAGGATAAAACTGAGGTGCTGAGTGCAGATGAGGATAAAACTGAGGTACTGAGAGCAAGTGAGGATAAAACTGAGGTGCTGAGAACAAGTGAGGATTAAATTTAGGAATTGTTGGGGTATTTGTTATGCGTTATGGAGAGGAAAGGGGACACGAGAGTGAACAAGACTTGCAGCGATATAAATTTATCGAGAAACCAATGCAAATTGAGTGGCAGAATTGTTTTTGAGAGAGTGATGGGAGAGACAGGGAAGGTAAGGATTTCAGTGTAATGAGATGGATTTAAGAGGGAAAGAGGATGCGTAAATCTCCTCTATACTGGAGCTTATAAGGCAATAGCGCAGTGCTACAGGAATAATATCTGGTTAAACTGATTGGTTTTGGGAAGACACACAAGATGGTTCATAAGGGAAGCGATGTGGTTAGTGTTAAAAATGTACTAAATTAGTGACTGGCTGCTAAAAAATGTAAAGAGTTAAGTTGTGAAATTTACGAGATAGAAACATAATGTTTACCAGGACAAGTGAGCCTTAGACACTGATGTGCAATGTCACTGTGGTTATTGTGTGTGTTTATAGGTAACGTAAGAGAAGTGAATGTTAGTGTGTTAGAGATAGAATTAAGAACATATATGATAATAATGTTTAGGTTATGGAAGGGATTCTTTCAAGGATGATGTTTGCTGGCAACACAGTGCTTCTGAGAACCTCAGATGTTTGCTGGCAACACAGTGCTTCTGAGAACCTCAGATGTTTGCTGGCAACACAGTGCTTCTGAGAACCTCAGATGTTTGCTGGCAACACAGTGCTTCTGAGAAGATCAGATGTTGCTAAGTTGGTGAAGGAAATTGAAAAGCATGTGAAAGAGAGGAGTTAATAATGAATGCGATAAAAAGGAAGGTGAGTGAAGGGAAGGAATATGGAGGAAGTGTATATATTGAGATACTAGGGAGGAGAAGTTTTGAGAGATAGATCTATGAAAAATGAGGAGAACCACAGAAAATATTAGGAAAATAAAGTTGTAAAAGCGTTGAGGTGTCCGTGAAAAGAAAGTTACTCGTAAATGAACGCCAGAAGGGAATGTATAAGAGTATAGAGGAGAGAGCACGTTTGTAGGGGTGTAAGATATGATCTTTGAATATCGTAACTCGTTAAATCATGTTATCACGAATCATGAGTCATGATGGCGGCTTTGAAAAGCGACTTGAGCTAGAGTACGTCACAGCCACGCTGGTGTGGGACTCGTCTGTCAAAACCTGCATTTGTGGTCACAGTAGTGGCCCATGCTAACCTCCCTATGGTGAATAGAAATATACCTAGTTGGATTAATCCAGTGGTTAACGCACTGGCCTGTGAGGTTTAGCATTCACTTGCCATGGATTTAAACCCCAGCCGCTCCATGATTTGAATATCATAGCGAAGAGGAAGTTGGAGGAAGAATAAATCTTGCCAAAAATTATGACTTTTAAGGAAATAAAAGACAGAGTAATTAGATGATCAATAACATTAAAAAATAGAAATTAGGCTGTTGATATTGTTTAGTTGTGTAGAATGAATGGAGTAAAATAGATCAATTATGAGGGATAGGGGACGTTGATTAAATAATATAGGGGCCACCCTAGGAAAGGAAGGAAGGATGCTGCAAACAAGGTTTTGAGAGGCAGGTGTTGAAACACCAGCAGGCATGTGTCAGCAAGAGAGAGTAGAGTGAGTGGAGACAAGTACGTAGTATGAGCTAGGTAATATATATGAAGGGACTCAGGAAAATCAACTACCCAGACAAATTCTGAGGGTGGGAAGTACAGTGCCTGCTGCACTCTGAAGGAGGGGTGGTGGTGGGAAGTACAGTGCCTGCTGCACTCTGAAGGAGGGGTGGTGGTGGGAAGTACAGTGCCTGCTGCACTCTGAAGGATATGTGAGGAGGCTATATTTCCGCAAATCACTGGAGAATGATAGTGGCTTCGAATTTATACAGATGTAAGTAGGAAGTGAGTTATTGTAAATGTATTTATATTTATCAGACAACCCTGCCTTGGTGAACAAAATATATGTTAAAAATAGTAGGAGGAATATGAAGATTAATTAAAAATATATAAGAAGGAAAAAAATCTATACGAGAAAAAGAAAGAATGGTTGTCTATATATTTCAACCTCCAGTAGAGATCCTTTTCAGCAGATACAAAGGACTGGGGAGAGAATAGGTATTTAAAGGGGTAAGAAGAGTAAGTGGTTCATTGCTGTCTGAGAGGAGCATAACAGTATACAGTCAGGGTAGAGCATCTTGACTCCTCAAAGTACTTGATGACAGCTCACTGTTGGTTGCACTTTCAGTGACCTGATGTGTAGATGACCTCTCACGTCAGCCTGTCCCTGTTGGGGAGCATGAGCGTGTGTGTGTGTGTGTGTGTGTGTGTGCATGTGTGTGTGTGTGTGTGTGTGTGTGTGTGTGTGTGTGTGTGGGTGGTGTGTGTGTGTGCATGTGTGTGTGGGTAATTATTGTGAATTTGAGTTTAAGAACAAAATAATGTAGGAACACTGCAGTAGCCCTTCACTCCCATGCTAAGTTCATTCTCTCCTCCTCCCTCAGGCTGGCATCCCTAACTTAATGACATTATGCTGTGATAGTCTCCGGGCTGTTGTGTTGTGCATGACTAAGTAAGCACGACGCTACTTTAAAATTTCCTTTCAAAAGTCTAAGCTCTGTTTAGCTATACGTCCCATCACTGAGTTTAATTAAACAGTCACCCAAGGACACCCCAGACACCAGTCACCCAAGGACACCCCAGACACCAGTCACCCAAGGACACCCCAGACACCAGTCACCCAAGGACACCCCAGACACCAGTCACCCAAGGACACCCCAGACACCAGTCACCCAAGGACACCCCAGACACCCTCTCACAACATATTAAGATAACAGCAGAAAATATTTTAAGAAGTCTAAATAGATTATTATCACAAAATAGTGGAAGCTATGTTAAAGACCCCTAAACATTGTTACATAATAGCAGGAGCTATATTAGAATCCACGATTGCTGGCCTCAATAGATTGTCACATATCAGCAAAAGCTATGTGACAGGCCAAAATAGATTGTCACATAATGGCACAAGCTTAACCGGACGCTTGGACACAGAGTCCCATAAAAGCAGATGTCATAATATTGGTCCAAAATAAGTTGTCCAAGCGAAGGAAGTCACGAAAACTAACTTGGACAAATGTCACTGAATAAGAAAAGTTGCAAAGAAAGTTACTGCAGAATGTTGCACAGTAGCTGAGGTGCATAATAGTGGAGCACTGACGGAAAATCTCAAATAAATACGTCAACAAAATGCCGTAGAATGAGAGAAGCAACATTGAAGGCTGACACACCACCTTTAAAAATAATTGAACTGTAATGGAAGTAAAGAAAGATTCTAACTGAATGAACATTATTGAAGGAAGGGCAATGAATTCTCTTTTCGCAAAAAAGTCAGAATTTGTCGAGGCAGCTTTGCCAGAATGATGAAGAGCGCTAGGCTCTGCAGTGAAGGCCAAGGATGAATGATACAGAATGATGAAATCTTTATAGAGGGACACGAGAGAATGATGCAGAGAGATGCTACAGAAAGGAACGTGAACGATTGTGAAATACATTAGAAACAGACAATAAGAATGAGAGGCAATAGAAAAAAAACAATTGAAAGGGAGGCTATAGAACAGGAGAAAAGGCAGAATAAGAGATACAGTAAAACAAAAGAGAATGAGAGAGACAATAGAGTTACGAATTACGAATAAAAGACTGTAAAAGAAGAAAAGCAGAGTGAGAGAAGTGTGGTGGACGTGTAAAGGAGAAGAGAGAGAGAGAGAGACAATAGAAGGAACAGAGAGAGATGGAGAGAGGAGTGTGTTGGACGTGTAGGGAGTAAAGAGAGAGAGATAAGACAAGAGCCACAGAGGGATGCTAAACAGGGGAATCGAGCAAGTCTGGAGTGTAATTAGGGAAGGAGCTACTAAATGATGGGAAGCAAGTGGATTTAGTGAGTCTTGGCGAGGGAGCAAAGCTAATTGAGCGACACCGTTGTAAAAATTTTATAGGGGAGACATACTAAAGGGGAAGCAATGTGTGTACTCACCTATTTGTGGTTGCAGGGGTCGAGACTCAGCTCCTGGCTCCGCCTCTTCACTGATCGCTACTAGGTCCTCTCTCTCCCTGCTCCATGAGCTTTATCATACCTCGTCTTAAAGCTATGTATGGTTAATGCCTCCACTACCTCACTTGCCAGACTATTCCACTTCCTGACAACTCTGTGACTGAAGAAATACTTCCTAACATCCCTCTGACTCATCTGAGTCTTCAACTTCCAATTGTGACCCCTTGTTTCTGTGTCCCATCTCTGGAACATCCTGTCTCTGTCCACCTTATCTATTCCTCGCAGTATTGTGTGTGTGTGTGTGTGTGTGTGTGTGTGTGTGTGTGTGTGTTCTCTGAGTTGAGCACACGCAGAGTTCTCAAGAACATGGAAAACACAGAGCATTTAATTCAACCATGAAGTGATGACTAATAGCGTATATCACAAATTATATTCATTGTTTTACTATCTATGTTGGATTTAAATTCTTGGCGCCTTTTAAAAATTAAAACATCTGAAGATGGCAATAAGTTATTTTTATCAAACTCAACAGTAAACTTTATGGATTATTATAGATTATTATAGATTATTTAACTCAAGAAGGAATTGGTTTACATCTGTATTCCTGGGTACTAAGCATAGAACATCATCCACTTCTATGTAGCATTTAGCTTCTGTTTACCAGTCTTGTTACAAAAAAATCCACGTGCAAATTACTAAAAACTGGTAATAAAAAAATAGATTTCCCATTGCCATACCATATTTTTGAGAGTAAAACTCACCTTAAACACAAACTATGCATCAAAAATACAAAGTCTAATTACCTCAGTCATTATAAAAACAGCCAAAAGTAAATTATTATTACGCAGGTCTTCAAACAAAAATCTTGGTCAGTCATTAACTGGGAATTTTGCTAATAATGATGTAACATCAAGACTAGCCGTATTATAAACATTTAAGTCAGCATGGTATTTAATTTATCAACCAAATAATAATTATTATTATTATTATTAACTTTAAATCTGAAAGCTCTGCCTTCAATTTAGCTCAATATATCTTCTTGTCACTTGGAAACTTTGTAGGAGACTGAGGTAACGTAGGTAATTATGAACCTGGAGACTGAGGTAACGTAGATAATTACGAACCTGGAGACTCAGGTAACGTAGATAATTACGAACCTGGAGACTGAGGTAACGTAGATAATTACGAACCTGGAGACTGAGGTAACGTAGATAATTACGAACCTGGAGACTCAGGTAACGTAGATAATTACGAACCTGGAGACTGAGGTAACGTAGATAATTACTAACCTGTTGATTGAGGTAACGTCAGATAATTACGAACCTGGAGACTGAGGTAACCAGATAATTACGAACCTGGGACTAGGTAACGTAGATAATTACGAACCTGGAGACTGAGGTAACGTAGATAATTACTAACCTGTTGATTGAGGTAACCAGATAATTACGAACCTGGAGACTGAGGTAACGCAGATAATTACGAACCTGGAGACTGAGGTAATGTAGATAATTACGAACTAGCGGGATTACCCGGTTAATGTGCTTTGATTAATCATTAAATGAAAGATGGGTTGGTGGTCAAGAATTTTTAATTAGTTCGTCTTTGTCTTTCATTTGTCGACTGTTTTACTGAACGTTCTGTTAAATGAATAATAAGCGATTCTTTCTGAGTTTGCAATGAGTGTCTTTCTCATTCAAGATATCATTCAAGATATCATTCAAGATATCATTCAAGATATCATTCAATATATCATTCAAGATATCATTCAAGATATCATATCATTCAAGATATCATTCAAGATATCATTCAAGATATCATTCAAGATATCATTCAAGATATCATTCAAAATATCATATCATTTAAGATATCATTCAAGATATCATTCAAGATATCATTCAAGATATCATTCAAGATATCATTCATCTTACCTAGGAAATAATTCTTATTCGTGATTATTACTGCATTTGTTTTGCCTGTCTTAGTAAGATATAAATTTTCAGCATCTTTCAAAATCTCTCATTTTCACTTTTAGAAGTATTACTTATTAAAAGGAACTTCGAATTTAAATATAATATTTATAGAAAACTAAAGAATATCTGTTCTTATGTACAGTGTAATTCATCACATCGTGACAGAGTTACGTGTTCTGTGTTCTCCTCCGTGTTCTTGAGAGTTCTCCTTATTTGCAGCTTAGAATTCATAGATGAGGAAATATGGATAATTTATAAAATATAATATAATCTAAAATATCCAAAACGTTTCATTAATAAATCTTTTAAAAATTGCCAGAAATAAAAACTATATTCTACCAGGAATTTGTTTGTTCTGTCAAATCACGAAAATTTTCTTTATATAAATTCTCAAGTTAACAACTTCAAAATCCAAGTAGTATTTAATAAACTTGATCTCACACTAAAATAATATTTGATAAAGAATTCCCACCAAAAGGCTAATAACCATGTCTATAAGATTCCCTGTAAAATACGTAACGCATTTTATTTTGGGTAAATTGGAAAAAAGCCTTGAGCTAAGATTACTGCAACTTAAATACCGCATTAGAGTTGGGAAAAATACTAATGCTCTATTTATTTATGAGAGAGATTTTAACCTACCAATTGATTTTCAAAAGGCTGAGAAAGTTGTAACAAGCACATCTAATAATGATGATAATAATAATAATAATAATAATAATAATAATAATAATAATAATAATAATAATAATAAAAATAATAATAATAAAAATTAATAATAATAATAATAATAATAATAATAATACAAATAATAAAAATAATAATAATAATTATTATTATTATAAAAATAATAATAATAATTACAATAATAATAATAATAATAATAATTATAACAATAAAAAAAATAATAATTATTATTATTATTATTATAATAATAACAAAAATAATAATCTTTATTTCTACAAGTACATGTACAAGGTATACAGACCATAGCTGAGATCAATAACATACTACTATATAGAAAGCCCCTGGTTTTGCAGAGCATTTCGGGCAAATTAGGTCAGTCGACTAACACCCAGGTACCCAGGTTAGTCATTCGACTAACACCCAGGTACCTATTTTAATGCTAGGTGAACATGGACAGCAGGTGTCTTAAGGAAACACGTCCAAATGTTTCCACCTGTACCGGGGATCGAATCACGGACCTCAGTGTGTGAGCTGAGTGCGCTACCAATCCGAGCTACGGGACTCCCTTATAAAATATATTACCGATTACACTCTGAGTAAAATTACAGGAGTGTACAAATTACATTTATGTACAACACCATGAGGTCACAGACCAGGCCGCGGGGGCGTGGACCCCCGAAACCCTCTCCAGGTAAACTCCAGGTAAACAATACACAAAATTTGTGAGAATCTATGCTGAGGAGAATTCCCTTCAGCTGACATGTGACTCTTCAATGTTTCCTAACATGTGACATGTGACTCTTCAGTGTGTCCTAACATGTGACATGTGACTCTTCAATGTTTCCTAACATGTGACATGGGTAAACATCTGAGAACAGAGGAAATGTTTGTCCTCACGCTTAGTGAGGTCATATGTGATGTCAAACTTGAGCTCACTTCTTTGCTTTATAAGCTGCCTCTTGTTTCATTGCCTTTGCTGCTCCTTGATAATATGAGAAATATATGATAATAATAATAATAATAATAATAATAATAATAATAATAATAATAATAATAATAATAATAATAATAATAATAATAATAATAATAATAATAATAATAATAATACCTTTATTAACTACAAGTACATGTACAAGGTATACAGGCCTATCTGACGTCAATGACATACTACTATATAGAAAGCCGCTTGCTATACAGAGCATTTCGGGTAAATTAGGTCAGTTTTGTCCCAGGATGCGACCCACACCAGTCGACTAACACCCTGGTACCCATTTTACTGATGGGGAACATAGAAAACTGGTGTAAAGAAACACACCCAATGTTTCTACCCTCGCTGGGACTCGAACCCAGACCCTCGGGGCACGGGGCACGGGGCACCGTGGAATGGTGAACAGATAGGGCCACTCTCCTCCCCACCCATCCCTTGTCCCCTCCCCACATCCCGGTCTAGGCCTTCTGCCTGCCTGACCAAGGATGCTGCCTATTAGTGCTCCACCAATTACTCTCACTACCGCTCGCTACTCCCCCACCCTCATCTCCCATGCACCCATGCTGTCCTTCACCCATTATCCCACAGCTGGCGCCCTCCCACGCCCACAATGTCAGCAATGTCACAAGATGTGCCGGGTTCCCAGGAATCTCCATGACAGAGCCAACGCCGTGGAATCCGTCTACGAGACAACTACCAGGTGTGCCACATGGAATGTGCACTCAATTCCTCAAATGGCAACGTCGGTGCACACAATGGATGTCTAGGCTCCCGGAGGGCTCCAAATGGGAATAACCAACAGCCTTTCCCAGCAGATAGAGCTGACAGCTACCCTGACTTCACTTCTACAGAGGACGTAAAATCTGTAATCAAATTAACATCCACAAGGACGCTGACATACATCCCCAAAGCAGCTCGCCCTAAAGATGCTAGGAAATTCGCTGACCTCTTCAAGTAAGTCAACAATGCCCCTGCAAATAACGGATCCTGGCACAACCTACTGCTATTTGGCAATGCCTGTCTGGCTGTCCCACCAAGGAGGGACAAGTCACTAGCAACATCTGTTATTAGGGCAAAAAAATGCATTCCCTAGAGTTGACAACCTCGTCCGTCTCCCCTCCAGGGCGTCAAACACCCGCCGGGCAAATGTCAACAACAGGACACCTGACCCCTCAAAAATCAGAGCCCAAATTAACAAAAAAAAAAAAATAGAAGAGTGTAATACTATTGGAGCACTGAGGCTTATAACCAGTGAGGACACCATCGCTCCTAAGGATGTCATTACAGCACAAGCCCTGAAGGACAAACATCCACCCAGGGCTCCCAGTACCAACATTGACCTCCCTGACATTGCAGCAGGTGAAGAATATTGAACCCTACAGGACGTCGATGTGTATAAAGCTGCTATGTCATTTCCACAGGACACAGCAGGAGGTTTCACCGGTTTAAGGCCACAACACTTAAAACAAATGCTCAATCCAGCACTTGGTGATGTTTCAGAGAGGTTGCTGTCTGAACTCACTAAAGTTTCCAATGTGTGCCTGGCTGGCAGTGTCCCGGAGACCATTGCACCCCTATTCTTTGGTGCCTCACTGTGTGCCGTCCGGAAGCAGGATGGAGGAATCAGGCCCATTGCAGTGGGCAACACCCTTCGGCGCCTAGTTGCCAAGACTGCAGTAAGAATGGTGAGTCAAGATGCTGCCTCAATATTGAAACCAACTCAGCTCGGTTTTGGTGTTGAACAAGGCTGTGAAGCAGCTGCCCACGCAGCCCAAGTATACATCAACAACATGTCAGATGAAAAAGCCTTGATCAAATTGGATTTTGCCAATGCTTTCAACCTAGTCAGAAGGGATGCTGCTCTCCAAGCAGTTTCTAGACACTTCCCTTCCCTCTATCCCTTCATAGAATTGTGTTATAGTGTGACTTCTAAACTATTGTTTGGGACCATTAAATTGACTCGTGTGAGGGTGTGCAACAGGGGGACCCTCTTGCCCCCTTTCTATTCTGTCTAGTGATCAAGGAAGTCACAGAAGCGCTCTCCAGTGAGCTCAATATCTGGTTCTTGGATGATCGTACCCTAGCTGGCACTAAAGAATCTCTCCTAGAGGATATCAGAAAAATTAAAGACATGGGAGAGAGCCTGGGCCTATCTTTAAACACCACCAAATGTGAGATAGTTTCCACCAATCCACAGATGATCCAGGACATTAGGGCTGTTTTACCAGGGGCACGAGCCATCGATCCAGCCAACAGCACTCTCCTTGGTGCTCCTCTTGGGCCCAATGAAATCGATCTGGTCCTGGAA
Source organism: Cherax destructor (assembly GCA_009830355.1). Classification (NCBI taxonomy): domain Eukaryota; kingdom Metazoa; phylum Arthropoda; class Malacostraca; order Decapoda; family Parastacidae; genus Cherax; species Cherax destructor. The sequence goes on from WNWK01000454.1 coordinate 459,284, forward strand.
AAAAAAATCTCCGACCTCAGGACGATGGAAGGTAGGATGAAAGACATCGATACACATGATGCCTTCTACTTACTCACCAGGTGCCTGTCAATCCCAAAACTTACCTACTTCCTGAGATGCTCCCCAGCCTTCAACAGCCCGACACTCAAGGAATATGACTCTCTCCTCAAGACCATGCTAGAGAGTGTATTGAATCTTTCCTTTGAAGATGGACAGCGGTTGCAAGCCTCACTTCCAGTCAGGCTTGGGGGCCATGGGAGTACGCAAATCATCCCAGATTGCAGCACCCAGTTGGTGTCATTGTAGCACCCAGATGGTGTTATTGTAGCACCCAGTTAGTGTCATTGTAGTACCCAGCTGGTGTTTTTGCTCACAAACAGAAATCCCTCACACACATTATTAGTGTGCTTCTCGACCTGTGTTTTGGTGTTAGATTAATTTTTCATGGGGTAACTCTGTCCTCGACTTTCTTGCAGTATAAATAAAATCTTCTCATTCATCTCTTACCACTAAAAAAATAATCTGACTCACTCGTAGTAATGTAAAAGTTTTTGTTTGCAGATGTTTTATGACTGAATCTTTCTGTTGTTTGCAAATTTTTAGTTCTTTCCTCTCTGGGGGTTTAAGAAAAATTCTGTAATGTTTTCTCCACAATTTTTTTCCATAATGTTTGTGAATGAGTCTGAGGTGTTATTTAATTTTTTTTAGTCATCTTGTTTTTTTTAATTTATCGGGATAAAGTGTGCGTCGTCATCTGTTTGCGTGATAATTAACCTTCTTGTAATAATTACTCTAATTATCCATCCTGAATAACTTATTCGCAGAGAGTTTTCAAACCCATGATTGCTATCTCCTCTCATCTTACTGATTTTATTACCAACATCAGCAGTAAGTTGCTCTACCCATCTCTCTCTTCCCCTTTATTCTCCCTTCCCCTTCATTCTCCCTTCCCCTTTATTCTTCCTCCTTCGGATAGTCACATGTTTTCCACCTTAACTGCTCTGCTACAGTTAAAATATCCTCTGCTGTAAATTCATTCTGAAAGTTCCTATTTACTGCCTCGTACCTGGTCCCTGCCAATTCCGTGATTGTGTTCCTCTCTTTTTACAAACTCTTAGAAACTTGGACAAAATATTTCGTTCGGCATTGCTCTTGTCCACTAGTTTTTTGGAAAGTTTCTCTCGTTCTCTTTCCTTATATATATATATATATATATATATATATATATATATATATATATATATATATATATATATATATATATGATGGGGTCCACCTCTGGTACAAATTGTGGGACCCATAGCCTCGGAGAAGTGCATAAAAAGGCTTCAATTAAGAATATTTGGATTTCTTCCTGAAGCCATTTGAATATTCCACTTCCCCTACCACCCCATCTTTTCATTCTTTTTTTTTTACCAATGGGTATATTTTATTATATAATATGGTACAAAAGATTTAAGAGATACATTGTTGATATAAAGATGGCATATACAGTACACGAGGTGTGAGAGATACATGTCTAATACATATTGTTTTATATATATATATTTTTTTTTTTATTATTTTATTAACACATCGGCCGATTCCCACCAAGGCAGGGTGGCCCGAAAAAGAAAAACTTTCATCATCATTCACTCCATCACTGTCTTGCCAGAAGGGTGCTTTACACTACAGTTATAAAACTGCAACATTTACACCCCTCCTTCAGAGTGCCGGCACTGTACTTCCCATCTCCAGAACTCAAGTCCGGCCTGCCGGTTTCCCTGAATCCCTTCATAAATGTTACTTTGCTCACACTCCAACAGCACGTCAAGTATTAAAAACCATATGCCTCCATTCACTCCTATCAAATACGCTCACACATGCTTGCTGGAAATCCAAGCCCCTCGCACACAAAACTTCCTTTACCCCCTCCCTCCAACCTTTCCTAGGCCGACCCCTACCCCGCCTTCCCTCCACTACAGATTTATACACTCTCGAAGTCACTCTGTCTCGTTCCATTCTCTCTACATGTCCAAACCACCTCAACAACCCCTCCTCAGCTCTCTGGACAATCGTTTTGGTAATCCGCACCTCCTCCTAATTTCCAAACTCCGAATTCTCTGCATTATATTCACACCACACATTGACCTCAGACATGACATCTCCACTGCCTCCAGCCTTCTCCTCGTTGCAACATTCATCACCCATGCTTCACACCCATATAAGAGCGTTGGTATAACTATACTCTCATACATTCCCTCTTTACTTCCATGGACAAGGTTCTTTGTCTCCACAGACTCCGAAGTGCTCCACTCACCCTTTTCCCCTCATCAATTCTATGATTCACCTCATCCTTCATAGACCCATCCGCCGACATGTCCACTCCCAAATATCTGAATACATTCACCTCCTCCATACTCTCTCCCTCCAATCTGATATCCAATCTTTCGTCACCTATTCTTTTTGTTATCCTCATCACCTTACTCTTTCCTATATTCACTTTCAATTTTCTTCTTTTACACACCCTACCAAATTCATCCACCAACCTCTGCAGCTTCTCTTCAGAATCTCCCAAAAGCACAGTGTCATCAGCAAAAAGCAACTGTGACAACTCCCACTTTGTATTTGCTTCTTTATCTTTTAGCCCAACACCTCTTGCCAAGACCCTCGCATTCACTTCTCTTACAACCCCATCTATAAATATATTGAACAACCACGGTGACATCACACATCCTTGTCTAAGGCCCACTTTTACTGGGAAATAGTCCCTTCCCTCCTACACACTCTAACCTGAGCCTCACTATCCTCATAAAAACTCTTCACTGCTTTCAGTAACCTTCCTCCTATTCCATACACCTGCAACATCTGCCACATTGCCCCCTATCTACCCTATCATACGCCTTTTCCAAATCCATAAATGCCACAAAAACATCTTTACCCTTATCCAAATACTGTTCACCTATATGTTTCACTGTAAACACTTGGTCTACACACCCCTACCTTTCCTAAAGCCCCCTTGTTCATCTGCTATCCTGCTTTCTGTTTTACTCTTAATTCTTTCAATAATAACTCTACCATACACTTTACCAGGTACACTCAACAGACTTATTCCCTATAATTTTTGCACTCTCTTTTGTCCCCTTTGCCTTTATACAAAGGAACAATACACGCTCTCTGCCAATCCCTAGGTACCTTACCCTCTTCCATACATTTATTAAATAATAGCACCAACCACTCCAAAATTATATCCCCACCTGCTTTTAACATTTCTATCTTTATCCCATCAATCCCAGCTGCCTTACCCCCTTTCATTCTACCCACTGCCTCACGAACTTCCCTACACCCACAACTGGCTCTTCCACACTCCTACAAGATGTTATTCCTCCTTGCCCTACACACGAAATCACAGCTTCCCTGTCTTCATCAACATTTAACAAATCCTCAAAATATTCTCTCCATCTTCCCGATACCTCTAACTCTCCATTTAATAACTCTCCTCTCCTATTTTTAACTGTCAAATCCATTTGTTCTCTAGGCTTCCTCAACTTATTAATCTCATTCCAAAACTTTTTCTTATTTTCAACAAAATTTGCTGATAACATCTCACCCACTCTGTCATCTGCTCTCTTTTTACATTGCTTCACCACTCTTTTAACCTCTCTTTTCTCTCCATATACTCTTCCCTCCTTGCATCACTTCTACTTTGTAAAAACCTCTCATATGCTAACTTTTTCTCCCTTACTACTCTCTTTACATCATCATTCCACCAATCGCTCCTCTTCCCTCCGCACCCACTCGCCTGTAACCACAAACTTCTGCTGAACACTCTAACACTACATTTTTAAATCTACCCCATACATTTTCGACCCCATTGCCTACACTCTCACTAGCCCATCTATCCTCCAATAGTTGTTTATATCTTACCCTAACTGCCTCCTCTTTTAGTTTATAAACCTTCACCTCTCTTTTACTTACTGATTCTATTTTCCTTGTATCCCATCTACCTTTTACTCCCACTGTAGCTATAACTAAAAAGTGATCTGATATATCTGTAGCCCCTCTATAAACATGTACATCCTGAAGTCTACTCAACAGTCTTTTATCTATCAATACATAGTCCAACAAACTACTGTCATTACGCCCTACATCATATCTTGTATACTTATTTATCCTCTTTTTCTTAAAATATGTATTACCTATAACTAAACCCCTTTCTATACAAAGTTCAATCAAAGGGCTCCCATTATCATTTACACCTGGCACCCCAAACTTACCTACTTACCTACTATATATATATATATATATATATATATATATATATATATATATATATATATATATATATATATATATATATATATATATATATATATATTTCTTGACCAGGATATTCATATTTCATGCTGAAATGTAAGTTTTATGCCAAAAAATTAGAGAGATGGATCAACGTGTATTGGAAGCAATCATTACTGGACATTCTCATGGGAAATACACTCTTGTTCAAATTAAAATAGCTGCGTTAAATTGTTAATGCTTTATTTGAGATTCATAGTCACATTTATAATGAATGGTGATATTTTTGCTTGCACTGTTTTACAGCAAAATTCATCACTCCCAGAACACACATTATGTGAACTATGATTGTACACCATCACACCCTGACGATGGAAGATTGCTTGAGTTGCAGTCGACAACGGAAGTTGTTGATGCAAGCGTCCTAGACTGCTGGCTGTTCACCACATACTTGTGGGCGCTGGGCAGAGTAATCCTGCAACGTTAGCGAATTTCTTTCCAGGTCGTCGCCTCGTCAGCTCGGGCCACGCTGAGGGAGCCTGTTACTGTTTTGTGTATCTGGGTTGTCATTATGCTGAGAGCGTCCTTTAACTAGACGTCAAATAAACTGGGTGGTTTACAACCCCAGTGCTTGAGTTGACAGCCCTTCTGTGTCCGTTGGGTTTTCCTCAGAGCAGAAAACTCGCTGTAGAGTTTCTAGGTTGGGATCCTTGCTTTCTTGCTGACAGCCTGAGTGGCTTGTAAAGTAGCCCTGGTGCTGACACTTTGTGAAGTCCATTCTCCTGGTGGTGAAATTTGAAGTTCCTGGATAGAGCTAAATTAGTCCTGGGTACATCTAAGTTAGTTCTGAGCGCAGCTAAGTTAGTTTTGAACGCAGGTAAGTTAGTTCTGAGCGCAGCTAAGTTAGTTTTGAACGCAGGTAAGTTAGTTCTGAGCGCAGCTAAGTTAGTTTTGAACGCAGGTAAGTTAGTTCTGAGCGCAGCTAAGTTAGTCCTGAGTTTAGGGTGTCTTCGTCAGGCGACCCAGAAAGCCAGACAGCTTCAAGCCATTGTCAGTTATTTAAGTTTCTACACCTGAAAAAGAAAAAACAATATGCAGATTAATGGTTCAGAGAACCGACAAGTTGATAAATTAGACACATATGCAACACTTGGGTATCTTTATTGAGGAAACGTTTCGCCACACAGTGGCTTCATCAGTCCAATACAAAGAAGAAAGGTGAAGATCAGAAGGAATTTGAGGTAATCAGTCCCTCAGCCAGGAGTCGATGTAATCGGCCCATCAATCTTTTCAAGATTGATGGACTAATTACATCCATTGTTGTTTATTATCCTTTCAGTTTGCTGTCTTAAACTTGTCTTCTGAATAAATAAACAGAAGACAAATATTCCTGAGTATTGTTGGTCTTAGTCCACACACCACTTACCCGAGACCAAGAGTAAATAATGAAAAAAATGACTTACCTGATTTCTGGAATTTTTGTTAACAGTGAATTTTAAAGTCGTGCTGTCGTGAGTTTTTAAATGTATTTAAAAAATCCAGCTGTCAATGGTATTTAATACTACTTAGAGACAATATTGGTACCATTCTTAATACAAGCTTTTGAACACATAAGTAAACCTCATCTCCATTCATTAGTCTGGTAAAAATCTTTCTTCTCTAGAGAAGTCAGGCAGTCAATGAGCGTTCACAAGGCTCAAGAAATCGTCAGTGCCTCATGGTGCCACTCCGGCGACAAGAATAACAACAAACAATGGACGTTCCGGAAATTGGTGGCAGAGTCCCCTGACAGTGGCTACTTTCTCGAGGAAAATATTTTCTGTGAGTATTGCAGATATATTGCTAGGTAGGTGACCTGAGACTGCCTTCTGAATCCACACTCTTTATAATGCACGTTCCCCGACGCAAAACTTAAAATAAAAAAAATCCTGGAGTCCTGTGCTACCACTTGCAGGTTTAATCTGTATTTTGCATAAATCTAATTTGTGTATAATATACATAAAACAGACACTATAGGCAAAATTGTATATTGTACCTCACACGCCCTTGCAAGGAAGCTTCCCGTCATGGTGTTTGCTTGGATCTCCTCCTCGCTTGTGCAACATTGCAAGTTCCTGATGATGTGTTGATTACAATACGAAAGGCCTAGAGCTATCATTCAACTCCCCCTCTGGTTGTTTCATATATATATATATATATATATATATATATATATATATATATATATATATATATATATATATATATATATATATATATATATATATATATATAAAAGAAGAGCAGAGTATATGGAGAGTAAAATAAAGGTGAAGAGAGTGGTGAGAGAGTGCAAAAGGAGAGCAAATGATAGAGTGGGAGAGGCACTGTCAACAAATTTTGCTGAGAATATGAAAAAAAATTTGGAGTGAGATAAACAGGTTAAGAAAGCCTAGGGAACGAATGGATTTGTCAGTTAAAAACAGAGTAGGGGAGTTAGTAGATGGGGAGCTGGAGGTATTGGGTAGATGGCGGGAATATTTTGAGGAACTTTTAAATGTCGATGAAGAGAGGCAGTAATTTCATGCACTGGCCAGGGAGATTAAACATCGTTTAGGAGTGAAGAAGAGCAGGATGTGAGTGTGAGGGAGGTGCCTGAGGCATTATGTAAAATGAAAGGGGGTAAAGCAGCTGGAACTGACGGGGTCATGACAGAAATGTTTAAAGCTGGGGGGATATAGTGTTGGAGTGGTTTGTATCTTTGTTTAATAAATGTGTGAAAGAGGGGAAGGTACCTAAGGATTGTCAGAGCATGTATAGTTCCTTTATATAAAGGGAAGGGGGACAAAAGAGATTGTAAAAATTATAGGGAAATAAGTTACTGAGTATACCAGATAAAGTGTACGGTAGGGTTATTATTGAAATAATTAGAGGTAAGACAGAGAGCAGGATTAAAGATGAGCAAGGAGGCTTTAGAATGGGTAGGGGATGTGTAGATCAAGTGTTTACATTGAAGAATATACTATTTGAACAGTATTTAGATAAAGGTGGGGAAGTTTTCATTGCATTTATGGATTTAGAAAAGACATAATAGAGTGCATAGTGGAGCAATGTGGAGATGTTGCAAGTGTATGGAATAGGTAGTAAGTTACTAAATGTTGTAAAGAGTTTTTATGAGGATAGTGAGGCTCAGGTTAGGGTGTGTAGGAGAGAGAGATTACTACCCTGTAAAATGGATGTTTAATGTCACCATGGATGTTTAACATATTTATAGATGAGGTTGTAAAAGAAGTAAATGCTAGGGTGTTGGGGAGAGGGGTGGGATTAAATTATGGGGAATCAAATACCAAATGGGAGTTAACACAGTTACTTTTTGCTGATGATACTGTGGTTTTTAAGGGGTTCTAAAGAAAAGTTGCGAAGGTTAGTGGACGAGTTTGGGAGGGTGTGTAAAGGTAGAGAGATGAAAGTGAACATAGATAAGAGTAAGGTGAAAAGGGTATCAAACGATTTAGATAAAAAAAATGGATATGGAAGAAGTGAATGTTTTCAGATATTTGGGAGTTGACGTGTCAGCGGATGGGTTTATGAAGGATGAGGTTAACCATAGAATTGATGAAGGAAAAAAGGTGAGTGGTGCATTGAGGTATCTGTGGAGACAAAAAACGTTATCCATGGAGGCAAAGAAGGGAATGTACGAAAGTATAGTGGTACCAACACTCTTATATGGGTGTGAAGCATGGGTTGCAAATGCTGCAGCGAGGAGGAGGCTGGAGGCAGTGGAGATGTCCTGTCTAAGGGCAATGTATGGTATAAATATTATGCAGAAAATTCGGAATGTGGAAATTAGGAGAAAATGTGGAGTTACTAAAAGTATTTGTCAGAGGGCTAAAGAGGGGTTGTTGAGGTGGTTTGGTTATTTAGAGAGAATGGATCAGAGTAGAATGACTTGGAGAGCGTCTAAATCTGTAGGGGAAGGAAGGCAAGGTAGGTGTCGTCCTCGACACCTGAACACCTTCATGTGCGCCTGAACACCGTCATGTGCGCCTGAACACTTTCATGTACGCCTGATCACAGTCACGTGCGCCTGAACACCGTCATGTGCCCCTGAACACTTTCATGTGCGCCTGAACACCTTCATGTGCGCCTGAACACCGTCATGTGCGCCTGAACACCTTCTGTCTCATAATAAACACATTAACACACAATCTCTGGTCCACTCATGAATTCCTCAGTGATTTGCATACATACTATGTGGAAATGATTATTATTGAGCCCCAGCTCTGCCTCTAGCAGGACGCCTAGCACTACTAGCTAGGAAGCACACTCTCGTTGATCCCTGTTGATTTTCTGCCTTCTAGCACGACACCCAGCACTAGCTAGTGAGCCCCAGTTCTGTCTTCTAGTAGGATACCCAGCACTAGCTAGTGAGCCCCAATTCTGTCTTCTAGTAAGATACCCAGCACTAGCTAGTTAGGTCAGGGTCGTTGAGCCTTGTTGATCTCTGTTCTAATTTGCAACTCATCACTCAGCTACGGCTTCTGAAACTATACTAACATTAATGCCCAATTGCTTATACCTGATTGCATTGTACCTGATTGCTTATACCTGATTGTTTGCGCCTGATCGCTTATACCGATTGCTTGTACCTGATTTGGCAACTGCTACACACAGGCAGCATTATCTCTCAAGCACTGCAAAGGAGGAGAATGATAGCGATTTACCTGTAGTCAGGGACACCACCGTGGCAATAAGACTGGTGCAACTAATGGAAAGCAAATAGCACACTCCTAAGATAATGTGAACGCCTTCAAACAGACCTTAAATAGTGTGACTTGAGAGACATGTAACCTGACAGTCAACACGAGACTCTCTGACTCTCTCTGTCTGTGGAGTATAATAATAATAATAATAATAATAATAATAATAATAATAATAATAATTATTATTATTATTATTATTATTATTATTATTATTATTATTATATACTATTACCATTATTGTTGTTATTATTATTATTATTATTATTATTATTATTATTATTATTATTATTATTATTATTATTATTATTATTACTGTTATTATTAAAGCACTTACGGAGATGTCAAGACAAATTCTCCCGTTTCTCCTGACAAAACAAGACTATGGTTCCTCCTGCCTCGAGTCAGCAGCGCCAGTGTTAGCTGTACTAAGGGAGAGAGAGAGAGAGAGAGAGAGAGAGAGAGAGAGAGAGAGAGAGAGAGAGAGAGAGAGAGAGAGAGAGAGAGAGAGAGAGAGAGAGAGAGAGAGAGAGAGAGAGAGAGAGAGAGAGAGAGAGAGAGAGAGAGAGAGTTATCTCTCGTGTTCATCTCATATATAATACATCCGTCAATTACACTGATATAATTGCAGGGGGAAATTGTACTAAATTTTACACGGCATGATAAGTTTGATAGCCGCTGTCTCCCAATTTTGTTGTTGGTATTAAATAATACCACAGGGGAATAATACATTAATTAAAATTGTCCAGCAATGGAGCGGCAGCATCGTCATACCCATGTATAACACATGCACCGTTTAAATTGCATTAATTCAGTGTGTAAATGCGTAGGTATAAAGGGAACTCTGGTGCAGTTATCTTGGTGTGGTAGGCGACCTTGGAGGATGGGTCGGAGAACCAGTGCTGAGCCTCCCTCGCCTCACTACCTATTTTTACATTATGCAAATGATGCCTTTCCTGGCATTAAATATTTATACAACAGTGACATATTATGCTAATTTATTTATTCTCTAATGATATATATATATACATATATATATATATATATATATATATATATATATATATATATATATATATATATATATATATATATATATATATATATATATATATATATATATCAAACACCCGCCAGGCAAATGTCAACAACAGGACACCTGACGCCTCAAAAATCAGGGCCCACATTAGCAGAAAAATAGAAGAGGGTAATACTATCGGAGCACTGAGGCTTATAACCAGTGAGGATACCATCGCTCCTAAGGATATCATTACAGCACAAGCCCTGAAGGACAAACATCCACCCAGGGCTCCCAGTATCAACATTGGCCCCCTTGACATTCCAGCAGGGGAAGAACATTTAACCTTACGGGACGCCGATGTGTATAAAGCTGCTATGTCTTTCCCACAGGGCTCAGCAGGAGGTTTCACTGGTTTAAGGCCACAACACTTAAAACAAATGCTCAATCCAGGTCTTGGTGAGGTCTCTGAGAGATTGTTGTCTGAACTCACCAAATTTTCCAATGGGTGCCTGGCTGGTAGTGTCCCACAGGCCATTAGACCCCTTTTCTTTGGTGCCTCACTGTGTGCCCTCCGGAAAAAGGATGGAGGAATCAGGCCCATTGCAGTGGGCAACACCCTTCGGCGCCTAGTTGCCAAGGCTGCAGTACGAAGGGTGAGTCAAGATGCTGCCTCAATGTTGAAACCAACTCAGCTCGGTTTTGGTGTTCAACAAGGCTGTGAAGCAGCTGCCCACGCAGCACGAGTATACATCAACAACATGTCCAATGAAAAAGCTTTAATCAAATTGGACTTTGCCAATACTTTCAACTCAGTCAGAAGGGATGCTGCTCTCCAAGCAGTTTCTAGGCACTTTCCTTCCTCTATCCTTTCATAGAATCGTGTTACAGTGTGGCTTCTAAACTTTTGTTTGGGGACCATGAAATTGACTCGTGTGAGGGTGTGCAACAGGGGACCCTCTTGCTCCCTTTCTATTCTGTCTAGCCATCAAGGATGTCACAGAAGCATTGTCCAGTGAGCTCAATATCTGGTTCTTGGATGATGGCACCCTAGCTGGCACTGCACAATCTCTCCTAGGAGACATCAGGAAAATTAAAGATATGGTAGGTAGCCTGGGCCTATCTTTAAACCCCACCAAATGTGAGATAGTTTCCACCAATCCACAGATGATCCAGGACATTAGGGCTGTTTTACCAGGGGCACGAGCCATCGATCCAGCCAACAGCACTCTCCTTGGTGCTCCTCTTGGGCCCAATACCATCGATCTGGTCCTGGAAAAAAAAATCTCCGACCTCAGGACGATGGAAGGTAGGATGAAAGACATCGATACACATGATGCCTTCTACTTACTCACCAGGTGCCTGTCAATCCCAAAACTTACATACTTCCTGAGATGCTCCCCAGCCTTCAACAGCCCGAAACTCGAGGAATACGACTCTCTCCTCAAGACCATGCTAGAGAGTGTATTGAATCTTTCCCTCGATGATGGACAGTGATTGCAAGCCTCACTTCCAGTCAGACTTGGGGGGCTGGGAGTACGCAAATCCTCCCAGATTGCCCTACCAGCCTTCTTATCCTCTTCCATAGCATCAAATGAGCTAATAAAACAAATTCTTCCAGACAACCTCAGTGATTGAGCAGGAATACAGGACCCTAGCTACACCAGTGCCATCACTGAATGGGAGACTCTTGCTGCTCCAACACCAAAACCTAGTGAAGAACTGTCCTACAAACAGTCAAGCTGGGACGGCCCCATCGCTGAAAAGATACTTGCCAATATGCTCAGGGCCGTAACATCAGACAGGGAGACTGCCCGTCTCCTAGCTGTGAGTGCACATCACTCTGGGGACTTCCTCCAAACAGTTCCCATTTTGGCCATGGGAACACGCCTGGACCCTAAGACCCTTCGTATTGCAGTGGCTCTGCGCCTTGCTGCCCCTATTCACACGGAATATACGTGTATTTGCAGCGATGCGCAAGCCGACCAATATGGTCTACATGGTCTTAACTGTTCTAAAACCAAGGGTTGGCATGCAAGACACAATGAGGTCAACGACATCATAAAGAGAACCCTTGCTACAGCTGGATGCCCAGCCGAGAGAGAGCCTCGATCACTAGCAGCCAACAACGCCCACAACCCAGCAAACCGCCCCGACGGGATCACCATCTATCCTTGGAAGAATGGCAAGCTCTTAGCATGGAATGATTATACCTGTGTGTCGACACTGGCTGACACCTACATCCATCACAGTGTTGGGCGACAGGGAGGAGCTGCTGATCACAGAGAGGAGTACAAGATCGGCAAGTACAGGGACATAAGCCAACAGTATAAATTTGTCCCAGTGGGATCAGAGACCTTGGGAGCGTGGGGAAAAAATGCAACACGTTTCCTTAAAGAACTGGGTTCCAGACTCATCGACACCACCAGGGACCCAAGGGCAGCCACGTTCATGTTCCAGCGTCTCAGTGTGGCCATCCAGAGGGGAAACGCATGCTGCATACTTGGCTCGCGTCCGGCTTCGGAGGAACTGGAGGAGATTCATAATCTTTGACATATTGTACCATTGTATTCATGTTTGTGTTTTCTATAAATGTATTCTGTCTATTAATAAAGCATTTATATGCATGTATGTGTGTATATAGGATGGGGTGGTAGGAGAAGTGGAATATTCAAATGGCTTCAGAAAGAAATCCAAATATTCTTCCTTGAAGCCTTTTTATCCACTTCTCCGAGGCTATGGGTCCCACAATTTGCACTAGAGGTGGACCCCATCCTATATTTTTAATATATATATATATATATATATATATATGGTGGCAGCTCATGGTATAGGAGGTAAAGTTCTAGCATGGATAGAGGCATGGCTTACCAATAGAAAGCAGAGAGTTTCCATTAATGGGGTCAAATCTGAATGGGGATTAGTCACTAGTGGCGTTCCACAAGGATCAGTTTTAGGCCCATTGTTGTTCATAATTTACATAAATGACTTTGATGAAGGAATTGCAAGTGACATGAGTAAATTTGCTGATGATACAAAAATAGGCCGTATGATTCATTCTGAGGAGGATACCAGTGAACTCCAGGAGGATTTGGACAAATTAATGTCTTGGTCTCAAAAGTGGCAGATGAAGTTCAATGTGGACAAGTGTAAGGTACTAGTCCTTGGTAATGAAAATATCCCTCGAATTTATAAACTAGGTGAAGTAGAGCTTGATCATACAGAATGTGAAAAAGACTTGGGAGTCATGGTAAGCAGGAATCTAAAGCCAAGACAACAGTGCCTAAGTGTGCGCAATAAGGCTAACAGATTACTAGGATTTATTTCAAGAAGTATAAGCAACAGAAGTCCAAAAGTTATTTTACAGCTCTATACATCACTAGTGAGACCTCATTTGGATTATGCAGCTCAGTTTTGGTCTCCTTACTACAGGATGGATATAGATTCATTGGAGAACATACAAAGAAGAATGACTAAAATGATTTACAGTATAAGAAATCTCCCGTATGAAGATAGACTTAGAGCGTTGAATCTCCACTCTCTGGAGAGACGTAGAATGAGGGGAGATATCATCGAGGTGTACAAGTGGATGATGGGCATAAACAAAGGAGATATTAATAAAATACTGAGGATATCGAACCAAGTAAGAACCAGAAATATCGGATTTAAATTGGATAAATTTAGATTTAGAAGGGACATAGGCAAGTACTGGTTTTCGAACAGAGTTGTAGATGCGTGGAACAATCTTCCGAGTACTGTGATAGAGGCTAGGACCTTGGGTGGCTTTAAAAAGAGATTGGACAAATATATGAGTGGGAGGGGCTGGGTTTGATTTGTGTCGTGAGTACGGGAATAAATTCTTAGGTAGTGGTGGTTTTGATAAGGACCTGCCTTGTATGGGCCAGTAGGCCTTCTGCAGTGTTCCTCCATTCTTATGTTCTTATGACGGATTGTGAAGGACCTGCCTAGTATGGGCCAACAGGCCTGCTGCAGTGTTCCTCCTTTCTTATGTTCTTATGTTCTTATATATATAAATTTTTATATATATATATATATATATATATATATATATATATATATATATATATATATATATATATATATATATATATATATATATATATATATATATGCAAGAAAACCACTATGAAAAAATAGAAGAATTCCAAGCGCTTTCGTGACTACTCACATTATCAAGGAACTATAACAGGAAACATGACAAGAAGGGCTTATATAAGGGCAAGACTACACCTCACAGTCACATCACACTAACAAAGACAACACCTCACAGTAGCGTAACATCGCACGACTCTGTGAAGAAAGGAAAATCAAGAATTAAGATTAGTCAATTATATACATTCCTTAAATAAATGACCATTTATAAAAAAAGAAATATTCAATTATTTTAAAACTGCTTAAACATTTTATTAATCTTAAATGGACTTTTATAAATCTCACATTTGAAAATCAATTATTTAAAATCTTTCAATGAATAAATAGAGCATTATAATCTTGTCCAGTTCTAATGCTTATTTTGAAATCATTGATGGTTAAATCTTAATGAATAATAGAGCATTAGAATCTTGTCAGATTCTAATGCTCTATTTATTTGTTTAATTTTAAATCAATTGATTTTGCAAAATGCGAAACTATGTTATCAGGAGAGATCCATGGTTTAAGAAATATAATAGAATCATGTTTCATTAAAAGCAGTTTTGAAATAATATGAATATTTCTTTTGGTTTATATAAATTGGATTCATTTATAATTAATAAAATTTGGGAAGAATTTAATAATAAATGGACTAATCTTAATTTTGGGAAGAGTTTCAGGTCCTTCTTATTTTCCTCTTCACAGAGTCGTGCGATGTTACGCTACTGTGAGTGTAGTCTTTGTTAGTGTGATGACTGTGAGTGTATCTGCCCTTATAAGCCCTTCTTGTCATGTTTCCTGTTATAGTTCCTTGATAATGTGAGTAGTCACGAAAGCGCTTGGAATTCTTCTATTTTTCATAGTGGTTTTCTTGCATATTTTGATATCACCTATTTACTGTGATCTTTTTGCATATATATATATATATATATATATATATATATATATATATATATATATATATATATATATATATATATATATATATATATATATATATATATGCAAGACAACCACTATGAAAAAATAGAGAATTCCAAGCGCATTCGTGACTACTCACATTATCAAGGAACTATAAAAGGAAACATGACAAGAAGGCTTATAAAGGGCAGAATACACCTCACAGTCACATCACACTAACAAAGACAACACCTCACAGTAGCATAACATCTCACGACTCTGTGAAGAGGAACATAAGAAAGGACCTGAAACTCTTCCCAAGAATTAAGATTAGTCCAATTTATCATTAAATTCTTCCCAAATTTTATTAATTATAAATGAATCCAATTTATATAAACCAAAAGAAATATTCATATTATTTTCAAAACTGCTTTTAATGAAACATGATTCTATTATATTCCTCTCAACCATGGACTTGCTTGATACAACCTTCTCAGCATTTTGAAAATCAATTGGATGGTTAAAATCTCTCACATGAATAAATAGAGCATTAGAATCTTGTCCAGTTCTAATGCTATATTTATGTTGTTTTAATCTTAGTTCAAGATTTTTACCGGTTTGACCATAATAAACTTTATCGCATATTTTACAGGGAATCTTATAGACATCCGTCAGCATTTTGGGGGAATTTTTATCAAAAGTCTTTTTACTGTATCAAGATTTTTAAATACAACTTTGATATTAAAATTCTTAAGAAAGGAAGGCATATCAACCAAGTTTTCATGGTAAGGGGAGAACCAACATATTTTTGGTTGAATAAGGTTGGTTGTCCCTTTTGGATTGTAAAAGTATTCCTAGCTATTTTAAAAGATTTATCAATTATGTTTCTTGGGTATTTTAAATCATTAGCTATTTCATAAATTTTAGCGATTTCTTCATCTATGAACTCTGGACTACAAATACGTAAAGCTCTCAAAAACATTGAAGAAAAACCGACACTTTAACTCTATCTTGATGTGAAGAGTAATAGTGTACATAGGAACAATTATTTGTAGGTTTTTGTAAATTTTGAATTTAAAATCAATGTTACCCTTAATAATAAACACATCTAGGAAGGGCAATGAGTTATTTACTTCGAATTCAACAGTAAAATTTATAGAATGAGCTAAGCTATTTAATTTAACAAGGAAATGGTTTATGTCTACATTCTTAGGCATAAGGCACAAAATATCATCAACATATCTATACCACTTAGCTCTATTGGGAAGGATAGTGTTAAGCAATCTTGTTTCGAAAAATTCCATATATAAGTTACTAAGAACAGGTGAAAGAGGATTTCCCATTGCCATACCAAACTTCTGAGTGTAAAACTCATCATTAAATACAAATTTTGCATCAACAATACAAAGTTTAATAAGTTTAATGATAGTAGGAACTGGCAATGGTAAATCATAATTAACCAGTTCTTCAGATAAGAAACTTAGTAAATCATCAACTGGAACTTTTGTAAACAAGGAGGTAACATCAAAACTAACCATATTGAAATCATTTAAATCAGTCAAGGTGCTTAATTTATCAACTAAATCTAAGTTGTTTTTAACATTAAAATTAGAAATTTTTCCAACAATTGTGCTCAAAATATCAACAAGCCATTTAGAAAGTTTATAAGAAACTGAACCTATAGAACTAATAATTGGTCTAACAGGATAACCAGGTTTGTGTGTTTTTATTAATCCATACATATAAGGTAAAGATGGATTAGTGGAAGTAAATTTTTTAATTAATTCATCTTTGCCCTTCAATAGATGTTTTATTGTTTTATTGAAATTGCTGTTAACAGTTTCTAAGGGATTTTTTCTAAGTTTAGAATAGGTTTCAAAATCATCTAGGAGGTTATTCATTTTATCTTGGTAATCGGTTTTTCAAAATGCTGAGAAGGTTGTATCAAGCAAGTCCATGGTTGAGAGGAATATAATAGAATCATGTTTCATTAAAAGCAGTTTTGAAAATAATATGAATATTTCTTTTGGTTTATATAAATTGGATTCATTTATAATTAATAAAATTTGGGAAGAATTTAATGATAAATTGGACTAATCTTAATTCTTGGGAAGAGTTTCAGGTCCTTTCTTATGTTCCTCTTCACAGAGTCGTGAGATGTTACGCTACTTTGAGGTGTTGTCTTTGTTAGTGTGATGTGACTGTGAGGTGTATTCTGCCCCTTTATAAGCCTTCTTGTCATGTTTCCTTTTATAGTTCCTTGATAATGTGAGTAGTCACGAAAGCGCTTGGAATTCCTCTTTTTTTTCATAGTGGTTGTCTTGCATATTTTGATATCACCTGTTTACTGTGATCTTTTTGCATATATATATATATATATATATATATATATATATATATATATATATATATATATATATATATATATATATATATATATATATTTCACTGAGGTTCTATGTAATTCTAAATGAGGTTCATTAATGCTTCCCTCTTAAAACAGGTGTATCTTACCTGGGCTCTGTAGCACACGAGTAAAAACACATGTAAACAGTCTCTCTCGAAGTCAATTTTTGCCAAGTTCCTGCACACAGTGGAAGCTTCTGCTCCTCCGTCGGGGGAGGTGGATGTGGAGGTGAAGCGGAGGTAATGTGAGTTGGGTGAGGGGTTCATGTGGAGTGGGGTGGGTGAGGTGAAGCTAAGGAGGCAGAGCAGGACGATAGATCTTCCAGTGGTGTTTGTTTAAGATGAATACCAGGAGGCAGCCTCCTCAAGCGTGTTGACACAGGAGATTGCCAGCATCCAGGCATCACTCTAGTCTTTCCCTATGGATCAAGAGTGCAGGTCGGGCGCACACCTCGCCCAATACATGTTTGGTGTGCTAATATTGCGCTTCCACGTGCGATTGTTGCCAGGACAGCGAGTATACATCACACTTGCTTCCTTTGTTCTTCACCACTTAATACCAGGAACCAAAAAAAAACTGATAAATATTTTTTCTAGGTTCACAAACTATCAATAACCCACGGGCCATTACCCTTTACCAGGCCACGCATCAAATTTGAGACACTGCAACATTTGCAACCTATATTCTGATAATATAAGCAATTCTAAGACATATTTATTTGTGTTCATTTGTCAAGTTTATTTATTTTAGGCGCCTCTAAAATACCCTCTATGGCAGAATCAAATATGAGGCACACCTGGCCTGGTAAAGGGTTAAGGCTGCATATCACTTGTACACCATTAGCTAAAGATACTTTAATCCATCATGAAGGGATTAAAGTATACTTCCACTGTATAAATTTCAATATATTCACCATTCAAATTGGGTATACATTGCTTCTCAGAGTGCAAACACACCAAGATATATGTATATTACAGAATATATACAATGAAACATAGTTAACTCTGCCTGTTCCTGTGTACTGAAGTACGTATATTGGAGTCAGTATTTTAAGATTCATCATATACTGTCTTCTGTATATATTTATACAGTCTGCAGATTATGTCCTTGTATTGTTGTATTAATGTAGACACTAGAGGGCGAAACGTCTAAAGAGTAGAGATACCCAGATGTTGCACATGTGTCTGATTCATCATGAATCTTGGTAACAAGAGTTGAGCTGAGTCTGTTCTCTCCTACCTTCACTATTTAATGTATAGTTAAAAAAATTACCTCTGTGAAGAACTGTTTATTATCCCATCGGCAGGTGTTCTTTCTCAGCGGCAGGTGTTCTTTCTCAGCGGCAGGTGTTCTTTCTCAGCGGCAGGTGTTCTTTCTCAGCGGCAGGTGTTCTTTCTCAGCAGCAGGTGTTCTTTCTCAGCGGCAGGTGTTCTTTCTCAGCGGCAGGTGTTCTTTCTCAGCGGCAGGTGTTCTTTCTCAGCGGCAGGTGTTCTTCTCAGCGGCAGGTGTTCTTTCTCAGCGGCAGGTGTGCTTTCTCAGCGGCAGGTGTTCTTTCTCAGCGGCAGGTGTTCTTTCTCAGCGGCAGGTGTTCTTTCTCAGCGGCAGGTGTTCTTTATCAGCGGCAGGTGTTCTTTCTCAGCGGCAGGTGTGCTTTCTCAGCGGCAGGTGTTCTTTCTCAGCGGCAGGTGTTCTTTCTCAGCGGCAGGTGTTCTTTCTCAGCGGCAGGTGTTCTTTCTCAGCTTGTAGCTATGGCAAAGAAATGCATGAAATATGAGTGCTTCACTGATGCTTCACTTGATGCTTCACTTGATGCTTCACTTGATGCTTCACTTGATGCTTCACTGATGCTATAGCTTGATGCTTCACTTGATGCTTCACTTGATGCTTCACTTGATGCTTCACTTGATGCTTCACTTGATGCTTCATTTGATGCTTCACTTGATGCTTCACCTGATGTTCACTCTGATGCTTCACCTGATGTTTCACTTGATGCTTCACTTGATGCTTCACTTGATGCTTCACTTGATGCTTTCTACTTGATGCTTCACTTGATGCTTCACTTGATGCTTCACTTGATGCTTCACTTGATGCTTCACTTGATGCTTCACTTGATGCTTCACTTGATGCTTCACTTAATGCTTCACTTGATGCTTCACTTGATGCTTCACTTGATGCTTCACCTGATGCTTCACTTGATACTTCACTTGATGCTTCACTTGATGCTTCACTTGATGCTTCACTTGATGCTTCACTTGATGCTTCACTTGATGCTTCATTTGATGCTTCACTTGATGCTTCACTTGATGCTTCACTTGATGCTTCACTTGATGCTTCACTTGATGCTTCACTTGATGTTTCACATGATGCTTCACTTGATGCTTCACTTAAGCTTCACTTGATGCTTCACTTAAGCTTCACTTGATGCTTCACATGATGCTTCACTTTATGCTTCACTTGATGCTTCACTTGATGCTTCACTTAAGCTTCACTTGATGCTTCACTTGATGCTTCCTAGCTTATGATGCTTCACTTGAGGCTTCACTTAAGCTTCACTTGATGCTTCACTTTATGCTTCACCTGATGCTTCATCTGATGCTTCACCTGATGCTTCACCTGATGCTTCATCTGATGCTTCACCTGATGCTTCACCTGATGCTTCACCTGATGCTTCACCTGATGCTTCACCTGATGCTTCATCTGATGCTTCACCTGATGCTGCTGGTTTCTGATACCTGGATAAACCCGCACGGCCTTGGATCATGTGGATAATGCAGGAAGAAAAACACTGAAATGCATATTCCTAAATTTCCGGAAAAATATATCTATTGAGAAGTTAGGTCATTTAATGATTTCATATTTTTATTTGCATGTACAAGTTACTTACAAGAAAACTGTTAATGGGATCATGCTGTTAGACTACTCGACTACGATAAACGAGTAACAATCGCCAACCTTCAAAAATCTGTAACAATCGCCCCTCCCCTTCAAAATTCTGTAACAATCGCCCCCCCTTCAAAATTCTGCATCAATCGCCCCCTTCAAAAATCTGTAACAATCGCCCCCCTTCAAAAATCTGTAACAATCGCCCCCGTTCAAAATCTGTAACAATCGCCCCCGTTCAAAAATCTGTAACAATCGCCCCTTCAAAACCTGTAACAATTGATCCCTTCAAAAATCTGTAACAATCGCCCCTTCAAAATTTGTAACAGTCGCCCCCCTTCAAAAATCTGTAACAGTCGCCCGCATCATAAATCTGTAACAATCTCCCTCCTTCAAAAATCTGAAACAATCGCCCTTCAAAAATCTGTAACAATCACCTTTCTTCAAAAATCTGTAACAGTCGCCCCCTTCATGAATCTGTAACACTCGCCCCCTTCATAAATCTGTAACAGTCACCCCTTCATAAATCTGCAACAATCGCCCCCTTTCAAAAATCCGTAACAATCGCCCCTCTTCAAAAATCTGTAACAGTCGCTTCCTTCATAATTCTGTAACAATCGCCCCCTTTCAAAAATCCGTAACAATCACCAGCTTCAAAAATCTGTCTAACCTGCTTTAAAAAAGTAGAAAGAAATTATCTCAAGAAGCATCCAACATGGGTTCAGCGATGGTAAATCTTGACTTACGTATCTCCTAGAGTTTTTTTTTATATATGTATAGACCATTGTAGAAAACATTGTAAGAGTTTGCCCACGGCTTAGGCTTTTCCATTTTATTCGAGGTTTTTATAATTACCGAGAGACCTGTAGAGACTAAGGAGAACTTTTGGGTGAGTCTTTTGACTTCAAGTTTTATTCATGCTAAGAGCTTTAATTATTAGTTAAACAAAATTTCTTGTAAATGTTGCATATATTTCTTTCATTGCAACGAGATCAAAATGATCTCTAATTTCAAAACCACCTTCCTGGAGTTTTGTGAGAGTGGCGGAAATAAAGCAGGTGAGAGAGGGGGGGAAAAGGTTAATGCATTCTATCTTCCTCGACTGTGAAAAAACAAAATACTTGAGACAGTACCACACAAACTGCTACACAGACTGGACGAACTGTGAGGGAGGCATGGGCGACAGAGATGGCAGAGGTGGCAGGACAGAGATGGCAGAGGTGGCAGAACAGAGATGGCAGAGGTGGCAGGGATAATACTCAAGTGGCTCCAGGGATACTTGGTAAATAAAAGGCAAAAGGTAACGTTATAAAAACTATGTACTGAAGTAAGAATGGATGAGAAATGGACACTCAGAAGGATCAGTACTCGGCTCCCTCCTCTTCCTGATGTAAACAAACTACCTGCTGCAGAAAACTGAGTCCTAGGAGTCACTGTTTGATAAGTTAGACACATGCGAAATAGTTAAGTATCTTCCGAAACGTTTCACTTACACATTAGGCTTCTTCAGTCGAATACAGAGGAAGCAGCTGAATCAAAAGAGATGTAAAGATGGTCAGTCCCTCAGCTTGAGAAGAGTTCTGCTCCATAGTCACAGTTTGCAGATGATGTGAAATTAATGAGGAAAGTAACAGCAGGAGAGGACTGGGAGGGACAAGCTGCAAACTTGGCCAGGAAGGAGGAAACTTGAAATTAATCCTGATAAATAAGGGAAATATGAGAGGAAGTGACAAAACCAGACTCGGAATAAATTCTAGTAGGAGAAACACTGTAGTTAATGTGGAAGAAGGAAGATCAAGGAGTGAACATTGAACCATTGTGTAGCACCAGATTACCTACAAATCGAATAATTTTAGTGACACATAGAAACAATAGCTAACAAAAGAACTTCTCTAGGGAATAGGAACGTCCGTACGGCCCATCCCAATTAATGGAGTCCCCACCTGATCAAGCATATTGAAAAACTAGAGAAGATCCAAAGGTTCGCAACGAGAGTGGAACCAGAACTGAGGAGAGATGGTGCTCAACCTTAAAACATTTGAACAGAAGAAGACCAATAGTGGTGTGGTATGAGGGGGGATTAAATGATCAGGACATGCAAAATAAAGTAGGGAAAGGCAATCTGTTTTACGAGAGGGAACCTGGCTACCTACGTGAGAACTAAGGATACAGACGAACCTTAAGAGCCCTAATGGGCACTTTTTCGTAATGTTGCACAATACCAACATAATAATGAATAAGACACATGTGCAACACTTGGGTATATTTATTGCTGAAACGTATCGCCTGCACAGCAGGCTTCTTTACTGGAATACTGGAATGACGTTTATGCTGGAGACTCTGGAAGAAGTGGGGAGGTGATTGCAATATATTCACTCCCTTAGAATTGATTGAAGGAACTCATTATCCTCTCCTTGATTGAAAGTGATCAGTCCCTCATCCTATTTTTCAATCGTAGGATAAGTGAGAGAAGAGGTGGTGGAGGGAAGCTCAGTCATTGACAAGCTGACAAGGCTGTCTCCTGGAGGCAGAAAACCAGGAAAATCACTCAGCATTAGTTAAAACGATGGGCCAGGACCTATGAATCGACACCTGCAAATATATCTGGCTAAGTACATACACAGATCAACGTATATATACATTAATGCATCCACGAACAAGTATATATATATATATATATATATATATATATATATATATATATATATATATATATATATATATATATATATATATATATATATATATATATATAAGTTTTATGTTAAAGATGAGAGAGATGAGACTACATATAGGGAAAGTAGTCATCTATACATTATGAAAAGGCTTCTTTGTTATTTACTTTGAGATTAATATGAAAATTTTCAGAAAATTAATGGGAGTTTGTGAGAGCAATTAAGGTAAACGACATTACCCGATCAACCAGTTCACTGTCACTGTTCAATCAACCAGTCCACTGTCACTGTTCAATCAACCAGTTCACTGTCACTGTTCAATCAACCAGTCCACTGTCACTGTTCAATCAACCAGTCCACTGTCACTGTTCAATCAACCAGTTCACTGTCACTGTTCAATCAACCAGTCCACTGTCACTGTTCAATCAACCAGTCCACTGTCACTGTTCAATCAACCAGTTCACTGTCACTGTTCAATCAACCAGTTAACTGTCACTGTTCAATCAACTAGTTCACTGTCACTGTTCAATCAACCAGTTCACTGTCACTGTTCAATCAACCAGTTCACTGTCACTGTTCAATCAACCAGTTCACTGTCACTGTTCAATCAACCAGTTCACTGTCACTGTTCAATCAACTAGTTCACTGTCACTGTTCAATCAACCAGTTCACTGTCACTGTTCAATCAACTAGTTCACTGTCACTGTTCAATCAACCAGTTCACTGTCACTGTTCAATCAACCAGTTCACTGTCACTGTTCAATCAACCAGTTCACTGTCACTGTTCAATCAACCAGTCCACTGTCACTGTTCAATCAACCAGTCCACTGTCACTGTTCAATCAACCAGTTCACTGTCACTGTTCAATCAACTAGTTCACTGTCACTGTTCAATAACCAGTTCACTGTCACTGTTCAATCAACCAGTCCACTGTCACTGCTCAATCAACCAGTCCACTGTCACTGCTCAATCAACCAGTCCACTGTCACTGTCAATCAACCAGTCCACTGTCACTGTTCAATCAACCAGCCCACTGTCACTGTTCAATCAACCAGTCCACTGTCACTGCTCAATCAACCAGTCCACTGTCACTGTTCAATCAACCAGTCCACTGTCACTGTTCAATCAACCAGTCCACTGTCACTGTTCAATCAACCAGTCCACTGTCACTGTTCAATCAACAGTTCACTGTCACTGTTCAATCAACCAGTTCACTGTCACTGTTCAATCAACCAGTCCACTGTCACTCTTCAATCAACCAGTTCACTGTCACTGTTCAATCAACCAGTCCACTGTCACTGTTCAATCAACCAGTTCACTGTCACTGTTCAATCAACCAGTTCACTGTCACTGTTCAATCAACCAGTCCACTGTCACTGTTCAATCAACCAGTCCACTGTCACTGTTCAATCAACCAGTCCACTGTCACTGTTCAATCAACCAGTCCACTGTCACTGTTCAATCAACCAGTCCACTGTCACTGTTCAATCAACCAGTCCACTGTCACTGCTCAATCAACCAGTCCACTGTCACTGTTCAATCAACCAGTCCACTGTCACTGTTCAATCAACCAGTTCACTGTCACTGTTCAATCAACCAGTTCACTGTCACTGTTCAATCAACCAGTCCACTGTCACTGTTCAATCAACCAGTCCACTGTCACTGCTCAATCAACCAGTTCACTGTCACTGTTCAATCAATCAGTCCACTGTCACTGTTCAATCAACCAGTCCACTGTCACTGTTCAATCAACCAGTTCACTGTCACTGTTCAATCAACCAGTTCACTGTCACTGTTCAATCAACCAGTTCACTGTCACTGTTCAATCAACCAGTTCACTGTCACTGTTCAATCAACCAGTCCACTGTCACTGTTCAATCAACCAGTTCACTGTCACTGCTCAATCAACCAGTCCACTGTCACTATACACACAAACAGGCTGTCATTATACACACTGGCAAGCTGTCACTATACACACTGGCAAGCTGTCACTATACACACTGGCAAGCTGTCACTTTACACACTGGCAAGCTGTCACTATACACACTGGCAAGCTGTCACTATACACACTGGCAAGCTGTCACTATACACACTGGCAAGCTGTCACTATACACACTGGCAAGCTGTCACTATACACACTGGCAAGCTGTCACTATACACACTTGCAAGCTGTCACTATACACACTGGCAAGCTGTCACTATACACACTGGCAAGCTGTCACTATACATACTGGCAAGCTGTCACTATACACACTGGCAAGCTGTCACTTTACACACTGGCAAGCTGTCACTATACACACTGGCAAGCTGTCACTATACACACTGGCAAGCTGTCACTATACATACTGGCAATCTGTCACTATACACACTGGCAAGCTGTCACTATACACACTGGCAAGCTGTCACTATACATACTGGCAATCTGTCACTATACACACTGGTAAGCTGTCACTATACACACTGGCAAGCTGTCACTATACACACTGGCAAGCTGTCACTATACACACTGGCAAGCTGTCACTTACACACTGGCAAGCTGTCACTATACACACTGGCAAGCTGTCACTATACATACTGGCAACTGTCACTATACACACTGGCAAGCTGTCACTATACATACTGGCAAGCTGTCACTATACACACTGGCAAGCTGTCACTATACATACTGGCAATCTGTCACTATACACACTGGCAAGCTGTCACTTACACACTGGCAACTGTCACTTTACACACTGGCAAGCTGTCACTTTACACACTGGCAAGCTGTCATAAGGACGGAAATATACGTTATTGACATTACTGAAGGCAGTCCGTGGCCGTCCAGTGATTCCGTTAACGAAGGGAATGAACTACCGAAATATACCGAACTTATGCCGTATGCTGTATGATTCTCTGAATGTGTGCTGAGGCAGGAGAAGGCTGGGCTTGTGAGATACAGGGATCCTCTATGATAGTGCAACTCTTAATATTATTATTATCTAAAATTATTATTATTATTATTATTATTATTATTATTATTATTATTATTATTAAATTATTATTCTGTTATTATTATTATTATTATTATTATTATTATTATTATTATTATTATTATTATTATTCAAATAAGAAGATACATGTTATTCAAATTACACCAATACACATTTGATATTCTGAATGAGAACACATGCGCATTGTTAGTATATTTTATTCTAGCACTGCGCATGTGTCATTTTCGCTTGTGTTGGTGTTTCACACCAGGTGTTATCCACAGACTGATATTACAGAGAAAACTGTGACTAGAGTACGGACAGATATGTTGTGGGCGACAACGACACGCGAGGAAATTTAAACTTTACGCACAGTGCCATAGAGTCTATTAACTTCGTTAGAGCAGAGGTCTTCCTTCTTTTAACCCTCACTCTTTCCCGACCTATCATGTGGTTCTTCTCTGCTGCCTTCTCGCTCGGTTGTGACTTGACAATTGTCCTGGCCATACCAACCAATATATCTTAACTTTTATTCCTTGTGCACAGTGCACTCATAGGACTCATTTCACTCGATACATGGATTACTATAGCTGTCCTCCACCTATACCGGAAGAAACCTTAGTTAAACCTTGTGCATTCCAGCTCCTGGTTCAGTGAGGTGTCTTCAACTATCGCGGGGATAGAGTTCACACTCTGATTAAGTATACTACCTTCTCGTCTAACCCACAATTTTGTTGGGAAATTTTAAACGATTTTCTATCGGCTTTAGACCAATGTTAGGTCACAAGTGGAAGAAAACAGTACAGTGTATATACACTGAGAGATGTATGTGTCTCAGTGTATATACACTGAAGATGTGTCTCAGTGTATATACACTGAGAGATGTATGTTTCTCAGTGTATATACACTGAGAGGTGTATGTGTCTCAGAGTATATACACTGAGAGGTGTATGTGTCTCAGAGTATATACACTGAGAGGTGTATGTGTCTCAGAGTATATACACTGAGAGGTGTATGTGTCTCAGAGTATATACACTGAGAGATGTATGTTTCTCAGAGTATATACACTGAGAGGTGTATGTGTCTCAGAGTATATACACTGAGAGGTGTATGTGTCTCAGAGTATATACACTGAGAGATGTATGTGTCTCAGAGTATATACACTGAGATATGTATGTGTCTCAGAGTATATACACTGAGAGATGTATGTGTCTAAGTGTATATACACTGAGAGGTGTATGTGTCTCAGAGTATATACACTGAGAGATGTATGTGTCTTAGCGTATATACACTGAGAGATATGTGTCTCAGTGTATATACACTGAGAGATGTATGTGTCTCAGTGTATATACACTGAAGATGTATGTTTCTCAGAGTATATACACTGAGAGGTGTATGTGTCTCAGAGTATATACACTGAGAGATGTATGTTTCTCAGAGTATATACACTGAGAGGTGTATGTGTCTCAGAGTATATACACTGAGAGGTTTATGTGTCTCAGAGTATATACACTGAGAGATGTATGTGTCTCAGAGTATATACACTGAGAGATGTATGTGTCTCAGATTATATACACTGAGAGATGTATGTGTCTAAGTGTATATACACTGAGAGGTGTATGTGTCTCAGAGTATATACTCGAGAGGTGTATGTGTCTCAGTGTATATACACTGAGAGGGTATGTGTCTCATACACTGAGAGTTCACCTAAATCAGTATTTTAGGTATTAAAGTATTCTTGACTGGTTGTGAACAGGTCACGTGCAGCCATAATGACCCTCGTGTAGTAGATAGATTTTAAACCTCCATTAAACAATTAGAAACAGAGAGAAGAGCGAGAGAGAGAGAGAGAGAGAGAGAGAGAGAGAGAGAGAGAGAGAGAGAGGAAAGGAGAGAGGAGAGAGAGAGAGAGAGAGAGGGAGAAGAGAAAGTAAAAAAAAAAAAAGAAGGAAGATAAATTAGGTGACGTTGCGAGGATAAAGAAATTATAAAGAAGTATGAGGAAAGTCCTGGAAAATCCCGATCTTCTCCAATCCTACTTCTTACCTCTTTGTGAATGCCAGCAGCGGGGTTAACCCCCATGTGGGTCGTTGAACCTCCATGTAAATGGCAACAGCGGGGTTGAACCTCTATGGATGGTTCAAACATTAGTGTGGTATTGATCTCGCTGTGTGCTTCCCTACTAGCGTTCTGGACTTGCAATAACCACTTGTGGAAGATTTGCATGACAACGATCACGATCACCGTGTCGTTACTCCTGGCTATGAGAATCTTCAGTCATGCTCCAGATGGTAAGTCGATCCCGCTGGCTGGCCGCTGTTTACTATAGTTTCTGCCTTGTTTACCCCTTCAACTGGCCCTCTTCAGTTGATTAGTTGAAGAATCCTCTCAGTGCTGTTATTTACTTCTTAAACTGACCCCTTCTACCATTGATGAGTTGAAGAATTCCTAGTTTTTCTAGATATTTTCCTAGTTTTCTAGATATTTTTCTAGATATTTTCCTAGTTTCTGGATATTTTCCTAGTTTTTGGATATTTTCTTAGTTTGGATATATTCATAGTTTTCTGGATATTTTCCTAGTTTTCTGGATATTTTCTTAGTTCTTTGGATATTTTACTTGTTTTTTGGATATTTTCCTAGTTTTTCTAGATATTTTCTAGTTTTCTAGATATTTTCCTATTTGATATTTTCCTAGTTTTCTGGATATTTTCTTAGTTTTGGATATTTTCTTAGTTTTCTGGATATTTTCTTAGTTTTCTGGATATTTTCCTAGTTTTCTAGATATTTTCCTAGTTTTCTAGATATTTTCTAGTTTTGCTGGATATTTTCCTAGTTTTTGGATATTTTCTTAGTTTCTTTGGATATTTTCCTAGTTTTCTGGATATTTTCCTAGTTTTCTAGATATTTTCTGTTTTCTGGATATTTTCCTAGTTTTCTAGATATTTTCCTAGTTTTCTAGATATTTCTATTTCCTGATATTTTCCTAGTTTTCTGGATATTTTCCTAGTTTTCTGATATTTTCTTTTTGGATATTTTCCTAGTTTCTGGATATTTTCCTAGTTTTTCTGGATATTTTCCTAGTTTTTGGATATTTTACTGTTTTCTAGATATTTTCCTAGTTTTCTAGAT
>WNWK01000455.1:5000-57500 GCA_009830355.1 Cherax destructor
TTCGGGCCACCCTGCCTTGGTGGGAATCGGCCGATGTGTTAATAAAAAAATAATATATATATATATATATAATATATAATATATATATATATAATATATAAATATAATATATAATATATATATATATAATATATAATATATATATATAATATATATATATATATATAATATATAATATATATATATAATATATAATATATAATATAATATATATATAATATATAATATAATATATATATATAATATATAATATAATATATATATATAATATATAATATAATATATATATATAATATATAATATAATATATATATATAATAATATAATATAATATATATATATAATATATAATATAATATATATATATAATATATAATATAATATATATATATAATATATAATATAATATATATATATATAATATAATATATATATATAATATATAATATAATATATATATATAATATATAATATAATATATATATATAATATATAATATAATATATATATATAATATATAATATAATATATATATATATATATAATATAATATATATATATATATATATATATATATATATATATATATATATATATATAGCCGCTTATTTAGGTACATCTCGGTAATGCAATTATCTAATCAGCCAATCACTTGGCAGGACCTTAATACCTAAAAGCATGCAGACATTATTAAGAGGTTCAGTTGATCAGACCGAACATCAGAATGGAGACGAAATGTCATCTATAGGACTTTGACCGTGGAACAATTGTTGGTGCCAGACGGGGTGGTTTAAGTGTCTCAGAAACTGCTGACTTCCTGGGATTTTTTAGTCTCGGGTTTACTGAGAATGTTATGAAAAAGACAACACATCCAGTGAGCTTCAGTTGTGGAGCGACAACGCCTTGTTAATGAGATAGTTCAGAGGAGAATGGCCAGACTTATTCAAGCTGACAGTAACTCAGATAACCATGCGTTACAACAGTGGTAAGCAGAAGAGTATCTCTGAATGCACAACACGTCGAACCTTGAAGTTCATGGACTACAGCAGCAGACCACACCGGGTTCCACTAGTGTCAACTAT
Organism: Cherax destructor; assembly: GCA_009830355.1. Taxonomy (NCBI): domain Eukaryota; kingdom Metazoa; phylum Arthropoda; class Malacostraca; order Decapoda; family Parastacidae; genus Cherax; species Cherax destructor. The sequence continues at coordinate 6,083 of WNWK01000455.1, forward strand.
GAAAAGGAATCAAAGGCTACAGTGGGCACAGGCTCACCAAAACTTGACAGTTGAAGATTGGCGAAAACCGCGCCTGGTCTGACGAATCGCGATTTCTGCTGTGACATGCAGATGGTAGGGTCAGAATTTGGCGTAAACAATATGACTCCATGGTTCCATCCTGCCTTGTGTTAACGGTTTAGGCTGTGGTGGTGGTGGTGTGCGGAATGTTTTCCTGGGACGCATTAAGCCCCATAATACCAATTGAGCATCGTTTAAATGCCACAGTCTACCTGATTCCGGCTGTCCTGGTGGCAAAGGGGAACACTTCCCAGTTCTAGAAGGGTGTACCTAGTGATCACTGAGTGTATAATTATATATAATATATATATATATATATATATATATATATATATATATATATATATATATTATATTATATATATGCTCGGAAATGTGTCTTAATATGTTCGCAAAACTGTATGCATAAATTCCTGAACACACATATAAATACAGTGATCTATTTAATGGATAAGTAGGTCTATTGAGGTGCTCCTCTATTCTTATGTTCACATACGCAGGCATCTTTGCATGCATGTAAAATTTATTAATGTATTTTCCTAAGCATACATGCAAGAGTGCCTACACCGAGGTACGTGTATATGCCTGGGTGGATGCAAATGAACATTTCATTATAGGGGAAAACACCGGATGTCTAGAAAATGTGAAGAAATGACTTGTTGTTATTATTAAGACAACGTTTCACTCTACTTAGAGCTTTAAAGAGTCATGACTCGATTGCTGGCAGTACACTATTTGGGTCCAAACCTGTCCAGAAAATAACGAGAACTGAAAAACACTTGAAAGTTTTTTCTTTGGGAAGTCCACGGGACAGAACATTTGTTGACAAAAAAAGTTTAAAAGGTTACTTCGCTGTAGGTTTTGTGACATTTTATGTCATTCCGTCCTGCACTTCCTGATTTCAACAGCAGTAAGTCGTGAAGTACAGCGGAAGATTGCATAAAGCAGCTGAGCAATAGTGCTTTCAACTGTCAGGCGAGACATCCATTATCTCAGGAAACACTGAGAATTTAACTGCAGCTCCCTGTAATGTCCTGTCAAGTTGCAAGTCAGGAGGGCGTCTGCCTCTTTACCAGTTAAGGGAACGTCCTCCCTCCATAGCAGAGTGAAGGGGCCTCTACCCTCTTGAGCAATCAAGGGAGAGTCCTTTCTCAACAGAGTGAGGGGAGGGACGTCCTCATTGTTTGCAGAAAAGGGGCCACCCACCCTTTAGCAGCAAATAGGGCGCCCACATCCATAACAAAGCAAAGGGGCCTCCTCAGCAAAATTAACGGGTATCTCTCTCTCTCATTAACGGAATGAAGAGACATTATCAATTCGCGGAGCGGGAAGGTGTCATACGGTGAGGGCACTGGTGCTAGGGCCCCACACCCCAGCAATGGGATGGGTGGATTGAACGGTGGGGAGGGGGGCTCGTAGGAGTATCTGAGCGGCTAGCAATTTCAGTAATCACCTCATTCTCACGTTCCTCGAAGACACCTCTGGCCGATTACATCTGGTGTATTCTGGCGACCCCCTTTCGTGGCCGGGATAAGTTCTATAACTCTTATCTACGGCCGGGATGAGTTCCATCACCCCGTCTCAGAGCCAGGGTGAGTTGTTTGGTGGATTTGCGACCCCTCTAGGAGAGAGAGAGAAAGAGAGAGAGAGAGAGAGAGAGAGAGAGAGAGAGAGAGAGAGAGAGAGAGAGAGACTAAATGACACTTAAGGGGGACATGAGTGAAAGAGACAAGTGTCGCGTGATGGCTCGTTGACTGTATACAACAATGAATGAAGTGTCGTGTAGCCATTCCAGGAGGAAGTGAAGGCAGAGAGAGAGGAGAGAGAGAGAGAGAGAAGAGAGAGAGAGAGAGAGAAATGGGGAAAATGTGGGGAGGACTGGTGAGAGGAGGAAGAGAAGGCAGGGATACAAGACATTAGAAAAGAGAGGTGAAGGACGAAGGAGTGAGCGTTTAATATAAAAAAAGAAGGGAGAGAGAAAAAAAAATTATAGGTGAAAAATTATAGGTGAAAAAAGGAAGAAAAAGATAAAATAGTAAAAAAAAAAAAAAATAAGAGGATGAATAGGAGAAATTGAAAGAGGAAGAAGAGAACTTGCAGAGAATTCCAAGTCGGAAAGAGAAGCCGCGAACAATGAAGCAAGGCATCAACAATAAAAAAAAATAAACTTAAATATTGCATCAAAAATAACGAAGGTTTCCACAATAAGATCATTATGGGCAGGTTGTAAGAAGTTATCCAAGTAACTTAGAAAAAAAAGAAAAGGTAGAGATAGGCCTACCACCGAAATGATTTTGAAATTTAAAAAAATAAAGTGTCATTCAAAGTTCGTTCATAAATGAATTCGAAAGTTAACCGAGATATTAGTATATAATTATTTCAACTGAATTATCAGAACTCTTAGGCAATAATGGCTAATTACAAATCCCTATTGTGAAAAGTAAACTCACCTGAGTTTGCAGGTAGGCAGAGTAATTCCAGGCAAAAAAGACTCGTAAACACACACAGATCACACACACTTTTGCCACAAAGTCTTGTTCATCACGTATTTACATATAAAAAAGCACATGTAGCCTGTATCTTGATTTACTAAGGATAAAACAACAGGAGACATTGATATGTATTACACACCCCACCTCACTATGCATGACGCACCCCAACTATAAGTCCCCCAGCTCCCCACCTGCAACGTTCCCCCACCCCCTACCAATCCACCTCAACATCCTCAACACGACACCTCAACATCCTCAACACGACACCTCAACATCCTCAACACGACACCTCAACATCCTCAACACGACACCTCAACATCCCCTCCAAACAAATGTGGAGGGGGATAAAGGTATTGGAATAAAAGGTATGTGTACCTAATGACGTAATAACAAAGGAATCAGTGTACCTAATGACATTAATAAAAAAAGAATCAATGTACCTAATGATGTTAATTACTTAAAAAAAAAAGCTTCCCTCTTTGTTTCTTTCAGGTAAACACTTTAATTTCCTCTCGCCCCAAAATACTTTTATATTTAGACATGAATTACCGAGTGTAATATAATAGAACCCCTGTGCTTCTTCCTCTCTCTCTCTCCTTTAGTCTTGCCTGCGACTTCAACATTTCGTAATACTCACGTAATATTGCTCCCGTAGATACTCTAATATTACTTCCGTAATATTGCTCTCGTAACTACCAGTGAAGCACACGGGTTTAGTTTTTCTTTTGCCTAGGCAAAATATAACGCTAGAACTTTAAAAGAACGCTTCTGTCCCCTTCACCTTCAGTGTTTTAATAGTACTCTAGTTTCATTTCATTAACTGGTTGAAACGGAACTGTCGAAAAGTGTGAAGACAAAGACACAAGTTACAGAACAAGCTTTTATTGGGACAACGTTTCGCTCCTTGTAGCGCTTTATCAGTTCACGTTAATGCTGTACACAGAGCGGAAGGGTATCAAAATAAAAATTTGTCGTCATATTCTAACTCGATTAAAAAAAATTAACATATTTTAAGGCCTTGGCGCCTATAAGTCGTATGTCATTGCTTTAAGGTTCCTCCAGCTCTGGGTGACAGATTTCAGCACTTTATACAAGTCCCTTCCTGCGCGATGGTAAATGACAGGGTACGTATATGACAGGGTACGTATATGACAGGGTACGTATATGACAGGGTACGTATATGACAGGGTACCCAGCTTGCGTTCCTCCTGTGCAGCTGTCATGAATAAAAAGGTAGCAGCACACTGCTCATTTACCCAGTTCTGCCAAATAAAAAATCTAAGACGCATATTAAAACTGGTTGTTTAAATTTCCACCTAGGGCAGAACTTCCTAGAGAAGCGAGCCGAGAGCTGTGACCGCATTTCTGGACAACCTTACCAGGGCACTTCGGTTGCTATTTGCCTACCATAACGCCAAGGTCCGGTGAAACAGCCATCAGGGTTAATGGCAGGCCAAATAGCAGGCCACTGTAGCGGAGAGGCACTGCCAAATGATCAGCAGCGCTGTGGAATGTTGTGCTGGTGTGTGGTACAGCAGATCAGCGGGAATAGTGTCATGGGTCTGGTTACAAGCAGGTCAGCAGGAACAGTGTCATGGGTCTGGTTACAAGCAGGTCAGCAGGAACAGTGTCATGGGCCTGGTTACAAGCAGGTCAGCGGGAACAGTGTCATGGGTCTGGTTACAAGCAGGTCAGCAGGAACAGTGTCATGGGCCTGGTTACAAGCAGGTCAGCAGGAACAGTGTCATGGGCCTGGTTACAAGCAGGTCAGCAGGAACAGTACGCTGGACCAGCTCAGGAGAAAACCTATTCTATCTAATTTTACTTCTTTAACAAGGTAAATCCAACGGGATGTCACTATGTGGTTAAAGAAATTGTCTTCAAGGTCTTCGTTTATATTTTGAGAACGCTTGGTTCGATCGGCTTCAGATATTTCAAGGATGACTTACTCTAACTAGGCGCCCTCAAATCAATCTTATATACATTCCCGATTTTGGTTTCCGAGCGAAAACTCGAAAAAATCTCCCCCGATCGACTTGGAACTTTCATCACTGTTGTATCCTACGAAGATATGGATTGAGCTGTGGCGTCCACTTCATCGTCCACATCCCAGACCCACAACACTCTCACACTACCCACGAACTATCCCACATCACTCTCACACTACCCACGAACTATCCCACATCACTCTCACACTACCCACGAACTATCCCACTTCACTCTCACACTACCCACGAACTATCCCACATCACTCACGAATCACCACAAGCTCTGCTCACACAGGTGAGCGGGATAAACTCTGCTGCTAGTGCAGGTGTCGAGAATGCCTTCCTAAGTGCTATATTATGTACCAAAGGTTGCAGTCCTATTGTTATTCGTTTCTAATCACTTTAAGTAAGGCCTACTGGCACTGCGGTGTAGTGCTAGAAAGTGCCAGAAGCGTGGGAGGGATGCTGTAGGAAGGATGGCTAGAGAAATGGTGTGGGAGGTGAAGTGTGGGACAAGAGGCAGGGAAAAGAAGTGTAGGAGAAACAGAAGGAAAGTAGGTGTGGGAAGGAAAGTGAGGGAGTGGTGTGGGAGGGGGAGAGATAAAATGTGGGAAAGGAGGAGGGGAGATGAGATGTCGAAGGGAGGAACCGGATGCTTTTTATAACATATAATTATAGCACTGGCCTGTGCTGCATTACCTGCAATTTCGTCTTTTATTTTTTCCAGAAGTTGAATTACACGAAGTGAGAAGGAAAAGGTGTCAGAGAGAGAGAGAGAGAGAGAGAGAGAGAGACATGGAACAAAAGAACACGGAAGAGGGAGGGAGGGATGAGGAAAGGAACACTTACAAGAAAATGAACGAAATAAATGATAATGAATAGAAAGCGGGAAGGAATAAAATTTGTTTTCAGATGGCGCATTAAAGATCTCAAGAAACCTTTTCAAAGATGAGAGATCAGTAGTTTATATAACTTGTATAACTTTTCTCCACGATAGATAAGATGAAAATTTGTGTAGATCACACCTTAAGACTCTCACAAATCTATTCCTGAATTTCCATAGAATGCCTTCATTTGGTGAAAAAATAAACTATTAATATAATTATTTATAAAAACGCTTAAAAGTATCAGAAATATAGGTGTAACCTACACACACACACAAAAACACACACACACACACACACACACACACACACACACACAGAGGAGACATGATAACGACATACAAAATACTGCGGGGAATCGACAAGGTAGACAGGGACAGGATGTTCCAGAGAGGGAACACAGAAACAAGGGGTCACAACTGGAAGCTGAAGACTCAGATGAGTCAAAGGGATGTTAGGAAGCATTTCTTCAGCCACAGAGTAGTCAGGAAGTGGAATAGTCTAGAGAAAGATATAGTGGAGGCAGGAACCATACATAGTTTTAAGACAAGGTATGATAAAGCTCATGGAGCAGGGAGAGCGGACACCCAGTAGCAGACAGCGTAGAGGCGGGGCCAGGAGCTGAGTCTCGACCCCTGCAACCACAATTAGGTGAGTACAATTAGGTGAGTACACACACACACAAGGTGTGGGAATGGGTGCATGTGACGAGTGGGGTTCCTCAAGGATCAGTCCTGGGGACAGTGCTGTTTCTTGCATACGTGAATGTTATAACAGAATGTATAGACTCAGAGGTGTTCCTTTTCGTGGACACCGTGAAACTAATAAGGAGAATACAAGTGGAGGAGGGCCAATTAATTCCTCCGGTTTTAAATATTTGTCCTGTTTTTGATGGAGGATTTTTACGGGTGTAGTAATTCCTCCGGGTTTAAATCTTAACAAGCTATAGGCCTTGTCTGACAAATGGATCCTGGAGTTAAACCCCACCAAGTGTAGAGTTATGAAGCTTGGGTAAAGACAAAAACCGCAGACGAAGTACAGACTCGGGGAGCAAAGGTTGCAAACCTTACGTAAGGAGAAGGACCATGGGGTCAGTATCATATCGAGTACATTCCCTGAAGCGCACATCAACCAAGTAACAATTGAAGCAAATACGTGTCTAGCAAATCTAAGAATAGTTTTTCGACATCTGGAAGTCATTCACGACACTGTACACCATGTTCGTCAGGCTCATATCGGAGTATGCAGCACCAGTATAGAACCCACACCTGGTCAAGCATATCAAGAAATTGGAGAGAGTGCAAAGGTTTGCAACAACACTAGTCCCGGAGCAAAGAGGTATATCCTATAAGAAGAGGTAAAGGGAACTCAACTTAATATCACTGGAGGACAAGAAGATTAGGAAGTTACGATAACGATTCCCACAATATGGAGATGAATTGACAAGTTTCAGAGAGGAAAATAGGAACAAGAGGGCACAGCTGGAAGTTAAAAACTCAGATGAGTCATTGAGATGTTTAGGAAGTATTTCTTCAGTCATAGAGTTGTCAGAAAGTGGAACAGTCTGGAGAGTGAAGTGGTAAAGGCGGGAGCCATACATAGCTTTCAAAAGAGGTACGACAATGCTCTTGAAGCCAGGAGAGAGTGGACCTAGTAGCGACCAGCGAAGGGGGGGGCCAGGAGCTGTGAACCGACCCCTGCAACCACATAGACGAGTACCCTCACACACACATTAATATATAATATATACATACATATAATACTTATTATACATGTGTATGTCTATAATTTAACAATAATACTCAAAATAAAACTAAGTCATTAGATACAACAAGAATTCTCAACACTGCTAACCCTCCTCAGAGCAAACACGCAAATCATACAATTACACCTTTCATTTAATATATGACACTATCACATTAATAAGTCTTAAAGTTTTATCTGAGCCGGCTGTCTCTCGGCCCGGCGTCACTTGTATAACACTCTAGACGCACGGCATAACACCGTCTAACACTTACATAACACCGCGTAACACTTGAAAAACACCTGCGTTGTGCCCGTTGTGTCAACACGACATATAAGCGTCTTGGTAGAAGTGCTCCTTGGGGTGATCTGTGAGGGAACACACTAGCACAGTTTCAACACTGATGGGTCTTCTTAAGTTTCTGCTGCTCTGAAGAATTTTTTTTTCTTGTAATGAGAGGCTGGAGAAGGTGAAGAGAGGTGTGGTGCTGGGGGCAGCGGTGGGCGGTGACGGAGTGTGTAGTGGGCAGTGGTGGGTACGGGGTGGGTGTAATGAATTGTGCTGAGCGGTAAAGGTGGGTTAGCTATGGGTTGATGTAGTTGGGGGAGGGGGAAGGTAAATAGTGAAGGAGGTTGTAAGGAAAGAAATTTATCTTAAAGGCTGACCTCGAGGGTTGGCTTCAAGGGTTAGGAAGATGAAGTCTCTAAAATCCCCCAAAAGCTTCACTCTCAAACTGTAATTTGTTCAAAAGAAAAAGAAAATATCCCTTATACAAAATTCAAGACGGAATTTTTATCTTGATCTTTGTGTTGGTGCGTTGCTCATATTTTTTTTGTCAGTGTCTTCTTTGGTATAATAAAGTCCAGGAGCCACGGATCCTCAAGCATTATTTTTTTAAACCTTCGTGGTAAAGTTAATTACTTTAAATTATTATTGTTACATTAACAGCATCATCGGTGGAGAGGTAATCAGATTTGATCTCAGGAAGGGAAGGCTATTTCTAATTATTTTAATCAAGCCCTCTTTACTAGAACCAAAATATTTGATGGGAGCATTAAAGATGCTCCCATCAAATATTTTTGCTCACACCCGTCTTTATGTGACAGTCTTTATGTTATTGTGATGCGAACAATATTGTCCAAACTGTACTTAAGAACTTATGTTCAGGGGGTTGTGACGGTATGATACGCACGTTCTTGTGCCACGCATAGTGTTTTCCAAATTGTTCATTCTAAACCTGTACCATTTAAAGAAGGGATTGTAAGAAGGAAGATTCATATAAATGAAAATATGTATGCATGTACTCACAGAAGTTGCAAAACCATCCTTACAAAGTTACCTACAGCTTTTATTTATTTTGATAAAAACAGCAAATATGCCCACGCTTTACTGCTCTCTAAAAAAATCTCTCCCTCATACATGTTAATATATGCTGCAATCGATTAAATTTAATTAATTAATGCTAACGTAGTACAAACAGGTACAGAAACTGGCACTAACTCTCCACGCTTTTAATCATTAAAGCATTCAACATGTTCCAAGGCAGCGGTATATGATTCATCCGAGTTGAGTGCATGTTTTTATAATAATAATAATAATAATAATGACCTTGAAATTCTCAGGTAGAAATAAAGCCCAACTTTGCTATTTATTGCTTCGTAGTTCATTGTCTGTTCTTCAAGAAACAAGAAACTGTGTCTTGGAACATGAACCTGCTAAATATTGGCCTTTGAGCAACTGAGAAGCTTGAGGCGCACTTGTGGTGGCGTCAACAGTGATAGTAGCTGACTCAAAACTATGCTACTGGTACTTGCCAGATGCACATACTACGCGCTACATAAGTCCACAGATTTTCAAAGGAGCTAGAGGATGGCGGAGTAAAGAAGTTGTTCTGGGTGTTGAGGTAAGATTATGGGGCGTAGTTTCATCACAGAAACCTAGTTGATGTAATCCCAGGAGGCGGGGTGGTCAAGTGTGATTGAGAGACTCATCTAAGTGATTCGCCACTCAAGAGTATGTTGTAAGGCTCTTAGTGCTAGAGTACATGTACTTCTAAGGGCACTGATTGTCTTGCGTAGTGAAGTAATGAATGAAACGTGACTTCTACACATTAAAAAAAAAACGAAAGCCACAATACCCTGGCTGGAACAATAACCAACTAACCCACAGTTTAGAGAGAAACTGCCGCTATTGTTTTCTTCCCTTTTCTTACTCGCAGTTTCACATTGGTTCAGATTAGACAGAAATGTTCGTCTAATGATTTTTTTCATACATCTTTCAAGCATTTTTCTCAAAAAATGGCGCAGCTTATAGATAAAAAGGATAACCGAATCGTTAAATGCACAGTATGCAATATAACTAGCAGAACATTTTATATTGGTTTACCTTTGAGATATTCCACTTTACGAGACAATGAAGAAGTTCCGGCAGGGGAGGGAAGAGCGGGTGGACTGTGATTTTTCCAGACTGCCAGAAGAGCTTCGACACTGCAATGCAGTAAATAAATCATAAAGCTGACAGTCATCCTAAACTAATAAGCTTTTTTTTTGTAGATGTCAAGCTTCATGTGCATGATATGCGCCTCGTTAGGTTAGGTTAAGCACAGTTACAACTGGCTAGTAAGTGGATGATCTACCATATTAGTGTGATATAAATTATCAAGGAAATTAAATTTGCATGTATGTACATCATTTAATTTTTGGTACTTATGATTTTCTGGATCAAATGACACTGGAATCCGCATATCAGCTGATTTACATTGACGTCAGCTGATTTATAGAGCACAGACGTCAAATGATTCACAATAATTACATCATTTGATGCACAGCGTAATGACGTCGGTTGATTCAGAGTAATGACGTCAGTTGACAAAAAAGTGACGTCAGTTGACTCACAACAATGACGTCAGTTGACTCACAGCAATGACGTTAACTGAATCAGTAATGACGTTAGTTGACTCACAAATTGAAATCCACTGTTGTGAGTGAAGCTTTGGTATCAGTAAAGGGATTCACTGTATTACTAAACACAATACTTACCATGTTCCTCGTATTTTTCATTTTTTTTTCTTCCTGCAGATTTTCAGCACGATAACTCGAGAGTACCTCTTCAGCTCGGCTTCAAACTCTCAACGCTGGCCTCAGAGAAAACATCAGATTATCATTGGACTGTGTAGGTGCTGATTCGCTGAATCTCTCTAAATTGCAATACTCCCTTCAAGGCTAGCGAAGGGTACGTGATCCGAAGAATTGGATCAACACTTAGTTTCATAGATCAAACCTGATTGCTTCCCATTCTGTTGTCTAGTCCTACTGCTTTAGCCCTTCCCTACGAGTATAATAATAATAAATAATATGAAGATTTAGGCCTATAAATGTGCCATGTTCTAGCACATCTTCATGCATAGGACACCTACTGGATCATAAAAACATCAATCAGTAAGTATTTATAAAATAGATGTGAGATCAAAACCCTTTATAATCAGAATCGACTCCTCCCTACCAAGGAGTGTCGAAAAAACTCTACGGACACCACAAGCCTGATTTCGTTTGACTGAGGGTTATTTGTGAAAGGTTCCATTTTATTTTGACAGTGACCTGTGTTGAATTCTATCTGCTGGGCCTTTGAAGGCGCTAAGCTAAAGGTTCTAGGCTTCCTGAATTGTGCTAATGTTCCTGGGCCTTTAACACGTCACAAACGCATCGTAACAGACATGTCATAGCCATGTAACAAACACGTCAGTGATTCTAATATCATGAAGGATACAGGAAAAAAATCATTCCCAAAGGATTTATCATAAAATATTATTACCCATGAGGCATAACAACTGTCTTGACGTTATTATTATACTGGAATAACTATTACTCTGGTATAATAAGGAAATAAATTTTGATTTTTTTTTAATCCACTAATTTTATGACAATGGACATTGCAAAATGATAATTTACACTCATACTAATTATTAGGAATTATCATAAAATTATTATGTTCAAGGAGCAGCGCTAAACTGGTAGGGGTCATATAACGCCTGATAAATTTAAGATAATCAAACACGATCTAAGAATATGGATATAAAGGTAGTTCCAAGTCCTCGGATCAAGAGGCGATGATCAAGACACTCCACTTGAAAGGACGATAAGGAAAAACAAGAAGTTTCTAACACGTAAATCAAAACTCTTAGTAACAGTAGTAATAGTAATAATAGTAGTACTAGTAGTAATAGTAATAATAGTAGTAATAGTAGTAGTAATATAGTAATAGTATAGTAGTAGTAGTAATAGCAGTAATAGTTGAATTATTAATAATAGCAGTAATATTAGTTAGCAGTAATAGTAGTAGTAGTAGTATTAATAGCAACAGTACTAGTAGTTAGTAGTAGTAATAGTTGTATTTTGGATGCACGTTTTTTTAATCACAGTGGCAAAAATAAAAATCGTCCTGTACAAAGGTAAAGTAAAATAGCTTTTTAAAAAATTCCAACTGTAAGAGGGAAGTTGGAATGAATACCCAATAAAAGTCACCTGTGTATACCGTCACCTCACCTCACCTGTGGGCATTACGCCTGCATATTCACCTCTCTGGAAGATGAAATATCCGATCCCCAATTGCAATCGATAATCCGGGAAATGAGAGACTGGCGAGAGAGCTCTAAATGAGTGGGGAATGAGAGAGCACGTACATCCTGTCAGTAAACACACGCATGTTAGTCTCATATATAAGGTCAGAGAGCAGCAATAAACGCTGATCGTGTCTGTGATTACTGGTGTTCTTAGAAGAGGAGGAAATACGCTCAATGGTCACCTTCGGACAGCCAGTGTCATAACGTCTTGAGAATTTTGTTTCATAGTGAGGTGAGACGAGTTAAAGAATTCAGTGGGGTAGTAAAGTAATACATTTACAGCTAAGTGGGGGTTTCAGTGGAGATGTTTGTTTCAACAGTGGGCTTTATCACGTTATAAACACTTGTTTGGGTTTTGATGAGGCCCAGTGTAGGCGAAACGTCGTCATTAAAGGATGCAATTTAAATACATTTATGCAGAATAACCACTGTGAAAAAATAGTGAAATTCCAAGCGCTTTCTTGATTTCTCACATTATCAAGTTACACGATAATGTGAGAAATCACGAAAACGTTTGGAATTTCACTTTTTTTCACAGTGGCTGTTCTACATATTGTGATATCTGTTTACTGTGATCATATTGCAACAAATACATTTGTATATCTATATCATTGTGTCTGTGTATCATCTGCTATACTATCCGTGCCTCAGACGCCGAGATAATACACGATAGTGCTTAATCTAGACAGAAGCAGAAAATTCTCCTCAGCACACGACCTCGATGTGGACTCTGAAAGTTCTCTTCTGTCTGTCTTTCCCATGCATCTCACACCATCCTGTGGGTATCTCACACCATCCTGTGGGTATCTCACACCATCCTGTGGGTATCTCACACCATCCTGTGGGTATCTCACACCATCCTGTGGGTATCTCACACCATCCTGTGGGTATCTCACACCATCCTGTGGGTATCTCACACCATCCTGTGGGTATCTCACACCATCCTGTGGGTATCTCACACCATCCTGTGGGTATCTCACACCATCTCGTAACATCCTGTGACTAGTTCATACCATTACCTACCCAGTGAAATTAGGTGCTGAAAAGAAAGTAATTTATTCACAAAAAGGACGAATGAAGGGAGTTGTGAGATTTGAACTTTTTTCGCTAAAGTCAAACAACGATGAATTAGACATTTAAGACAACATCTGGGTATCTGTTTTGAAGTCGTTTCGCCACTGGTTGACGAAACTTCTTCATAATAAAGATACCCAGATGTTGCACACGTGTCTAATACATCAACTCATCGGTATTATGATTTATTCTTCAAGCTTCGGTAGCAAGTTTATGTGAATTAATTTTTTTTTTACTTATTTCTTTCCATATCAGTGATTAGCACAAGTTTAAGCTGAACTGAAAGTTCCCTTAAATACTAGCAATAGATTCGCTTATATCAAGAAGACGAAAAATAGATCTGCTTTTAAAGACCAAGAAGAGTTACAGATGATGGAATTATTCAAGTTAGTAATCCCCCGAAGGGTTAATATTATTAATCGATAATGATTAATATCATTAGCTCCCTGAAGGATTGAGATTCGTAACCGCTCTTTTCCCTGAGGGTTTAATAACCCAGGAAACCTCAGCAGAGCCAAGCAGTGTAGCTAATTTCCATTGGATTCCTTAGGCTATCCCCCAGGATGCGACCCACTACAGTCGACTAACAGCCATGTATTTGTTTATTGCTAGGTGAACATGGGCAGTAGGTGTTAGAAGCCTACGAGTCTCGCCTCGCCCAAGATTGAAGCTACGTCCTGCTGTTGTGAGAAGAAAAATATGTTGAAGAAAAATATGTAGATTTACGTCAAGTTAGTTGCTAGCTCTAAATTACGTTTAACAGGTTATGAATTTCCAATGAGGAATCAATAACAAAGTAAGAAAAAACTCCTCCTTGTTGCAGCTACATAATGTACTAGATATGTACACTATACCAGTGACATCTGTGAGCCTTCAAAACCGTTCTAAATATTTTAACTGTTTACAAAATCATTTGTAGATTATCGTAAATAAAGCCAACTCTAATGAAGAGTTAAATAAATCTGTAATTGATTTCAATTTATAATGAAATCAGATTTGCATATTATGAACATATTCTGAAGAGTAGATGTGTCTGCATGTGTCTGCGTGTGTATACACAGACCAGCAGTGAAAATACAGAGGTGTATATATATATTTTCAGAATAATATACACCTGTATTTTAGGGATTAAAGTATGCTTGACTGGTGATGTACAAGTGGCATTCGGCTTTAATTAATGACCACCGTGCAGTCGATTGGCTTCAAACCTAATACTTCAGGATAAAAAATCTGCACCAGTAAGGTCAAACGTCAGGTGTAGACTCGTTGATGACAAAGAGGCAGAGGCCAACATTTACATGAAGGTCAACACTAACGACTCATGATTCCAGCTCAGCTACGCTACCATAACAATCGCCTGACACTAATTCCCGTCTATAAATCAAACCCTGGACAGGTTAACGACGACGGATCACAGGTAAAGGTCACCAACAATTCACGTAAAGAGAAAAAAAGGTCAAGCCTGCTTGCATCATCTCCAGGCCAGGGGGGTCGAAGGTTAGGCAGTGTAGTTGGTATGAAGATAAACCATCTCAGGTGAAATACGTGAGGACAGGCCAGACTCTTGTGGCGAAGGATAATATGGCAGATTCTGAGTCATATTTCTTCACTATAATAAACAAACGTATCACCAGGAAGGACTTTAATGTGTTTTTTCTAAGGACTGGGGAGTGGGCGGGACTTGCCATGTGGGCGGGACTACCTGAGCTCTGAACCAGACAGATGCCAGCGGCAACTTATTTCCCTCTTATATATTCAATAATCTAACAATTTTCTTCGTCTATGTCAGCAACGAGTAAACAAAAAAATTAAATTTTGACGATAGAATGTATTTTTCTATGATTAATGGCGAGAACTGAGGGTTAGAATAAATATGAACTTGGAGATGAGGGGAAAAATCATGTGGTGGCATCGCAGGCGCTGACGAGGGGATGCTTAACAGATTTAACCTGTTGCATTGTCCTTGCAGCCTCATACTCTCATCAACCAGCCACGGAGTGACCAGTGGCTCGTCCCCAGTCGCCAGACAAGGTAAAGTCACCACACAAACGCTTAAACGAAAGCAACTCAGTGGTTCTCACACTATACTTGTACACTAACACGTCAACTGACAAGCGTAAGGCTCTCTTCACTAGTGCACTTCTCAGCTCTATTTGATTTTTTTAGATAATTACAAAGCATACGAAGACGCATGTTAAAGAAACTTATTTAGATAATATAATTTAAATTAAACGAAGAAATATGGTAGAGAAACTCATTTTTACAAAATTATTTTATGCATACGGTGACCTATTGTTCTGAAAATAATTCTTATTAGATAATTCTAACCATAAGCAGACATACTGGAAAGTAACTCAGTTCTAAAAGATAATTTCAAGTAAAAAAAAAAAGATGTAGCGTCAAGAAAATCATTAAAACGTTAAATGAAATCAGAACACCGTAGAATTTCTTTTAAGTTGTGGTTGGAATATATGCGCGGTGTTGAGTGTGATCTCGTGTAAGTGACGTGGTTTTGGGAGGAGGAGGATCTTATTACTAGCATTACTAGCAACGTAGAATGTTGTACGTCTGGCCACGTTTTAGGCCATAAAATATTAGTGCAATTTTTAAGAGATCCGTTTTGAAGTGTCATAACGTGGGAGCATCACACAAGGTGCCGTATACTCTGTATTTACCATGTATATTATATAATATATAATATATATATATATATATATATATATATATATATATATATATATATTATATATACATGGTCTTATCTATGAATAGTCCACATGTGCTGTCACCGGTGAGATTTATACTAAATGTGTATTATGCATGTGCAACGAGTCTTATATCAACTGTAGGATTTATACTATGTTCCATATCAATTGTGTATAGCACCAGCGTGGAGACCTCACCCGATAATATTAAAACAACTGGAAAAAGATCAAAATTATGCATCAAGACTAGTCCCAGAGCTAAGAGAAACGAGCTATGAGGAGATACTGTTATTGTAACTTTACCTAGCTATACTACACGATAGAAGAACCAGGGGAGACATGAAAACAACATACAAAGTATTCAGAGGACTGGATAGGGTGGTCTCGGATAGACTTGTTCAAGAGGCGAGGAACTGTGTCACGAGGGCACAGTTGGAAATTAAAATCGCACTGTTCACTGGGATGTTAGGAAATGTTTATTCAGTCATAATTATGTATTCATACATAATTTTAAGGATAGGTATGACAGGGCTCATGAGGCTAATAGTAAAATTATCAAGCAGCAATTTAAGAAGCGGAAACAGGATCCGAGACTCGACCCTTGCAACCTCGAATAAGCAAGTACAAACAGCTGCGTACACACCCAAACACACATGCAAAGACCAAGAACAACGATATATAGATGAAAGCCACAGGGATGTTAGGAAATACTTTTTTAGTTTCAGGGCTGTGGGTAAAAGGCAAATGGTGTGAAATGAATGTGGAAGTAATGAAGACAGACTTCACACGCAGCTTCAAGAGTAACAATAAAATTCAGAAGGTCAGAAACTATTAGTTAACAGGTAAATGGTGCTGACAAGATATGGTATAGAGAGAATTTGTAAATCAAGTCTTAAATTAATTCTAACAACGTTTCTCCCAGAACTGAGAAAAGCCTTGCTTTGTAAACTGCCTTTACGAGGCCAGAAACCTGAGGAACTATGTGAAGAAAGCACAACATGCGGTTTATGGCCTTTATTATGAAGACGTTTCTTTCACAAGGGAGTGTCAATGAAAAGTTCTAGTGGGCAAAACGTCTTCTGAATAAATGCTATAAACAGCAAATTGTTTCTTATTCACAGAGAAGAGTGACCAAAAAAGAATCCTTACGAGGACCAAGACTCTTTTTGAGTTACGTTAAAGACATAACTGTTGAGAGAACAATCTTGTATCTTTCTTTGTGATTAAAAAATTGTTAGGAGAATTAATACGTGAGAGGACAGGGTAAAAGCTATAAGAATACTTGGATATGTGGCAAGGATGGTCGGATAAGTGGCTACTCAAATTCACCCCTAGCTCAGGCAAGGTCTTGATAACTGGGGGAAAGGAGAAAGACCGAGAAAAGAATAAGAACTGTGGGAACAGGAACTGTAAACCTCACATAAGATTCATGGTTAAGCACAGCCCAAAGCAAGCACTGGCGGACACGCAATTTGAGAACGTAAGAGCAGTCAGGAAATTAAAAAAAAAAAATCATGAGCATGTATACGGAAAGTTAGATTTATTAGAGGACGCAGCACCGACCATGGATCGTATTATTATTATAATCAAAAGAAGCGCTAAACCACAAGGGTACCATGGATCGTAGAGAATTAATAAAGGTAGCAAGGCGCAGGGACCAATATATGTACAATAATCTCCAAAATATTGTACTCTCAGATACCTGTTTTCTCTTTCAAGTTCATTTAAGCTGCAAATTGAAGATATTCTAGCTACAAAACTTTGATAATGAAAAGTCATGAAATGTGTGTTCAATGTGGCGTTATGAGATGGTTTATGGTGTGCTACAAATTAAACAATTGTCGTAGAACTATACAATCATACTGATAAGTCGTACTATCGCCTGAAAGTCCTGTGAAAGATGATTTGGGCATTAGTAGTGTTTGTCATAACCCTTGGGTGGTATATTGGTTAACGCACTTGCCTTATGCATTGTGTCATCCGGAGCGTAAAATAATACTCATGTTTGTCCACAGCTTCATCTGCCAGGACTGTCAGCTTAGTTTATAATCAATTTATACACACTATTAATTTATAATCTGTTCGGAGTAGTCCTTTGCTTATCTTATCATATTCAAGAGTTGACCCTTACGAGTGGCAGTATAGTGAAGGACTTAACAAGGGGAGGCAAGTAGTGTTCCTTACAAGGTAAAACTCTTAAGAGGCCCTCCACTGTGACACTGTCTGCACGCCGTCCTCAAGTTCTGCCTCTTCTTCACTATCTCTCATCCTAACTCTGTCATCATGGGTCCTGTCCCTTTCTCTCAAAGTCTCAGCCTATGTGACCATGGCTCAGTTTTTTTTCTGTTGTATTTAATCGCTTTCCAGATAACTGTGAAGTTATTTAATACAGCAGAAGATTCTATTCAGTTCCGAGACGGAATAAAAAAGAACAAGTTGCAGAACAAGCTTTTACTGGGACCACATGTCTATGCAGAGCTTTGTCAGGTCATAAGAGGTTGCAACTAACACCTATGTAAAGGTGGAATTATATATATGCTAACTTCAACCACTGTGTGACTTGATGGTTACTGTCTAACTTACTGTACCACCGAAATGACACGACTGCAGTAGCTCTCTGAATGGTTACTGTCTAACTTACTACCAGGATGACAGGACTGTAGCAACTTTCTGGATGGTTGCTGTCTCTTACTACCAGGATGACAGGACTGTAGGAGCTTTCTGGATGGTTGCTGTCTCTTACTACCAGGATGACAGGACTGTAGGAGCTTTCTGGATGGTTGCTGTCTCTTACTACCAGGATGACAGGACTGTAGGAGCTTTCTGGATGGTTGCTGTCTCTTACTACCAGGATGACAGGACTGTAGCAACTTTCTGGCTGGTTACTGTCTAACTTACTACCAGGATGACAGGACTGTAGCAACTTTCTGGATGGTTACTGTCTAACTTACTACCAGGATGACAGGACTGTAGCAACTTTCTGGATGGTTGCTGTCTCTTACTACCAGGATGACAGGACTGTAGGAGCTTTCTGGATGGTTGCTGTCTCTTACTACCAGGATGACAGGACTGTAGGAGCTTTCTGGATGGTTGCTGTCTCTTACTACCAGGATGACAGGACTGTAGCAACTTTCTGGCTGGTTACTGTCTAACTTACTACCAGGATGACAGGACTGTAGCAACTTTCTGGATGGTTGCTGTCTCTTACTACCAGGATGACAGGACTGTAGCAACTTTCTGGATGGTTGCTGTCTCCTAACTTACAACCATCACAGTACGAGTTAAAAAGACAAATAGGACATGAAGAAAGCAGCAGTCAGGGTGTAAGTATATCTACAACCTATAAACATTAAAGACACGGGAATGACTTTGCTTCATTTATCATATTTTCTTTATTAATTTCAACTCGTATCATTACGACCAATGAAGTAACATTAACGACAACGTAAAACACTCGCCCGTAAAGGTGACTGTCGGCTGAAAGACCAGGTACAATTTTTTTTGTTATAATTCTTTCGACACAACATGAAGTGATGGAACAAAAATATGTAAACATTGTCAGTTAAAGTTAGTATTTTACATAAAGTTTTTGGATGATCTTTCTCCGTCTGTCTCTAAATATTTCCCCAGATCGTTCCTTATTATATAACCGATGAGTCTGCATCACTTTATAGCTGTAAATAAGACTACGGGTTTAGCTCTTCAACATAATAATAATACTTGTGACATTATGATAGCATATTATTTGAATGATATTTAAGTCAAGGAAGCGCTAAACCCGAAGGTGTCTTATGGTATATGCTATCAGAAAAAAATACCAATACCTTGGTACCGTGAAGGCAAAGAATTACTGCATATATTCTGATGAGTATATACACTCCTGTGTGTATACACAGAGATGTCCACTGAGAGGGGTGTATATCTCAGCGTATATACGCTTCGTGTTTACTTTAATGTCTTTCTTTTAGGGATAAAAGGTATCCTGATTGTTAGTTTACAGGTGACCTTAGTTAAAAACCTGTCGACCTTCGTGTGGTCGACAGGTTTTTAACTAATAAACCAACCGGTCGAAAAAATCGCAAAGGCAAAGGGAAATGCGAGGTAAACCAGGTTTGATTCAAGAAGAGAATATTAATCCCTTGGATCAAGAGCCCTTTACCGGCATCAAGGAACCTCTTCCAGCTTTGCAAGAAGCAAAGGGTGAATATGTCTACGGTGTCATCCCACCGCGTTTAACATATTCTGAGGGGTGTCCTCAAGGGAGGTGCTTGATGTCGGTGAAGGGCTCTTGATCCAACGATTTGGACGTGTTCTCATCTTCCTTGAAACACGATTGCCTCTCATTCAAAGGGTGCTTATTACCCTAACTGGTTTAAGACTTCCCCATAATAATAATAATAAATAATCATAATTACATATGCTGACCGTGATGGAGGTCGTATAATTAACTTTCACTTATATTTCATATATCGCCTTTTAAATTAAAAAAAAAAATTGAACCATGACCAATAATCGCTGGAAATCTTCATCCCAGCGACCAGATATATGCTTTGATTTCCCCTCCAACAAATTCTGCACTCATTCCAAATTCCTTCCTTTACACCTAAGCGTCGGGGGTATCTAAACATCGCAAGATAATCCTGATAATTTCACAATGTGAAAATAAATGATAGAAAACCATTATTGCGTAATGATACTGTGTATTTTTTACTTTGATAAACTTATTTTTTTTTTTGAAGGATAAAATATAAAAGCTTGCGGTGTCTGATTGCAAGAACATTATAGATACAATTAAATTATAGATACAAGTAGAGCTTATGCATGGAAAATAAAATTGTGAATTTCATGGTATACACATTTTTTAACTGCTAACCTCTCTAAAATTAGTGTAACAACTTTGAGATATCGCTGCCATTATAGAATTTGTCAAATAGTCCGAACTCTATTACAAATTTAATTTCTCCCCCACCTTCCCAAAATTTTTTAAATATTTTTTTACAGTGACGATGCATTTTTTTTTATATTTTGACCAAACGTAACTTAGAAACCTTATCTAATCGAACGTTTTTTTACCCAAATTCTGCTAGTATCATAGATAAGTTTAAATTTAATATTAGTTAAAATAAATGATAAATATTTTTTTCGTTGTGTTCAGATTGATTTTGCATGTTTAATGCGGGCATAAACTTTCCCTGTGCTTATTCGCCAGAAGTATCCTTTCTTTTTAGGCCTAATTCGCCGAATTGGCTTATTCAGCACACTTTAAACAAAAAGTAATGCAAATATTTTTCGGTCTAAGTAGAGACCCTCCTCAAGCGATACTCAGTTAACTGGAAAACCTTCAGTTACACACGAGAAAAAAATACTAAGGTAGGCCTATCGAAAATAGAATCTACGAGTAAAGGAAAACTTGAGTAGGTCTGCTGGCCTAGGCTCAGTAACTGCCTATAATCGACCTCACACATGAACATTATTAATCACAGAGTTCTTCCCCCACATTTTTTTTCACATCCAAATTAATATATTTTTAATTTCTGAAATTCATTTCTTTGTTGATCAATTATCTTAACGGTTTGTCAGTTTTAAAGAATCTCTAATCTTCGTATTAGGAGAAAACACCAAGACTCACATTTCAATGAGATTTAAACTACATATTTAACAGAGGTTCGATACTCTTTTATAGTATTCTTCTACCGTATGTTGTTGCACCCCATCAACACTTTAGCATTAGTGAGATTAATCTTACGATTGTCCGAACTTATGCGAGCAAAGAGAAATTATGTTGACACTGTCGACGATTAAAATATTTGTTTCTCCAATCGTGGAGATTCTTGCAAATACCAGCAATCATCTGCGCGTCTTCCAAACACTTTCTTGGCCTTGTATATCCAAGTCTGAATCCCTGCGTGTATATGACTGTGTATACCCGTGTCTATACCACTGTCACAGCTGTGTATACCCGTGTCTCTACCCTTGTCATGTCTGTATATACCCGTGTTTGTACCCTTGCCATGGCTGTATATTCCCGTATCTGTATTCCCGTCGTGGCTTTGTATACCCTGGTATCACCAAGAATCCTGGTCAGCACGAGTGTAAACAGTAAACTAAAAACTTACTGGCTTACACGTCGAGATAAAATTATGCAAACAATTATTAAAAAATTGTGGTATATTTTTGCTGTGCAATATTTACTATAGAATAACTTCCACCTCAGTTTTCGGTATATTCAAACATTTTTCTAATCTGGAGATAAGCATATATGACACAGGTTGTATATATATTTTTTTATAAAGCCACAATACAGAAAAACGTTGCCATATAATACATGAATCTTAGTTTAAGCTTTTTCTTGAAATTGCACAGCCCGTCTTCTTGTGTAGAGACATTACGTCACTGTTGCAAAAACAATTAAATTGGTGATTGCTGAAGGTGTCTTGAACACATGAATAATTAGTGATTTGCCCAGGCCGTGGGCAGTGAGTACCCTCTTGCCGTTTACAAGTGTAGCACTTTAACACCGAACAACAAGTCCGTAGTAGAAACCTGTTGAAAAAAAAACTCGTTTGTATACATTTAATAGTTAAAGACGCGTATGTACTGATCAAGACATTTATTAAAGGGAACGTTTCGACAAAAGTGACTTCTCTAGTCCTGATGAGATCTTCAGAAGTCATTTTTCCTTAATGAATGTCTTGATCAATGTACACGTGTCTTATGTAAGAGACTTGTGTATTGATCAAAACATTAAAGGAAAAATGACTTGTCGAGACCTAATCAGGGTTGGAAAAGTCACTTGTGGCTAAATGTTTCCTTCAATGTCTTTTAACTATTAATTTGTCGCTGTCAACATACCACTTTCATCTATGCATTTAATATTTACTATGATAGCATTCTTGAATTATTTAAAAGTATCTTGGATCAATTAGAGGTATTCAACTTATGTTGTTAGCTAACTTATTCTCCAGTAACCTGTCTAGTTACTACAATCTTTAGAGTTATTTACCAGTGTTCCCCTCGAGCAGCCTCGGTGCTGGTGAAGGCGTCTTTATGTAATGAATTGGAACTGCCCTATTTCTTCGAAGTTCATTACCTCCCATTCCCCAAGCTAGTTATGAGCCCTACGGGCTTAGCACTTACCTACCCATGAACTAATGTTACTTTACTATCGCTCTCGTGGACGTTGCAGCATTTAATTACTTTGAGTAATACACTATCGGTTACATTTGCAAAAATGTAAGAACTGGATTAGCTGCAAGTTTCTAAAATCTTCACTCAACACACAACAGACTCATTTTAATTTTCACTCGCTATTTTTAAACATTTTTTAAAATATGAATATTTTTAAGTCGAGCTCGTAAGGCAAGTTATATTACTGGTATGTGCAGTGTCAGCAGCAAGGGTAAGTTGCGTACTCTCAGTGCTGACATCAAATCAATAAAGAACCTTGTATAACCCAGTAAGCTACGCTGACTTACTGGGTTAAGCTAGAATAAATATATAATGCATGACACTGATGCATGCCTACAACATCTATGTGTTATCAGAACCGATGTAGAAATTTATACCAGTGTCTATAAATTAGTTTGTAGATTAAGAATTTTCACCGTTTTCAAAAAAGCTTATTTTATTTACACTCAGTAGCCATTAGAAAATTCTAACATAAAAGATCAATGATAAAATAATTTTGGAAACCGATGGTAAAGGTGAATACCCAGGAAGAAATATAAGATACAGACAATAGTAAAGCCCTTGCATGAAGAGCTGTGTGTAAGAGGGCGCCCTCTGTCCTTCCAAAAGACATTTTTAAGCGGTGTTGAAACAATGTTTTCCACTATGGGACTATGCCAGTGGGAATGTGCAAGATATTTAGGGAAAAAAGCTTGTGTGATTTGTGTCATTGCAAGGGCATCTCGCTTCCTGGCTCCTTCGATGAGTTCAAGACCATGAGGCCAAGTGTTATCTTTGAGACGCCGTGGGAAGAATCTTCCCCGATGATTCACTACATGACGGTGTATATACAGATACACACACACACACCTCTCGGTGTACATACAGATACACACACACCTCTCGATGTACATACAGATACACACACACCTCTCGGTGTACATACAGATACATACACACCTCTCGGTGTACATACAGATACACACACACCTCTCGGTGTATATACTCTGTTCGCTTCGTCTCCCATCCTTATGCGAAATGCAAATCAGTTGTTTTCTTTCAACCACCAATATAAACTACGGCCCAAATCAAGCCAATTAAAAAAAAACATTACTCGTTTAAGACACGTTTAATAACAGTTGCTGTAATGAGAGATTTAATGAATGACGGGAAAAAAAGGGAATATTTATACGGGTGGCCGCTCTAAATTGCTCTCAACAGATGTCTGTGATCAGTGCCGATGAAATACAGGTTAATTGAGAGTTACGGCACAGTGCCAGAGGCTGACCCTTTGAATGGGGAGGGGAGCTGCTTTGGGGGAAGGACAGGCTGGCAGTTGAGTTTCGAGAAAACAGTAACGTACTCTAGGCGATTCCAGTCATATTTCGTAACAAATTATATTCATCTATAATTTTTAATAATTACGCGATGACTCAGGTTTATTGGAAGACTAAACAAAAGAAGCGATCGAAAATAAAAGTGAAATTTTTAAGAATATCGAACAAATGAATGAAAACTTCTGTTCACCTAATTTACTTAAAAGGTGTTTGCTATATGAAGGCCGAGTACCCGGTTGGGACGATACTGGCAAGGATGGTGGTAGTAATAATTAATAATAATTAATAAATAATAATTATGGGGATGTTGCTTCTGATAAGACAGAACAGAATGAATGATGGTGAAAGTATTTACTCTTTTACGGGGGTCACTACCTGGGTGGGAGACGGCCGGTGTTAATAAGAGAAAAATATGGGTCCATATATGAGAAATTCAACAAAAAAGCTCACATGCATTTTGTATTTCAAAGCGGAGTGGAACGTTTTAAGCTGGTTTAATTCTCTAGATCAAATCCTGACTTTTCAGAATGAATCATCTCGCGTTTTAGGGAATTATTACAATCGAAACTAAGCGCTAAATTCACAAGTGATGTACAGCACAATTTAGGGAAAACTGAAATTTTCCCAGCATGATTTCAAAAACAATTACCGTGCATTTTAGATAAGATTGAAACTTCTCTGGGACGTAGTCTAGAGCAGGTGGGCACTTCTAGCTCACTAGCATCTTCTAAGAATCACTGGAGACGCCCTTGAATAGAGATATTGAATTGAGGCGCCTTTTCCCGGCCTCTTGTTAATACTAAGTGAGTGAGCGTGGCGGCAGCCTCTCCCGTCCTGAGTGGCAGGCACTAACCTAGAGCACCGTAAGAGGGCAGTGGTGGTGGAGGGCAGTGGTGGAGAACAGAAGTGGTGGAGAGCAATGGTGGAGGGTTGTGGTGGAGAGCAGTAGTAAAGTACAGTGGTGGAGTAGTAGTAGTGAAGGATAGTTGGTTGGTTAAGGTCAAAACCTACCGACGACACTAAGGTCATTAATGTTTCTCTAAACCTTTCTCCCACTAGACAAGAATATTTTAATTCCTAAAATTGGGATTGAACCCTCCTCATATATACGCTAAGAGAAGTAAGTGCACTTCTCAGTGTGTGTATATCCTGCGAAGTGGAAGGTACATTAAGTTTTGCCTTGAAAACTTCAACCTGCAGACCGCCGGATGGACACTAGGCAGGTAACTGGCACACTTAAAACAGAGCCAAACACACTAATGGTAGGTTGTGTGGACAAACGAGCAGTACGAGACTCCACTCATTCACGCCACTGATAACAGTGTTTGACAGATCCTCCGAGATCTAAAATGTATTTAGTCAACGAGAAGTAATGCACGTTCCTTAAATAGATCATTCACGATTCTTGTAATATTTCAGATCCATTTCACACCACCAAACTTTACTCACCGAGCCATATTATTATTATTATTATTATTATTATTATTTAGTGAAAAGCGTTAACTAAGTAGGGATCACAAGGGCCTGCGGTATGAGAAGAAATCAGCTTTGATTGAATGAAGCATCAAGGCACCACCCTTCACCAGCATCAAGGCACTACCCTACACTAGCATCAAGGCTATCGAAGGGTCATATCATTTACACAGTAAAATATCGGGAAAATTGCAAATTTACAGAGTAAAAAAAGACATCGAAACGTAAATATAAAATACATTCTCATGATAACCTCCATAATGCATTTACTTGAAAATTGCTCTGGTATTTGATTAGTTGATACCATGCGTCAAAATGTATTAATGCAGAAATGTTGATATCTGCAAATGTTTCAGTGGGATATTTAAACTGTGTGTGTGTGTGTGTTTGTTTACGAGAGAGAGAGAGAACAATAATAGTAGTCAATTCTTGAAATAGTAGAGAATATAACACTCACTACACGCAATAAACACACTCTTTCAAAACATTAATCAATCACGTGTATTATCTGTTATTACTTCCCTCATTGACATCCATGATATTACCGCCCCTCTGTGCTGTCACGCCAATCTGTGCTGTCACGCCAATCTGTGCTGTCACGCCCCTCTGTGCTGTCACGCCCCTCTGTGCTGTCACGCCCCTCTGTGCTGTCACGCCCCTCTGTGCTGTCACGCTCGTCTTCCCCACCAGTTAATTACGTTAAGGGAAGCCGTCTGTCAGTCTTCTGTCTACTCAACAGTCTCATTTAAGAAGAGTGACTTTGATGAAGCCTTCATTGCGCTGACGGCGACCTGTCTGTGTACTGTAATCAGCTGGGCATTAATTCAAACAGTCAAATACAATATCTTGCAGACGAGCTATTTTAAGGAAAACCATTTCGGCCTCAATTCTACACACACACACACACACACACACACACACACACACACACACACACACACACACACACACACACTGGTGTGGTTTGAAAATCTTAAAGAAACTTACGAAGCAAAATTGGACTGAATAAACGGAGAGAATAAATTCTATATATTAACCGATAAACAGATTGGTTTTAAGTCAGCAGTATTTTGTATGCCTCACCTGCTGTGTCATCAGGGAACTCAGATATAATACATGCGAGAAGGGGATGGTCTAACTTATCAAGTATTAAGAAATCTTTATGAAAGAGGAATTCGTATGGATGTGTAAAACGAAGAATATGGTGGAAAGATACTTACTGCAGAGTAAATCTTTGTTTGTTTTTTTCTTATAGACGATGTTTCGCCCTTTATCAAGTCATGACTTAACCCTAGTGAGGTTCTCCTGGGTGTTTGTGTGTCGTGAAATAAAACCTCACGTTCATTCCGACGATTGTTACTTTATACATGTTTCACGAGGTCGACAGTAAATTCTGACGCGAACAATTAAATTTTTGTATTTGTTCTCACCGGCTACAACGTATCCCGGCTACAATGTACCCCCAGCTACAACGTACCCAGAGTATAGAGCAAACGGCACAGTACCGTGACTGGAACAACGTACACAACTTGCACATGGTTAATGGTCCAAATCTGACAGAAACGTTGTCGCAAGCTCTGTGTATAATGGATGAAGACTAACTAGAAGTATACCTTTCTATGGTTAACCCCTAAAAGCCCGTTCTGATATATTTTTTTTCCCTCTGTCGTCTTCAGTACCTAATGAGGATCCTTAATTACCATGTGATGCAAACATGTACACAATACGAAGTAAATGTGAGAATGTGACCAGAAGTGTTGTTATATTCAACACTTTGACTTCACATAAAGTATGCCAAAACTAATTACAAGTGTTTAATTGCAGGTGTCCCTCTGCCACACAGAAAAAGAAAAATATTGTCGATTTTTTGTTTTATCTAGAAATTTATAGTGAAAAGTATTTGGTTAATTTATTGCTGGCTGAAGTTTGTCGCCCAAGAAGTTTGCAAAGTATGTTCCTCACAGCATTCATTCAGCCAGTGGGCGATAAAGTTAAAAAAAGATAGCAGGAGAATGTGCTGATTTTAAGCAGACACGAAAGAGGAGAGGAGAGAGAGAGAGAGAGAGAGAGAGAGAGAGAGAGAGAGAGAGAGAGAGAAGAGAGAGAGAGACCGACATGTGTCGTACCCTGTAACAAGGGCAGTAGGGAGGCTCTGAAGTTTCTAAGCACCTACTTGACGAATTAAACCTCCTCTTCGTCAGTAATTGGGCTCTGGAGTCTGCTTTATCTCACGCCAGGGGTCATTGCTTGTTGCTCTAGGTGGCTATCGTAATGTAACTACTGAAGACGTGGTAGTAAGGAGGCAAATGACTGCCGCGACATCTTGAGGGGAGGGAGGAAAGGAACTCTAAAGCATTCACTTAGGAATTCCTTTACTGACGATGTTTCGGTCCTTGAATCTTGATCACTTCAAATATATGCATTTAAAGTGATCAAATGACAGAAACGCCTTCAATAAAGATGTTCTAAATTAATATATGAAGTCATGGAGTTAGCAGTTATAGAGTAATGGTTTAATTTGGTAGAGGCTGTGACTAGGATCGGGGATGAAGATGGTGAACTTTTCCAAGTTCAACCGCTGAGCGGAAAATTGTTCAAATGAACTTTTTAATTCTCTAAATGTCATATTTATCGGCTTTTTATTTTTGGCCTTTCAAACTGCTTCAGAAAATGGAGATGCATAAGGGAAAGAGAGCGGGTATATTACAAAACATGGCAAAATCTCTTTAAAAATACTTGTCAGAATGCGCCACCTCAAAAGCAAGAGGAAAATCTAACAGGGAGACATTGAAAGAGACTACACAATAAGCACGAGCTGAATGATTTCCAGTGATGGTTGTTGATTTCTCTCCTCCCTGTCCTCGCTGCATAAGAAGGATTAGTCCCAGAGTATCGTTATCTGAATTCCAAATACTGTACACACACTCGGCGAGGTTTAATGTGTCTTTGTGAGATTTTCTGCATGTCAAAATGTCTTAGGTGGAAAAAAACTTACACTTTTCAGTCTCGTTGGCAGCCCCTCCGCTCATCTCCAAGCTTCCTCACCTTGGCTATTCATCTTCCGACACCTCACGAGCTCTCATGTTAATCACCTGGAGGTGACCTGTTGACTAGCTGTAAGGTCTACTTGACTTAATGAACTAAGCTCAGCTGAACCGACAGCTTCAGCAATTGTACCTGTACGTTTCACTGTTTCCCCGAGTGACATCCTGCTGCTTCACCCATTTTACACACGTTTCGGGTGATATACCTAGAGCCAGAAGACACTGCAAAGTATATGCAACTAAAATACCCTCCTGGTGATGGTATACAATATCAACTGACCACTACCTAGCAAGGCTGACAGACTGATCATGTCAGAACTAGTGCGTCTACCCTCTCCTGTATTCGACTGAAGAAGCCTGTTGTGAAGGCGAAAAGTTTTGGCAGTAAAGATTTCTAATTTTGCCAATGTACCATATTGATATATCAGTTGACAAGAAGTTTAAGTGTACTAACCATACTTCGATGTAATATCTGTGTAGATTGCGTTCTACCGAGTATAGATGGCTGGTGTATCAGTAAAGAAGAGGCCTTATACACAAGGATGGGTTATATGCAGCGAGATAATAGAAATGGGACTGCAAGAGGCTGCTTCGTCGTCCTGGTTCCCTGAATAAGACGTGAACCATTGTTAGAGCCTCATTATCCCTCTCACTTGTTGTGAGGCTACGGAGACGGGATGCTCGTTTGGCACAGCATATCCGTGGCAGCTAAATTTTGGGCAGCTGGAAATGGACGAGGAGAGATAGAAGGTGAGAATGAGGGAAGGAGTGGAGTGGAAGCGTACGTAGGAGTGGGGAAAGGAGTGAGGTGGGAGTGGAAATTAGTTGACGCGAGGTGTACTGCCTTTACTGCAGTTACAATATAAAAACTGGTCCAATTCAGCCACATAATTCTGTGTGAGCGGCCCCCAACAGTTACTCAGACCACTTTTATACAGAATCCCCGACACTACACGGGCCTCGTGGCTTCAGTGTCCAATCAGTTGACCATCACTCCTGCCCGTGAAAAGTCTCTCACCACACTGTAAGGTTTGCAACTTTCGTGGTAATACTTAGGTATCAAGTACAGGAATGCTAAACATGCGCTGCGTCTACGAAGCTCTTTGATACGTCTGGAATCCTGTGCAGAAAATTTCTGGGCAAGAGTTGGGGTTTCCAACACAGATTTCTATTGTAGGCTCTGTGGTCGATATGTGCTGAGCATTGCATAAATATCCAGAAGATATGTGCTGAGCATATTATAAATATCAAGAATATTATATAGAACCCATTCGAGGAATCAGACTCCTTGAAAATAATAATTACTCACACTTGTGCGTGTCCGACAGACTCTTACTTCTCTGTCAAGTGTGGCATTGAGGACTCGGCTGGGGAGGTGCCGATAGTCTCCCGGGAGACGCCGATATTAACAAATTCTTTACTACCTCTCAATATGGCTCCATGTTAAGATTTCATATGTTTAGGTCATCATTAAACTTAAGTCAAAATTTTGCTTAGTTTTGAGAATTTTCAGCTTTGTTTTGCTGTATAAAATGTCAGGTAAAAGAAGCAACGAGCCGACACGCATACGAGATTGAAAAAAAAAGAGGAAACGTATATTACAGCAACGTTTCGCTAAAGCACAACTTCAGAAAGTTGAAAGCTTTATAACAAAAGTTTGCGATACTTCATTTCTCTTTGCCAATCATAATAAAGTCATCTGAGTCAGTCACTTTAACGCGTCCTGTTTATAAATCCTTTCAAGATGCGGATAAATCCATTCCTAAAGCATAAAATTAAAATAATACTTCTTAGTCACCCATGATTTCCATACTGTTCATCCATTTTCTTAAATACACATGGGACGTCGGTCACATCTCCGACATGTTAAATCCAAATGAAACACAAAACGCCAGACAAATTTGGACTGGCAGTAGGCGGATTGGTGCAAAAAAAGTATCATCGTAATTAGAAGCAGCGGCCCCCGGGAGCAAGGTCAAAAGGAAGCTGGGTATTATCTCCCAGGCTTGGTGGAGTCGAAGAACACAGGCCACAGGATAGGAATCTCTCGGGGTTTCCAAACACAGGTTCTTCCCCTGAGACACCCTGAGGCACCGCTTACGCCAGCACACGACAAAGTATTCAGAGTTCTTGCCACTAGAGAATGTATTTGGTAAAAAAAAAAAAAAAAATAAACATAAAACTTACTTTATTTCCTATTTCAGTTAATGTTCTCGTAGTAAATTTTCAGATTAATTGCAGCCTTACTGACACGTAAGCAGTTAGTGTGTTTAAACAATTAACAGAGGAATAGTCAACTATTATTATTCTTATGTTATCATTATTATATTCAAGGCTAATGATGTCAATCGGCATTTGAAAGCGAATTAAAAATAGAGATGAATTATGGAAACAATTAACCTGACCACAGTAGACAAATAAGGCTCGTGAGAGGAATGACCAACAACTTCGTAATCAAATCTTGTATAGTGACGAGATAGATAAACCTGTAATCTCAGTCATAGTTTGTGTTTACAGCAGAGGGTTGTGGCCACACAACAGCGAGTGTAGAAGAGGAATGGGATTATCGAAAGAATTGTGATACGAGTTGGAGATACTGGAGGAAAAAATAATACTGAATGTTTTTTTTCAATATGGGAGTGTGCATATGCACACAGTCCTAATCACCTATAAATAGGGGGAGGGGTGAACGATGGCAGGTGTTGGTAACAAGTCTGGTAAACAGTCACTTGGTAGAGCTCCACACAGCGAAACATCGATAATAAATGTTTTTCAAAGTCATGGAATACTCAGGTCACGGGACAGGACGCACTGAGGAACACAGTGGTGAAACAGTGGTGAAACAGTGGTGAACACAGCGGTAAACACAGCGGTAAACACAGCGGTAAACACAGCGGTAAACACAGCGGTAAACACAGCGGTAAACACAGCGGTAAACACAGCGGTAAACACAGCAGGTAACACAGGGTAAACAACATTGAAAAGTGGCTTAAGACAGTGGGAAAAAAACAGTGGGGAAAAGTGGGGGGAAAACAGTGGGGGAAAAACAAAGTGAGGGGAAAACACAGTGGGGGAAAAACAAAGTGAGGGGAAAACACAGTGGGGGAAAAATAAAGTGAGGGGAAAACACAGTGGGGGAAAAACAAAGTGAGGGGAAAACACAGTGGGGGAAAAACAAAGTGAGGGGAAAACACAGTGGGGGAAAAACAAAGTGAGGGGAAAACACAGTGGGGGAAAACCTCGTGTGATTACAAAAAACAAACCAGCGGCGTTATTTCCAGTGGCCAGCGAGTGGATAAACCCGACCCACTCAGCTGAAAGTGTAAACCACATATCACATTGGCAAAAATTTATATAGTAAACAAGAAAAAGGTTATTTTCCTAAGTTGCTCTTAAAGTGTCAAGTAGGTACGAGAAGTTGTAAACTTACGTCCATTATTTATTTATCAAAGTCGAGCCCATGAGTGCGCTGTTTACCTTTTTTTTTTTTAATGACTTAATGGGCAGTTGGGTGGGTACTCCACAGTGACGTCATCGAGGTGTGTGAGGGGGGGAGGGTAGTAGTGGGGTGTCGTGACGTCACTGGGACGTCATGATTCGGTAGTGACGTCACAGGCTAGGTACCACCTGGCAGGAAAATACACCCCTCTGGTCGATGGGGTATTTTGTCCCCTCTTGTCCCCCACATGACGTGTTGCCCACATGCTGGAGATGGGAAAATTGCTCACGGTTAAGGACGTTTACTGAAGGAAACGTTTCGCCACGAGGGGCTGATGGCTAATTAAGCAACTAGTGGCGAAAAGTTTTCTCCAATAAATGTCCTGTACTGCACGCAAGTGTCCTCTTCCACGGTAAATATAAGGAATAGGGAAGAGATAAAAGGAAGCAAGGAAGACTTCAAGGAAGAGGCAGAACCTAGATTAAAACTATAAGTAAAATAATAGGAAGACTGCATATAATCGAGGAAAAATGAGAGGAAAAAGGGCATTCAAAAAGGAAGGGGGAGGGGAAGTTGATTAAAAAACTGGAAAGGGGAATCGATAGGGTAAAAAGTCAATAAGGAGAAAAAAAAAATCAAGAATTAGAAAAGGCAATCACGACTCAAAAAAAGGACAATCAAAAAGAAAAATGTTTAAAGAAAATTGGTTGAAAAGGGAAAAGGCAGGAGGAAGAAAAAGGTAATAATAAAAAAATAGAAACTTAAGAGGGAAGGGGGAAAGACAAGAGAAAAAATAAATCGAGAGTGTAAAAATTGTAAAAAATATTTGCCTCTCAGTAAAGTGTCGGAAGGACGGGGAATTATTTCCATTTGGCTGCAACTAATTTCTAAATAATGGAAAAAAAATTTCCGGGGATTCTGGATTAGTTTCTTATTAATGCTCCTCAGAGTTATAGTGTGTTCAATGCGCTGAAAACCGCAGTTCATCGTAGTTCGTGAAGTTCAGCTTAAAACTTCCCCATAACTCAATGACACTAGTCAAATACAATGAAAATTAGCCATTCATTGAAAATATATGTAAAACAAATATTAGCCTTCCGTAGCTGCGCTACTAACAACTGCAAAGTTGTTACATTGTTACCACAACGGTGTCAGCTTTATGACAACGTCACAACGTTGACACAGCGTTACCTCAAACGTATCATAGCACTGCCTCAACACTGTGACTATGTCTAAAACCTCTTTCAGCTGTCGTTAAGACCTATAAACCTCTTGATAATGTCCAGATGTCAGTGAGGAGACAGAGGAACCATCCAAAGGACTTCCAGTAACGAACACTCATCGCATTTGGAGCCTTCAACGAAGGTAACACCTGAGGCACACCTCAACATCCAGAAGCAGCGCCTCACCTTTTACACTAGCAACTACGGGAGCACATGGGCCTCCCCATCACCTTGACACATGAATCAGCTTAGAACCCGAGCGAGGCTCCGCAGGTGGGATCACTTGTGAGTCAGGGCGAGGCAGGGTGCCCTAACCTCATTCTTGAGGAGTCGACTCCAGCTTGTGTTACACGGCCGCCCTCCGCCCAAGATGCTCGGGTTGCTTCCACGCCCTCGGGCATCTGTTGCGGTCGTAGTGGGCCAGTTTGGCACTCTTGTGGCCCGCCTGCCACTCTGCTGTACCCTGATGGACGGCCACAGTGAAGAGGGGTACTACTCGAGCTGGCTGGAGTGCATGGTACCTGGCACTCTGGTACTGTGTTCGTTACTGTTATCATCCCGTGAATACGCTCATCCCGTAAAAGCCACAGAACGCCCGGGGTATGAGAAGTAATCACGCTTGATCCAAAGAGGTGGTAGCTCCAATACTCTTGATGAAGGGCCTTCGTCGGAATCAAGGTACCTTCCTCGAAGGGATTTGACATATATTGGGATCAACAAAAGGGTGTCCGTATGGAGGTATTCCGTCCGTTCTTGTGTGGATCCACAACAGTTTCCCCCAGTGTACCGGCTCTCGAGACCAGAGACGCTGCAGTAAGATTCATTGTTTGGGTACGGATGATCGAGACTCCACAATTCCTTGCTATGAATGACCTCAAACGGGTCAAACATTTTAAACAAATGTATAATACAAATCCTCGTTTGTGTTACCTGTAAAACAGTTGGATTTATAATGGTAGAACGAGAAACTCCTTAAGTTGTTACATACTGGTATACTGAGTAGCACCATGCAATTTTTCCACCATGACGTTAGTACCATACGTTATATCATGGTAGACAGTAGCACCGTATACTGTTGCACTGCGTTTTATGGACATCTTAGCTTCGAAATATCATTAATAAGGATTGCAGCTTACGTGATCTAAATAATGCTTCTTAGTCTCCTTTCTCCTCTTCTTCCTTTTCTTTCTTGCAATTTTATTATATTGATGTGAAAATCAACAATATTAAAAACACACAAAACCCTTATGGATCACCTACGCAGCGAGTATATTTTTAAATACGAAGATAAAGTTTTGGGCGTAGTCATCAGCACAGGCTCTGTCGTGAGGGATGAGGCTTGAGGATGAGGCCAGAGTAGGCATTATTTAACAGGGAACCAAGTACACCTCCTTGTGGCACTCTGAAACCAATTAAGTGGCTTTCAGACTCTACTCCATTAAGAACTGCCCTGAGAGTCTGGTCTTGATGGTCATCATTAAGGTATAGAACGGAGTCTTCCCCTCTTATTCTCTCTCTCTCTCTCTCTCTCTCCCCTCCGAAGTAAACAGTACTATAAACATTAACAGCCAGTAACAAATGAGCAAGACGTGTGCAACACCTGGATATCAATATGAAGACGTTTCGCCAACCAATTGAAATTAAAATTCAATACAGAGATTATGTAGTGAAGAATTAAATTAAAGAGATCACACTGATTTGCGAATCGTTTTGATAAATAAAGATATCCAGGTGTTATTCATGTATCTTTCTCGTCAACGTATCGGTTTTGTGTACCATCTTGACGTGGAATTTAGAAATTATCTTTAAATTACAGAATATAAATATCTGGTCAAACCATATAAAAAAAAGGTATTTTTAAATTTTCTCTGAGACTCAACATGTTACGGTATAATCAACATAATGTGGTTAGCAACATAGTTAATATAATGTCATCATTATTCATAGGAAAGCGTTTAAGGATATCAACTCATTCAACGTGATAATCCGTACTTGATATACTCTCACGTTACCTCGATGCGAGCCTTCACCCTTGTGTCTTTGAAGAATTTAATGCTACGGTGAGGGTTAATTCTACTGTGTGGGTTAATGCTACTATGTAGCATTAACTCTCCCACTCATGCATTTCTCCAACCTGTTACTTCCTCACCATCATCTGGCTTAGTATATATCTGCGTTGAAGTCCTTGCTTGTGCTGTCTTGCCTGCTTGTTCTTCGTCTTCCTTGCTTAGTCAGTGTCTCCCTTGTTTGTTCCATGAATCCATTTATTGTTCACTGTCTCATATGTGCTCTTTCTCTTCCTTGATTGTTCAGTGTCTTCCTATCTTGCTCCGCGTCTCCCTTGTTCCAGTTCTCCCTTGCGTGGTCCATGTCCCCTTGCTTTTGCCTCCTTTTTATATTTTGGTTCCTCTTCATGCTTATTCCACATCTCCATATTCACGCTCCTCTTCTTCCTTGCGTACTCCGTGTCTGCCTTCCTTCATGTCTGCCACTTGTCGCAAGATTACTCAACTGTTTCGCGTCCTTCCTGGGTTCGCTGCACCTCTCAAGGTTCCTTGCCACACTCCAGCGACTTAAAAGGATCGAGGCGAGTAATCAAGTCTTCTCCAAAATGTTTACCTTCGTCATCTCAGTCTCTCGTAACCAAGGTACTGCTTAATGGGAGTTTTATGCAATCCCTGGTCCCATGGCTTCCAGAGGTTATCATTTAAAATACGTCTAGTTTATTTCGAGTGAGTGATATCAGCTGGATTCAAATGACGTGTTGATGAGGAGCGAAACGTTGTCTCACTGTTCTGTAGTAAGAAGGAAAGTGACTGCCAAGAACTTAATGGGAAATGTACAAGAACGCATTCACTTGGGGCGCTTCGTGTATTTGAAGTGATCAAGGTCCTCATAAAAGTGTCCTTAGTGAAGGCATTCTTGTCAAGTTTCCCCAGGTTTGCTCTGAAACTTCATTTCTTCAGTGCAGAAGTCAGTGCTGGTGGTGGCAGCATCAGTGCTGGTGACAGCATCAGTGCTGATGGTTGCAGCATCACTGGTAGTGGCAGCATCAGTGCTGGTTGCAGCATCAGTGCTGGTGGCAGCATCACTGGTGGTGGCAGTGGCTACGTCAGACCGGCTGCAAGAAGTCACTGACTGCAGTTCAAACCACATCCATCAGTCATAGGTGATAAGCCACAACAATTTTGCATAAGAAATGAAATTTTCTCCAGTTATTCGGCCGAGACACAAGGAGTAATGGATGCTGATAACCAACGGGGTTCTAAGAGAGGAATCGGCTGAAAATTTTAAACGTTGTCCATCTCTACTTACCGCCTAAAAAAAAAACTGACATATCACAAGACCATAAGAGAGGACCATAGTGGGTGTGCTGGCCCGTGCTGGGCGAGACATGCTTATAAAATCATTCCACAACTTTCCATTCAGTTTTTAATGCTACCCAAAATGCTCGCTTCTGTTGCCGTCGTTGTCTACTGACGAGCTGTAACACCTTACATCACCACTTCTACAATAGATCTACCTTAGATATTACTAGTAATGAAGCAGCATCGAACATTCAGTAGTACGATAGTTGCACCATCACATCAGCAGCAGATTCCCAAGTAAAAGTAACACTAATATGATGAAATACGAGAATCAACCATTCCTAACTTCTGTTCTAATTATGTAGCTATCATGAAGAGTAGGGTTATATCACTCTGCTGATATGCCCGCTACTGCTGCATTATTGTAATCATGGGGGAGCGCTATACCCGCCTGTGGGGAGGGGGACGGAAGGTATTCAGACTCAATTCAAGGAACCGGAGCACAGATCCGATTCCCTAGATCACGAGCCCCTCACCAGCGTCAGGGAACCTCTCTTGAGAGAAGCAGAAGCTGCGAAATTCGACGTGAAAACAGTGGTCACAACAGCCGTATCTCTGTTAGGTTAAATGACACATAAGCAACAAATGAGACGCAATAAATGTCTCATTAGTTGTTCATATGTCTCTTTTTGCGAGACATATTGTCGGTACTTCCACCAAATAATTTTACAGCCGTAGCTCCATTAGAGTTATGAGACAACTAGGTGAATACATTTAGGTATCATGTTTGTCTCCCTGATAGCAGACAGGGGATCGACCCTCCACCAGTCCGCCCACTGAATGACCCACACGGTTAAAAAGATTGTGTTCTGATTATTAACTCAGGATAACCCAATAAAATCCGAGCGTCATCGGGGACTGTCTTATTTTCATTGTGGTCCTTTTATTCCTTTTCACCTTTGGATACGGCCCAAAATAGTCGACTACCACCCAAGTACCTTCTTATTGATAGGTGAACACGGGCAGCAGATATAAAGAAACATACCTAAACGTTTCACACATTCCGGGCATCGATCCTCGGTCCGTCAGTGTGCGAGCTGAGTAGGCTATCAACCGAGCTTTTCACCACCCTTAACCCCCTTGGAAAGTAGTCTAGTGGTAAGAATATCGACAACAAATCATCGACATGAAACTGGATCGTAAAAAAAAGGGGGACATCATGCAGCCCTTCACAGCGTGGCACTCTATGGCCCTCAGGACAAGTGCCTAGCAACGCGCTCTCAGGTGTTTACAAACAAGTGACCAACTGCTGCTCTTATCTCTGGCCCTGGCCCGGCTAAGGCAATGACAGCTTGACAGCCATAATGTAAACAAATTTCTTACTCCATGGTAAACAATGTGCTGTCAGCTTACACGAGGTTCATCCCAAGGAGAGTCGGGGGGCGATTGTTTTTAATTGTAGTTTTCCCAGAGAGAGAATGAGGGAGGGAGAGAGAGGGAGGTGGAGAGAGAGGGAGGGAGAGAGAGGGAGGGGAGAGAGAGGGAGGGAGAGAGAGGAGGGAGAGAGAGGGAGGGGAGAGAGAGGGGGGGAGAGAGAGGGAGGGGGAGAGAGAGAGAGGGAGGGGGAGAGAGAGGGAGGGAGAGAGGAAGAGAGAGAACATAAGAATATACAAAAGACCTAGGAACCAGGCCCCCGAAAAGGCTTAACAAAAGAACATCCAGTCATCTACAGCTGTCTTATCTGATGCAACCAAATTTAGGATACGGAATTAAGGTACAATTTTTACGGATCTCACATTGGATTACTCCTCAATGACATCAACAGCAATCACATCACAAATATTAAAACCACCGTCACAAATACGAAATAAACATTAACAAGAAAGGCATAGAAAAACAACAACAAATAACGCCGTAGACAACGGAAAGAATATTAAGTACAGCAACAAGAATACAACAAACGCCACAACAAGAATAACAAAAACAGCAACACAAGCATGGACATTAAAGACTGATCCAGAAAGACAACGAGAAAAAAGGAAAGTTATAACAACTTCAGATGAGATCCTTAACTTGGTCGATTACAGCAAAGTTTTTTAAATGGATGTATCCCAATGATTGTTAACCAACGTCATTAGGATACGTTACGAAATACATCATTTAACACATTATTAAATACGTTATTCAATACCGACATTGCATATACGTGCATTTTCTAACGTTCTTGAAGCTTATTGTTTTCTTTCTAAGCAGACCATTAGGACGGGGGGGTCTAAGTATTATTGGCTACTATCATTCTGTTTAATAGCTTTGCTGGACGAATATCGATCCGGTGATTAGTGGACGGAGGATCAAGCCCCCACCGCCCCTCATGCTGAATGACTCACACGGGTCAGAGCTTCATGAAATACGGCGATTCCATTGTTTTGTGCAGCGAGTGATACTGACGTTGATAAAATAGAAACTAGGACACGCTGTCAGATTCAGCCAGTGTCACACTGCCCGGGTGACACTGCTGAGATTTTAAAGTGAACTCCGTGTAGAGCAAATCTCTCTTATATACGTTTCGCTCTGTTTAAAGAAACGTTGTCTATGAAAAAAAAGTTGTCTTGCAAGACACACTATCTTTGTGGCAGTCACAGTATTCAGTAATTGTGATGTTACAATCTGCATCGTACAGGTTTTACAAGGACAGCCTTGGTAACATTGTCGCTTGTTATGATGCCAGTGTCATAGTGCCAGTGTCATAGTGCCAGTGTCATAGTGCCAGTGTCACGGCGCCAGCGTGGAAGAGCCTAATACCTTGGCTAACACTTCCCACAGAATGCTAAGTGAGACGATTGATTGTAGTTCCCCCTAAATCTTAATCTCCCTCTCCCTCTTTATCCCTCCCTCCCTCCCTTCTCATCCACATCTTCCTCCTCCACTATTCCCTCCTAATCTTCCCCTTTCTTCTTGCTTCTTTCCTTCCTCAATTCAATTATTCCCATCACTGTGCCTTGCCTCCTTCAATATTTTTTCTTGTTAATTCGTCCTTTCCTCCTCTTCCACGATACCCTCCCTTCTTTTTCCTTCTTATCCTTCATCTCTCCTATCTCTCAATTTTTCCTTCATTCTTCCAGAGTAATGATGGAATGCGTTCACAATACATTCACTTCAAGTTGAGAAAAATAAAGACGCATAATATATAATATATATATATATATATATATATATATATATATATATATATATATATATATATATATATTACGTGCACAGTTACTTGCTGCTACAGTTTACTTGATGCGTTCACAAATTTGAATTAATTCGTTTGGCTGCTAATTTCAGATAATCCAGCTTGAAAGCTCACAAACTGATCATGAAACGAATGCATATGAAGCACTTTCCAGCTTTTAGCGTCCTGTGTTTGGTGTGTCTCTATCACCCATCACTGTGTGGGAGGTTTCACCTATCCTGACAAAACACGGGTGTAAAAAACGCGAGTCGCAACCTAGGTACGTTACTGATACTGAGCAGGACTAAGCCCTTCCGTTTTCAATGTATTAAGAGTCGAAAAAGGGTATATGTGAATTTATATCCAAACAGCGCAGTGTCCACAAGTTATAAAGCAAACACATTTGAAGTAGGGAGAATGTTCATTTTACGACGTTTCACTCACAGGTGGGGCTTTACCACCCACACCGGAACTATTCCCTTCAGATGGTCTTTTCCGTGTACTTGATAAAGCCCCATTGTGGGATATTAAGTTATCAGGCATCTAGCGCCATTTATTTTAGCAAAATGTGTTACTGACACTCATCTGTAAACATGCTGAAGAGTTTGCATCCTATAATTTTTATTATCTTGCGTCAAAAGGGGCAAGTGCCATAGCCCACAGGGGGTCATAAAACGCCTGGGGAATACGAAGTTTACAATTTAAAGGGACAGTGTATTATCCATTAAAACAAACTCTGGCGTATGCAAGTTTAACCAATGATAAAAAAATATATAATGTTGGGTGTGTTCCAGCGCTTAGAAAGGCAAAAGTCGAGAAAGATAATAAAGCGAGGAGGCAGTGAGGAAGGATGGAGTTGACAGAGAAAAAAAAATAATTGAGGAAGGTGATAGAGGGAGGAAGGAACTGAGGGAGGGAGGGAGAGGAGGAGGAGTTGGGCGAGGAGAGGAGTTAAGGAGAAAGCAAGATCAGGTCTCCCCAGTAGGTTTCTAAAGCCGAGTCGCTTCTTTACTGAACGTGCTGTTGGGGTCCCATTCATGTTGGTACTCAAGCTTGTGTCGCATCACTTATACGCCTAGTTAGTACACTGCTCTCCTTAGGTTAGTGTTTTGTAAAGCTGCTAAGCGGGCTGAGTTGTTAGTGGGTCTTGGCGATTAGAAACTAAAGATACAAGATTGTATTGGACAGAGTAATGTGTGTGTGTGTGTGTGTACTTACTTAATTGTGGTTGCAGGGGTCGATTCATAGCTCCTGGCCCCGTCTCTTCGCTATGTGTGTGTGTGTTAATTAGCTTTTTAAAGTAATCTAGAATGAAATATAGAAAGAATCATTAACGACAGCTGAAGCAGTTAAGTTGGTTCCCTTGTACATAAGTTTTTTTTTTCGACACTCGCATTCAATGTTTTTTTCGGGTAAGAGTAAATTTTTTTTTTTTTTTGGCCGTTCTGTTGACATGAATTATTTCAACATTTTCCATTTGCTTATCCCGTTTACATATTTTTAAAAGTAGCCTCTCTCTCTCTCTCTCTCACAAATACCACAAGACATCAGCTCACAACTCCTAAAATTAGATCAGCTCCAAATTAGGCAAATTCCACTGATGTTTAAGTCATCAACTGTACAAATATAAGAGTGGAGCCAACCATAGTAATCCAATTACCCACCCCCTTCCCCTCCCCCCAGGAGGATCAAAACTATCACCACGGCCTAAAACGGTGTTGAAAATTGTTGAACCTCAAAAATTATTGAAATGGGGCTGAAAATGACTGTAACCGTGTTATAATTTATTGAAATATTGATAAAACTGTTGCAAAATAAATAAATAAATACATGGATGTTATTACTGAAACGTCCAAAAAGGTAAAGCGAAAATAGGGACATTATTATAGTTTTATACACGGGAAATTATTTTTAAATTATTGACAGGGGGAAAAATAGGCCAATATGTATACACAGGAATAATGCGAAAATCAAAATCTGGAAAATGATTTCTTAAATTAAGACGTCGATAATTACTTTTCACCAGCTTAAAATCACTAACCAAGTTTACAATCACTTAACCAAGTTTACAATCACTAGCCAAATTAACAATCACCAGGTTTACGATCACTTACGGAGTGGACTATAACCAGCCAAATTAAAAAAATCACTCATGAATTTGACAAAAAACTAACGGATTTACAAACACTTAGCAAACGTGTCAGTAATATCTGCACCAACAATCACTTGGGTACACAAACGTTCAATTACGAACGTAAGTAACACATTCGATACTTGAAAACATACGTAACAAAAATCCATATAGAATATACCCCGGCCAGAGTAAAGTAGAATATAACCTCCCCCCCTCCTCCACCCCAAAAAAAAAAAAACTGATTAAGCCAAGTTAGATGCCGCCATCTAGCAGGGAAAGTCAACAAATCCGAGATAATTTCCGACTAAATTTAATTAAAAAGGTCGAACGAATTTCGTATATAACATGGAAGATCACCGTAGTAAGGAAACATAATTATGCAAGTCGCTGTTTTATCTCTGCTTATATATATATATATATATATATATATATATATATATATATATATATATATATATATATATATAAATATTAAATATATATAAAATACAATACATATTTTCCCTTTTGTGAAAATTTCCAAGTGAAAAAAAGGTCATTACTAAGAAAATGGAAAGTTAAAAATAAAGCATCATTGTACGTCTATTAACAACACACACAAAACACAAAACACAAGACTTACACCAACCAAAAACCACACACCAGTACTTTTTAAACCATTTTTTTAGTAATGAATATTCATCACTCTTACCGCCCGCCACTCGTTGCGATCGCCCGACCTCGTGTGCGGGGATCACCTCAACCTGATTGAGAATGAAATATGAAGCTCGTGTGGAATCGCATCGCCATCTTCACTGCCCGGCCACTTTGGAATCCGCCACTTGTGCGGACTCACACGATTGTGAGGTGACTCCCAAGTCACTTATGTTTAATCAGTCTGTCAACTGTTCTATGGAACTAATGATCCGGTTCCTCGGATCTAGATCCATCCACCTACTTGAGCCGCCACTCGTTGATGGACTCGCGGTGTGTGTTGATGACCGTAATGAATATGTCAGAGGGGACTCGCCCGGCCGCTCGTGTGGGGGAACTCGCCCGGCCACTCGTGTGCGGGGACTCGCCCGGCCACTCGTGTGGGGGACTCGCCCGGCCACTCGTGTGCGGGGACTCGCCCGGCCACTCGTGTGGGGGAACTCGCCCGGCCACTCGTGTGGGGGGACTCGCCCGGCCACTCGTGTGGGGGGACTCGCCCGGCCACTCGTGTGGGGCCAAGGTAGTGTCAACACATTAGCTGATGACCAAGAGCAATCTGATGCTGTGTCAGTTGATACAGCCGGGTCAGTACAATTTGGTGTCGCGTCGTCAATATCACGATGAGCAAAGAATTCCAGCGCGTGATGACCTTCGCTTCTGAAAAGACGGCGAATGATGGTGAATTAGTTTTTTCTTTGTGTCCCTCTGCTTTCGTAAAGTGTTTTATATATATTAGAGAGTGTGAACAAACGCAGAAAACTTTCACTTCAGTCATTGTCTTGACCTAACTCCGTTGTGTAGATGGAATCTACACACACACAAGAAAATGGGGGGAATCAGCTTCTTAGAAGCAA
Source organism: Cherax destructor (assembly GCA_009830355.1). NCBI lineage: Eukaryota > Metazoa > Arthropoda > Malacostraca > Decapoda > Parastacidae > Cherax > Cherax destructor. The sequence goes on from WNWK01000455.1 coordinate 49,537, forward strand.
AAAAAAAAAAAAAAAAAAAAAAGGGGCTTCTAGGAAAAATACTTACTTTGCACATGCAACAGGAGACACATTTTGAATGTTGAAGGAAACACTTAACACCTTTCGAAACGCTCAGCTAAAGTTTTTCATACGTGTTTTATCTCGACTGACGCATGAAGGGTTCAATCTTCATTTGTTATTTACTTGGCCATTTTTTGAGTCCCATGTCAATTTTGCGCCCCAGTGTGATGAGAGATTCCTCGCACTTGGATATAAAGTCGTACTGCCCACAGTGAAGGGAAAAAACAAACAGGCTCGGAAATTTTTTTTTGTGACAACGTTTCGCTCTATGTGGTTCTTTATCATTACTTATAAAAGCTCTACTCGGAGAGAAACGTTCCCAATTAATGCCGTGTCCTTTCTTCACAATTCGAATTTACGATTTTTTTCCATGTTTACTCCGTTGGTAGACGGGCTAGAAGAAGGAATAAGAACGAAGCAGAGGCTAGAAGAAAGGCTGGAATGGGGGAGGAGAGAGAGGGGGAAAGAGGGAAATAAGACTTGCGAAAGGGAGGAGAGGGAGTAAGGATTAAAGCTAGGGGAGCTAAAGCTTATATCTGAATTTTAAATGAAATATTCATAACACCATGGACGTTGAGGAGCAGAGGTGATATGAATATATAAAGCTATTATGAAGCTATCTCATTTTCTCAATATCCATCCATCTCTCTCTCTCTCTCGCGTAATATATGTATTATTTATATATATACATGTGCCGAATAAGTGAAACTTGCGATTTTGGCTTAAATAGCAATGCTCTTCTTGCCGAATAAGGCAAGCGAAAACTTGTGTATGCAATAATTTCGCAAAAATCATTCTGAACCTAACGAAAAAAATGTTTCATTATGTTTGTTTTTTATTAAATTATTGTAAACTTATCGAAAATATATTTAGTTGGATTAGGCTAAATTAAATTGCGCTTGTTATAATAAGGTTAGGTAAGTTTTCTAAGGTTCTTTTGGTACAAAATTATTCATTTTAATATTAATAGATGAAAAAAATTATATCTTTAATACAAGAATTTTTTTTTAGTAAGGACAATTTTAAATGAGTTCTTGCTAATTGACCAGTTTTACCCATTGGGCACTACATATATAATATACATATATAAATTACATATATATTTATTTAGTAGACTGACTTTTATAAAAACAACACAAGACCCGTTTAACACCGTACTTGCATAACTAAAATTTTCTGTGTACTTGGGACAAAAACTAGTTAACAGGACGCCGTTTTTGGAGAGACGAACGGCACTACTGCCGGAAAACAGTGCCATAGATGTCTCACACATGCCACAGTGTGGCCACAAGATGACACTGTGTACAGCAATACATCTCACTCGGGAGTAAGAAGAGAGAACTTTACGACTCTGGAGACTAGGAATGAGGGAGAAGATGGACACTATACTTGCTGGAGTTTTGGCAAAAAAAAATTTGGGGGGAGTGGGTTAAATGTTGCTGCTGCTGCCGCTGCTACTGTTGCTGCTACTACTACTGCCGTTCCTGCTGCTACTGCTACTGTTGCTGGTCCTACTTCCTCCGGAAGAATTTATAGGAATGATTGTCGCGGGAGTTTCTAAATTCTTGGTCTCTGCTCACTTATATTTCTTTATGCATTGACGGGCCGCTATAGCTAATTAGATTTACCTCAAGGGATATATGAATGTGTATGTATATTTGTGTGTGTATGTGTATGGGTGCATGTATATTTATATGTGCATTATGTGTATACGTATGTATATATGTATGTATATGTGTATGTGTGAATGTGTTTATACATATTTGTGTATATATGTGTATGTTTACTCATGTTTATTTGTGTATGAATATGCATGTGTGTGTATGTGTGAAGATGCTACATGACTATACAGGTTTATACACCTCCGATGGAGACATCTATACAACACTCATTGATAAGTTATAGCGCAATAGTAATACAGAGCTATGTAAAAATATAACACCAAAATGCGTTCAAGAAATTTCTTCCAAAACTTGACTACTCTTACATAAAATAAAAATATGGAAAATTTAAATACAAGATAAAAAAAAAACTTTAATGAATGAGCGTAGACTATGTAATTAACCTATTGATTGAAATTACCTTATCTGAGATCTTCCAGACAAGCTTCGTGTGTGTGTATATATATATACGTAGTATATTCTTGGTAAGACCTCAGTCCATACACACTGGAGTGCTGACAAGCTCCCACTACCCCTCAGACACTGTCGTCTCGCTGGCGTTGGTTACTTGGTTGGCTGGTCAAGTGGACTTCAACACTATCGACTACTCAGATGGTCGTCCAGGCTCCATGTTGCCTGTTTGCCATCACTCATGAATACTTTAAGCCCTAAAATTGGAATTAAAGTATACTCGCAGGGTATATACACTGACATACACCTCTCGGTGTATATATTATGCCTGGCAGTTGGGTCTTTTCAGAGGGGCTGGAGGAAGAAAATGTTCCCACCTCTCAGATGCCAACCAGACATTTAAATTAATTCAAACAAACCTTTATAACTAAACGTAAGTGAAAATGTTACATTTATACAAATCAAACTGCTATAGTTAATTTACTTTAATAATATTGAGGGAGCAATGAAAAACAATGAATATATCAAGAGTGATAAGCAGTCTCAATTACACTCATGCCGTGCAAACACAGACGCAACACACGAAGTAAACAACCTTTCCACATGTTTGTTTAAATCAACAACAGTGTGTGTCAGCTGGAATCTTGATTATCAAGGATACGTCGAAGGCATAACACTGCACAGCGCCGATAGATAATTCTATGCAGTGCCGATGTATATGCATATACAGCGATGACATACGAGTATATAACGCTGATAAATAATAGTAGATAAATAATATATAGCGCCGATTGATAAGATTATACAGAGGTTGTAAATCTGTCTCGGTCCTCTAAATTCTGTGCCATCTAACACAACATTTTTCAATGAGCATTTTTTTTTATTTTCATGAAGAGCTAAACCGTGTAGGGTTATTCAACCGCGAGTAGCGGTAGTGGTGGACGCCCGATTATACTTCGGCTATAGGCGGCCCTCTCCCTCGAGCAGTTAATCTGTTTTGAGCTGTTCACTCAGTAATGGCGTCTTCATTGTTGTTTGGGGTGAGGCGCTCAACCATTCGATTTGTTTATTTAGATTCATCCAGGCCTCTCCATGTGCGCGTGTGTTCATGCATATTTCACAATCAGTGACCTCCTTAGCCACAAGCACCTTAACCTTCCTTGCATTCACGGTCTCTATCTCTATTTCACGCTCTCTCTCTCTCTGTCTCTCTCTCTCCCACTATTTGTTTACCACTTAACTCTTTCACAAGAGTGCGTTTATACCTCACCTTTTCAATCGCCACTTCCCGCTCCTCCCTATTATCCTCGTATATTTAGTTCTTCTGTTTTCAGTCCCTGCGTAATATAAATCTGATGATGAGAAAAAAATGCAATGTAATAAATACTTAAGAATGAGATTCATGCCAGTCTGTTTATCTGGATTATTAATATTGTCTTAAGGGCTTCAATAAATATTTTCAAAGTAGGTAAAATACGACAAGGATGCATATTTTCACACAGTTGAATTTGTAGGTTGAGGTCTGCTGTTCTACCTCTGTATATACCCAAGCCAAACTCTGTTTACTGTATAGTACCACCTAATATGCTACCCTCAGCAGTGGAGATAAAGAGACAGGCTGCTAAACTAGGATTTGTTAGAACTACGTTACGTTCTGCGTAAAGCTTCGTGAAGTCACGAATTGGTAGAGCTGTGCACGAAGCGAAACGTTACATTAGTACAGGCCTGTTCTCTAACATTTCTCACAGGTGTAGTGAGGTTGGTAGCTACGTCTCGCTCTGCCTGGGTTCACATACTTTTTTCCCCTAATTAAATTTTTCAATAGCATAAATAAGAAACAGCAACAAAGACAAGAGCAAAACAAGACCAATAACAATAATAATTAATAATAATGTATTCTCTCCCACAGAAAACTCTCTCTCCCGGATGCGTCAGTGTGCGTGCTCCCCAGTCATGCCTTCTGCAGTAGTAGTAGCAGTTGCCCTTCTCCTACTGCTGGCCAGCCCCCCGCCCGCCCTGGCCAAGCGCTTCGACTGCCAGATGTTCTGTCGCACCACCGGGTTTAATGGCATGGTTGGCGGGTGTCGCTGCTCCTTTACCCTCTTCACCGCCAAGCGCGCAGCCAGGCAAGTCAACTTCCTCTCTCTCTCTGCTTATTAGGAGGTTATTTCCTCCTCTCGAGAATTACTAGGTCACTTTTTGCTTCTCTAAACTACTAGAAAGTAGCCTTCATTTTGCTAGGTGCATCACTTGAGAATCTTTAGACTCACTTCTTCACAATATATACACACCGAGTGGTATCTCGGTGTGCATCAGAGTGTGTATACATCAGAGTATTTATACTCCTTTGTGTATATACACCGAGAGGCCTGTCTTTTATTGTTGATACATCTGCTTGTGATTTGCATAATAAATTCACTGTTTATACTCTACACACATGAAAGTCAAACATGTGATTAGGAAGGCAAGAACATCTCTATGGAGCGTGGCAGACAAAACACCAAAAATCCTTGCCAATCCTACGAATTCGACAGGATTTAGGCGTAAATCCCGTAAAACACTATTGTAACACTAGCGTTCCTTCTGTTCTTACAGAGACCACAACAGCGTGCCTGAAGAGGTTGATCCCTCGCTGGAAGACCCTCAGAAAGACGAAGCCCACTACTTCAGCCTCGCCGGTCTGGTACGATTGGCTCGCGAGACCCACAACAGCATACCCACGGAGGACAGCCAGCAAGACTCCACTGCCGTGGATCACTCGAAAGTTGCTGTTGCAGCCATACCCAAGAACCACCCAGCGCGTCTACTGGTCAGGACTAATGTTAGTTCAGGCACTCAGAAACCCTTCATCAGGCTTGGGCGATCTCCCTCCCAGATGCTGTTAAAACGCAAGGAGTTCGAGCAGGACCTTGATAACGGAGACACAGCCGATTATCTTAGGCTGCCCTACTAGATGTGGATATTTAGCACCAAGAGATGTTTTCATTGCAACTTCATTCATTTCAATTAAATTATTTGTTTTGATTAGTTACAAATCCTGGTACAACAGAGGCCTGAATTATGATGCATAATCAGTAAAGAGAGGTAAAAGTATCCTGTTGCAGACAAGTGTAGAGTGCCTTTCTATTTACTATCAGGTTTTGCACTGTTTCCTACACGTAGAATATATTTTTTTGTCTTAAAACATTTACAAGACACTTAGTGGAAATGTACCTCGTTTTTAGGCCTATAAATATAACATTTGCCATTTAGCCTCACATAATAAATCTGAAAATGCTTTAGGATATTTTGCTTATGGAATATGTTAATAGTTATTCTAATTTTCCTATATTATTCGAAACTAACCTCTGGATACCAACCAACCTAAAAAAAAAAAAAATAAATACACATTCTCGCCATGATATCCAACATTTAATAAAGACACACGACAATGGAAAAGTGATTTTACTTTGCCTTGAAAAGGTTTTTCAGAATTCATATCACAACAGCCAAAAAAATACCTCATTTTTTCGGAAAAAAGTAATCTCATATTAGAGAAAGGCTGTAAGAAAGGGACTCATAATGTAACAGTCTATAGTAATAATATTTTCAAAACTGTTATTAGTATAGATATGACATTTAATTTGATGTTATATATATAATATATATATATATATATATATATATATATATATATATATATATATATATATATATATATATATATATATATAATATATATATATAATATATATATATATATATATATATATATATTAACTAATGCTGTAACACTCGGAGAGATGATTACTACAAAAATTAGCTAGCCCAAGAGAGTCTTTGATTATCCGAGATTTTATACTAGATCTGCTGCTCCCTAATCTTTGATAGTAGAGACAAAGAGGTAAATATTTACTGCTACTTGACGTTAGAAGATTTGAACGTTGTCTCGGCATGCCCAGATAAAGAGCTGTCACGGCTTTGTTTTATTTTTCTTAAGTGTGGTTCAGTATACGTTTTAAAAATTTAAGTTTTCCCGCTAGGTGAGTGTAACTAGAGGAAGGAGGACCAAGCCTCCACAACTAGCGCTGAATGACCTTTACGGGTTTAGCTTTTAAGATATACATGCCCAGCCCTTTTAGGGCAGATATACCATGCCCAGCCCTTTTAGGGCAGGGTAGGTGCCAAAGCTAAAGCTTACTACCATCTGCAGCTCGCAAGACTGCCCTTTTCATCAGCCTCCCTGGGGCGGTTAAGATGGCAGACCAGAGAGAGGCCTAGCTTCTCCCTACGAGCCCCGTGAGGGCGGGGAATGTGGCTAGGCCTGGGGACAATTGGTCCCAGACGATGAGGAGGTACTTTTACCTCCTCCCATGGGAGACATAGGTCTCAGACACTCCCACGACAGGGAGCCAAGGCCGGGTCACCATCTGGAAAAGACCCGGGCCGGGAGAGTACCGGCGAATCTACAACAACAAACGAATATATATATATATATATATATATATATATATATATATATATATATATATATATATATATATATATATATATATAAATATATATATATATATATATATATATATATATATATATAAATATATATATATATATATATATATATATATATATACAGGGGACCCCGGCTAACGAACAAAATTCATTCCAGAAGCCTGTTAAAGTCCCATTACCGAACGAATTTACTCCCTTAAGAAATAATGTCAAGTAGGTTAGTCCATTTCAGACCCCCAAAAATACACTTCCACAAGCACTTACAATATTATACTTACATAATTGTACGATTTCCGGGGTGTTCGTTAGCCGGGGGTCCACTGTATATAACATGAGCACATGGTTACTCAGACAAGGGGTCGATCACCATGCCCAGCCTTTCTAGGGCAGGGTAGGTGCCAAGGCTGGAGCTTGCTACCATCTGCGGCTCGCAAGCCTGTCCTTCCCGTCAGCCTCCTTGGGGCGGGGAAGGTGGCAGACCAGAGGGGCCTAGCAACTATCTACCTACGTGCTTGTGGGCGAATATGGCTAGGCCTGGGACCAGTTGGTCCCGCCGCTGAGGGGTACCCCCTCCCATGGGAGACATAGGTCTCTGCTACTCCCACGCCAGGGAGCCGGAGCCGGGTCGCCATCTGGTAAAGACCCTGGCCGGGATAATTCCCGGTGAATCAACACCTCCTCCTCCTTACTCAGACAAAGAATAATCACACAAAAGTAAACAAATATAAGTTTATTGTAAAAGCTTACCATCTATGTACATCAACAAAAGTAAGGGGAATAACAACAACAGCGTCGCTCGTCTATACAAATCAAGAGTTGAATAACGTTGGGGGGGTTGTCAAGGCTTTTACATTTATCATTAAGCAGCTACGGGAAATAAATACATGAATAAATAATAACAATAAATGATTAGTAATTTCTCTGTCAGCCTGTTATGAGTATTTGTCGTTATACAGGTATATTAATTTATTAAGAGAATATGTTGGCAATCAGATGTGTTCTTCGTCACACACCTGATCAATACCTGGCCACTTGTATTTCGCATTCCCGTGCACTCCACAGTATTTCAATGTGATTAGCTTAATGCATGAAATTAACAACCAAATATAATTAGTAGACTTCAGTGCACAGATTAGAATCATCTTTTTTTTTTTTATTGGACCAAAAATTTTGTGAGATTTTTTTTTTTGGGGGTTGCCTATAAGGACTTGCTTGTCACTGTGTTGTGGACAAAATGTTTCTTGATATAAAAATTCATAAATTAGAAAAGAGATTTCTGTGATGGATATGCGACCGTTGAGCTAATGATGCGGCCAGTAGCGCGATATTCTTATGAAAAAA
>WNWK01000455.1:62500-85000 GCA_009830355.1 Cherax destructor
GTTTCCTTCAGTCATAATCCCACTATAATCCACCTCTCACGTTCCACTTTAATTCTGAACCACAAAACCTCTAAATTTAACTTGTATACCCTCTTTTGCCTTCATTAATCCTTCATTCAGTATTACTACAACTCCCGTTTATTCTCTTCATCTCTCATGCACCTCTCTTTATTCCTTTTCTCCTCCCCATTCAGACTACCCCATGCAGTATCGCTGCAGCCTCATTACTACAAGCCCTTCTAGGAAATTTCTCCCTCTGGGTTTTCCATCGCCAACAGTTTAATAGGTCAGAACTCTGGTCTCGGTTTGTAGACGGTGGCGCGAGCCTTCACAACTCTTGGCGCTGAGTCACCCACATGGGTGTAGCGTCTCTCATAAATAATCATTCAGTCAATGCATAATAATCATTCAGTCAATGCTTAATAATCATTCAGCAAATGCTACTCGAATCTGAGGGATAATCAGCTATTCCCAGCATTTTAGTCCTTTTCTACGACGCGTAAGGTTGCGGTGGAAGGACTTTAAACCCGATTTTTTTCCTCCCATTGGGAATTAAACAGGAAACATGACAAGAATGATAAATGTTAAGAACCTTATGAAAAAGTAAAGCTGGGTATAAGTGTAAATAGAAGTTTGTAAACTTTTCCTGCCATACCAAATGGCCGTTAAACATAAATAGGTGAAAATAACACACACAAAAACACAAAACAATTAGACATTTTTTTTACATGAGCAATGCAATTATATAGGCAGACAAATACTTAGACGGACAAACAATAGCACAGAGGACGAATGACACAAGGACCACTAAACACAAGCACAGGAACGGACGCATGGACGGACATAGCGTATTTACAAGTCGAAGGCAACTGCGAGTGCTGGAAACAAGCGTGGTGTGGGCACGAGAACTGCTTTCCCCCTCCTCCATCACTGGTGCTCCTGATGGGCGAAGGTTGCTACCTGCTCCATCACTGGTGCTCCTGATGGGCGAAGGTTGCTACCTGCTCCATCACTGGTGCTCCTGATGGGCGAAGGTTGCTACCTGCTCCATCACTGGTGCTCCTGATGGGCGAAGGTTGCTACCTGCTCCATCACTGGTGCTCCTGATGGGCGAAGGTTGCTACCTGCTACATCACTGGTGCTCCTGATGGGCGAAGGTTGCTACCTGCTACATCACTGGTGTTCCTGATGGGCGAAGGTTGCTACCTGCTCCATCACTGGTGCTCCTGATGGGCGAAGGTTGCTACCTGCTCCATCACTGGTGCTCCTGATGGGCGAAGGTTGCTACCTGCTCCATCACTGGTGCTCCTGATGGGCGAAGGTTGCTACCTGCTACATCACTGGTGCTCCTGATGGGCGAAGGTTGCTACCTGCTACATCACTGGTGCTCCTGATGGGCGAAGGTTGCTACCTGCTCCATCACTGGTGCTCCTGATGGGCAAAGGTTGCTACCTGCTCCATAACTGGTGCTCCTGATGGGCAAAGGTTGCTACCTGCTCCATCACTGGTGCTCCTGATGGGCGAAGGTTGCTACCTGCTACATCACTGGTGCTCCTGATGGGCGAAGGTTGCTACCTGCTCCATCACTGGTGCTCCTGATGGGCGAAGGTTGCTACCTGCTCCATCACTGGTGCTCCTGATGGAAGAAGGTTGCTACCTGCTACATCACTGGTGCTCCTGATGGGCAAAGGTTGCTACCTGCTCCATCACTGGTGCTCCTGATGGGCGAAGGTTGCTACCTGCTACATCACTGTTGCTCCTGATGGGCGAAGGTTGCTACCTGCTCCATCACTGGTGCTCCTGATGGGCGAAGGTTGCTACCTACTCCGTCACTGGTGTTCCTGATGGGCGAAGGTTGCTACCTACTCCTTCACTGGTGCTCCTGATGGGTGAAGGTTGCTACCTGCTCCATCACTGATGCTCCTGATGGGCAAAGGTTCCTACCTGCTCCATCACTGGGGCCTTTCTGATGGAAGAAGTTCAAAACCCTGCTTCCTCAATGGGGCCATCCTGATGGAAAAAAGGCCGCTTTCTACTCTCTTAATATGGTTTCTGATGGGAAGAGGTCGCTCCCTACTTCCTTCAGTGTGGCTTCGTGATGGAGAAAGGCCGCTGTTCACGTGTCCCACAGGGAACTTATTTCCCAACAAGCAAGACGACAACAACACTGCGAGGCTACCACTAAACTACTCCGTACAACACATGACCGGCGCAGGAACACGTTGGAAGCTCTGGGTATGAGGATGTGGGAACACAAGGATCAGGGTAACAGGAAGCTCAAGAGAAAGATGGAATGAAAATAGAGCTTTGGAAGTTCAGAATGTTGAAAGGCAGGTTCCAAAATCTTACAGAAGAATGAGGGGCTTAAGACTACAACACTGTCATGGAATAGAAATAGACTGGTAGCTGCTGTCTTATTTTGCTGAGAAGTTGAAGCAACATTTACTGGAGGTGGAAACTGTCAAATGATGAGGGAACAAACCACGGTACGGGAGGGGACTGAACTCGCTGGCGGGTTCAATCCCCGCCCGTACCGTGGTTTGTTTGCAATCGTGTCATTACGATTTCTTGAGTGATGAGGGAATAGAAAAACTATGGAAAAGACAGGTGAGATAAAAAATAAAGAATGTGAATCACTCTAACAAAGATATAAGTGCAACGAAAGAAGGGAGAGGGAGAGGGAAAGAGAGAGAGAGGAAGAGAGAGAGGGAGAGAGAGAGAATCGATAACTAAGAGAATTAAAAGGATATGAAACGAGGGTGAGGGTAAACTGGGTAAGAACAAGAATGGGAAATAAACAGGAGAGGAAGAAAGAGGGTTTGCAGCTGAGACCGGGTTGAGGTGGGATGGGAGCGTTGTTTGTGAGAGGGAGGAAGAGGGAGTGGGATAACTGGGATGGAAGCAGAGGTTTGGGGGATAGCAGGTGAGGAAGAGAGGAAGGAAAATGTGTAACGCACCTTTCCTTTAAACTGGAATGGTCGTGAGAAAACTGGTGATGGTTTGAGAAAGGTTGTTCGAAGCTAAGAAGATCTTCCTTTTCGAAGGATGCCGCTATATCCTTCAGCGATGCTGCTTCGTACAATTCTCCATCGTAATCGTTACCGCCGTCAGCTGCCAATCCAACTCCAACTCCTCCAGCACCTCCAGCTCCACCTGCGGTCCCAAACGGACCACTACCAACGGCAAATCCAAAGGGTCCACCAGCCCCGCCTCCAAATCCACCTCCACCAGCCCCGCCTCCAAATCCACCACCACCGCCTCCAATTCCACCTCCACCGGGTCCAAATCCACCTCCACCACCACCGCCTCCAATTCCACCTCCACCGGGTCCAAATCCACCTCCACCACCACCCCCTCCAATTCCACCTCCACCGGGTCCAAATCCACCTCCACCACCACCCCCTCCAATTCCACCTCCACCGGGTCCAAATCCGCCTCCACCGCCTCCAATTCCACCTCCACCGGGTCCAAATCCACCTCCACCACCACCGCCTCCAATTCCACCTCCACCGGGTCCGAATCCACCTCCACCACCACCGCCTCCAATTCCACCTCCACCAGGTCCAAATCCACCTCCACCACCACCGCCTCCAAATCCACCTCCACCGGGTCCGAAACCACCTCCACCACCACCGCCTCCAATTCCACCTCCACCGGGTCCGAAACCACCTCCACCACCACCGCCTCCAATTCCACCTCCACCAGGTCCAAATCCACCTCCACCACCACCACCTCCAAATCCACCTCCACCGGGTCCGAATCCACCTCCACCACCGCCTCCAATTCCACCTCCACCAGGTCCAAATCCACCTCCACCACCACCGCCTCCAAATCCACCTCCACCGACTGGTACAATAATGGGTGGACCCACGATTACACCATCCCCAAATCCTCCTCCTCCACCTCCGAATCCTAATCCTCCTCCTCCACCTCCACCACCACCACCGCCTCCTCCTCCTCCTCCTCCTCCTCCTCCTCCACCACCTCCTCCTCCTCCACCACCTCCTCCTCCACCTCCTCCAGCTACAATAACGGCGAGAGGAGATAGGAATCCAAGTCCAGCCAGTCCGGCTAATCCAGCCAGTCCGGCTAATCCAGCCAGTCCGGCAATCCACAACATTTCGGATACCTGCCATAATATGGTTTTTATAGAAGAGCTTCAACAAACATTATATACTGAATAAACTGTAGTAAATTTAGAATCATTATTGGTTAATTAAAATATTCTTAAATATAGACAGAGTGGACAGAATAAAAGAGGAATAATTGACAGATAAAGGAAGACGTGAAGGAGGTGGAAAGTTGTGAAGAACAGCAACACTGAAGTGTTGGAGTGTTGAGGTGTTGCTGTCGTGTTGGTGGTGGTTGTGTTGTGTGGTGTTGCTGTCGTGTTGGTGAAGGCTGTGTTGTGTGGTGTTGCTGTCGTGTTGGAGATGGTTGTGTTGTGTGGCGTTGCTGTCGTGTTGGTGATGGTTGTGTTGTGTGGTGTTGCTGTCGTGTTGGTGAAGGCTGTGTTGTGTGGTGTTGCTGTCGTGTTGGTGAAGGCTGTGTTGTGTGGCGTTGCTGTCGTGTTGGAGATGGTTGTGTTGTGTGGCGTTGCTGTCGTGTTGGAGATGGTTGTGTTGTGTGGTGTTGCTGTCGTGTTGGAGATGGTTGTGTTGTGTGGCGTTGCTGTCGTGTTGGAGATGGTTGTGTCGTGTGGCGTTTCTGTCGTGTTGGAGATGGTTGTGTTGTGTGGCGTTGCTGTCGTGTTGGAGATGGTTGTGTTGTGTGGCGTTGCTGTCGTGTTGGAGATGGTTGTGTTGTGTGGCGTTGCTGTCGTGTTGGAGATGGTTGTGTTGTGTGGCGTTGCTGTCGTGTTGGAGATGGTTGTGTTGTGTGGCGTTGCTGTCGTGTTGGAGATAGTTGTGTTGTGTGGCGTTGCTGTCGTGTTGGAGATGGTTGTGTTGTGTGGCGTTGCTGTCGTGTTGGAGATGGTTGTGTCGTGTGGCGTTGCTGTCGTGTTGGAGATGGTTGTGTTGTGTGGCGTTGCTGTCGTGTTGGAGATGGTTGTGTTGTGTGGCGTTGCTGTCGTGTTGGAGATGGTAAGGACAATTACAGAAGAAGGAAGATATGACAGTCACCACACACACACACACACACACACACACACACACACACACACACACACACACACAGTGGTCCTCAAGGACCATGCTGAAGTATGTGACAGACACCACACACACACAGTGGTCCTCGACTGCCATACTACAGCATCCATTTAATAGGTATTGTTTATTCATTCAGTTTTAAAAAAAACATTGTGGGAGTTTAAGACAGGTATTTAGTGTTAATTACGGGAGCAAAGAGACGTCTACATTACTGCCATATGAACTCTCATTGAAGAAATGTTTAAAAATGTTTAAATGTGGAGTTAAATCCTTAAATGAGTGACACACATGGGCAACACTTAAACATCATTATTTTCGAAACTTTTCTCCTGCGCAGAAAACTTCTTCAGTGGAATAAAGGCGATTACATTACTGAAGATAGTAGAAAACGTGTAGAGGTTATTTTGAGGTAGTTATCCCTCAGCCTTGATAAAATGTGCTCACTCTCCTTTATCCTTAAATAGAGACATAATGCCAGAGACAGATATTGGAACTAGAAGTGAAGCATAGCAGTTGGAGATGGTGTCACAGGTGAGCGGGGCCCACTAGTGGAAGTAGAACATGATAAACAATTGTCAGCCTCTGCTTTAGGAGGAAGGGACTGATCTACTTCTATGAAGGGACTGATGATCTCAAACTTACCTTTTCACATCGTCTAATATCTCCGCTGCTATAGTCGCTTGTCTTTTGAACTGAGGAAGCCTGCTGCGCAGACGAAACATTTCGGCAATTAAGATACCCATGTGCGTCGCATATTGCATACCCAGCAACTTGTAGATATTGTTTACCATTTATAACATAATCAAGACCAGTATTCCTAAGTTGTTGCAACTGTTATATTTTATTAACTTCAAGGTTAACACACAGACTGGTGTAGCAACACTGCAAGTGTAACACAGACTGGTGTAGCAACACTGCAAGTGTAACGCAGACTGGTGTAGCAACACTGCAAGTGTAACGCAGACTGGTGTAGCAACACTGCAAGTGTAACACAGACTGGTGTAGCAACACTACAAGTGTAACACAAACTGGTGTAGCAACACTACAAGTGTAACACAAACTGGTGTAGCAACACTGCAAGTGTAACACAGACTGGTGTAGCAACACTACAAGTGTAACACAGACTGGTGTAGCAACACTACAAGTGTAACACAGACTGGTGTAGCAACACTACAAGTGTAACACAGACTGGTGTAGCAACACTACAAGTGTAACACAGACTGGTGTAGCAACACTGCAAGTGTAACACAGACTGGTGTAGCAACACTACAAGTGTAACACAGACTGGTGTAGCAACACTACAAGTGTAACACAGACTGGTGTAGCAACACTACAAGTGTAACACAGACTGGTGTAGCACAAATGGCAGGAAGGCAGAGACGACTAAAGAGATACTAAGTCTGAAGATGAAGATAATAACATTTATGTGTAATACTAGTCTTTAATTAATGGTCCCGTGAACGTCTAATTAAAATAGTCAAGGTGACAGAGACTGAAATTTAAGAATAATTAATTTCATGCAATATTTTACTAATTAAAAATATTAACAAATTAAAACAAAAGAAATTTTTATTTAGCATCAGAAATTTATTGTGTTTATTTAGGGAAGCAGTTATTTTACACAACTTTAAATCTACTGTTTATTGGGATAATGTAAAATGGAAATGTCACCTAAAAGAGCAGAAAATATTACCTCTGGAATGAAGACTAAAAAGTCACAGTACAGAGGCTGGAATAATTAATAGAAAACTCTCAAATATGAGAGAGGAACGTCAGGATAACGTTCCGAGACGGACAGGAACCTCATCCTAACGTTCCTGTCCCAACTGAGAGTTTTTGTTTAATTGTCTTTGGGATACCCTCATAGGTATCATCTAAACATTCACTATATAGTGTATTTTTTTTTTTATAAATGGGGTTATAAAACCTAGCTGGTGTTTAACCACAGAATGGGTCGTTATCTGAGTGTTAAGAGACTACGCTTCCTGTCTATATACGCTGAGAGTTTGCATTAATCCCTATTTTAGGGATTAATGTATTCTCGACTGTTGGTGTGCAGGTTAAACGCAGCCTTAATGACCTTCAGTATATTCGATAGACTTTAAATCTAATTAACTAACGAACCAAAGGTACTAATATCGTTTATATATATTAGGTTTAACCTTATGAAATATGCTATCTAGTTTATATAGTATTCCTCCACCCTCTCTCTCTCTCTCTCTCTTTCTCTATCTTGTATTTTGTATTCTGGTTGTTTCAATGAGTCAACCAAGACCGGTTGACTCATTGAAACTTGGTCAACCACTATAATAGGATGACACACCAAGCTAAGGTGTCCCACTAAGGCAAGGTGACCCATTAAGGTAAGGTAGCCACCAAGGTACAGTACCTGGTGGTACTGTACACAGATATCCCTCACAAAGTATACACTTACGACGACGTATTAGCTTCGACTAGGTTCTGTCTCTTTAAACAGGTTCTGTCGTCCTTTCCTAAAAGTGTCAATAGTCCGTCCTTTCTCTCTTATAAGTGGTCATGGTTTTTAGTTTATCTCTAAGCAATGTTCATTGTCCCTAATGCTCTCTAAACATTGTCCACGGTTCCTACTTTAGTGTTAATCGTGTCCCTACGTACTGTCCACAGTGTCCGTGGTCTCTAAGCGTTATTTAACGTGAATTTTTAGATCCAGTTTCCTCTGTACCGTATTCCTGTTCTCTACACGGCAACTTTAGGTGCCTAAATGTTTTGGTGATCCTCAGTATACGGTCTTACCTCGTAAACTTCTGGTTCGGAAGAGGAGGAGGCGCCAAAGTTACAGGGTCCGACAGCACAGCCGCGGGCCTGGTCTTGTGCTTCCAGCATCCTGGCAGCCAACTCAATTCCCTGTCGAGCCTGGCTTGTCCAGTCAGACAACCGGTTGGCATAGGTGCTCATCGCCTCACTCCACCTGCAGGCGATGCACAGTTAGGTAGCGTTCTTGTCTCGCAATTCACGAAAGGAGGGTCGAGCCGCCACTGCTTCTAGCTCTTCGTGAAAAGCAATATAGGTTACCTAATTTGACCAACAAAATTATGGGATGGGTGAAAGGGCGTACTGCCATGGAGTATAAACACAATACATTGTTTATCATGGCGAATGTGGCACTATCTCACGATTCTCATTTAGAACGTCTATAAGAATAATTTATTTACAAAATAATGAAATATAATTTTTACGCTATATAATAATAAATATCTAAATAATATCATGTGAGTGAAACATACATGCAGAGAGTGTCTCATCCTGTCTATGGCTCCAGGTAACCTGCTGCCATTGTTAACCAAGTAGTAAATAGGTACCTTGGTACCTATTTACTGCTCTTGTGGTTGTCATTCTTAGCAGAGGACAAATTCTGATAATGTAGACGGAAGACCACGAGCATGGTTCTCCTGTACAGTAAATAGGCAATCAAGTGTTTATTTTTTGTCAAGACGCATTCCTCTCACCTGGAGTAAGATTCAGGGTACTTGACGTTCACGTAATGTTTGCGGCTGCCCATCCACCTGCCGATGCGATCAGCAAAGCCACTGACGGCGTTGCTGATGGGCGCTACGAGGTAGTTGTTGACGGGACGCACGAAGTAATTTCTGAAAGGATCGGAGACGAGGTCCATCGTCGACCTCCACATGTCGTCGATAGTCCGAGCTGTTGCCTGTGTGTGAGGAATTACTTAGTGAATTTGGTGAGAGTGTGTGGGGGAGAGCTTCTACAGGAGGTGGGAATGATGGCAGTCACATCTTGATCACAAAAGTCCAACCCGATTAAGCATTTCCCGCCGGTGTATGTTGTCAGAACACCGACTCTACTTTTTAAAAACATCTGAAATCTTCCTGTTGAAAGTGTGTTAGCTCAGTGCTGGACCTGCTACGTGTCAGAACCAAGGTTCGAGTCCCAGTCTATTCTTCTCTTTACTCCCTGATAATCGTTTATTACGACTTATCTTGAGTTTATGGATTTCTAGGAACCTACCCTTGATCATAAGCTCTTCACCTCAAGGTAAAGAGCTTATGATCCAAGGACATAGGAGCTATTCACCCCTTCCTTGGATCGAAGCTGATTGCCCATTATTCCCAAGCGCTGTATGACCTCTACGACTCACACATTCCATTTATATGTTTTTTTCCAAACCAAATTTAAAAAATTCAAATTCTCCACTAAATTTAGATATATGGTTAAACGAAAAATTTAAAGTAAATTGCCCAACCTTATATTTTATAAAGAATCTTCCCGTGATTATAATTATAAATCCACTCGTCCAGCACCACTTCACTAGCTTAAACCCATCTATACATATTCCATTTGTTCACCGTCTATTACATACCAAATCTGAAAGTCACTAACCTCGTCACTGATCTCGGTGAAGAAGCCTCTCAGCACCTTGTGGAACTGGACTGCTTCCCTGCCCTCGAACATATCCTGGAAGGAGTCAAGGAGGAGCGTCATGTACATCTGTAACTCAAGGTCTTCTCTGTACGCTCCCAGCAGACTGTCTACGTAAGCCACAGTCTGATGAAGCGCCTTGTTCTTGATAATGGGTTTCACCGCCTCCTTCAGAAGCTTCATGGCTACAGCCAACTGCTTCTTTTCCATCTTGAAGGGCAGGTTAATGGGTATATTGGACACTAGGAACTCTTCTTCGGGAGTCAGTTCGCTGGTGGTGTTGGCCTCGAGGTAGGTTGGCTCGAAGCTCTCCTGTGTTGTATCGGCTTCTGTTTCTTTGTAGGGGTTTGTGTCAGTTAGTGCGGGGTTGAGGGCCTGCCAGGGGCTTCCCGGTTCTGAGGCCGACGCGCAGACGCCCATGAACACTAGCGCGCTTACTAGCGCCAGCAGTCTCCTCTGTGGAGAGACAGAGATGTCCGTTAATAGTGATGAATATTTGTGGTTATATGACAAAATTAATCCCAGAATGAGTCTTACAGAGACGACTGAGGTGGGAAATTATAGGACAAAACTAATCCCAGAATCAGTCTTACAGAGACGAGTGAGGTAAGAAATTATTATTTTTATTATATTCAGAAACTTGTACCAAACCTATATACAGGACCAACATAGTCTCCTGAAGGGGATTTATTGTTTTCACATTTTGCCTCTATAAGCGATTATATTCTCAACATTTTATCTTCATTTTAGCCTATTCTTTTATATGTTACTTACGGAATATAAACACTGGCTAGTCCCCACTTTTTAACTTTCAAATTTCACACTCATTATAGTCGAAGAATGAGAGGCAGATCTTGTTTCTACAGGACTTACAGAAAAATTCGCTCTAATGGGAATTTTAGCGTGATACGGATACAGTTACTGGACTCATAGAAGTTCTTAGCGAAAGAACCTTAAACCAAACTTTCCCACAAAGAGAATCGTTGCGAAGATGAAACACGACGCTCTTTTCAACTCCAAGGTCAGACGAACCTCGAGGAACATTAATTCAGATTAATTGTATGCACAGATAACCAACACTTAGGAGAAAGTAAGCTATGACGACGTTTCGGTCCGACTTGGACCACTGACTAGTCAATGGTCCACGTCGGTCATTGGTCCATAAGCTTGTCCTCTGTGCGGATTATTTGTGTATTGTTCCAGTCACGGTATTGTTCCAGTCATGGTATTTGTGACATTTTGTTCTTAAATTATATGAACTACGAAGGTCGTGTGGAAATGGTGGAACTCGATCCTCCGACCGCCAGTCACGAGGGACAGACTCCTCACCTATCATCAGCACGTTGTCTGACCTCGAGGGACAGTGGAGCATCATAAGAAAGTCACACAGTGAGAAGCGCAAAGACGTGGTGGAGGCTCGATCCTTCGTCTGCGCTTCCCATGTGCACTCACCTTGAGAAAGGGAAGATCAGAGGAGCAAATGGAGAATGGTAAAAAAAAGTTTATCCTCTTGTAACCATTTTAATTCCACCCCCCCCCCCCCAAAAAAAAAAGAGGCTGACGTAAATTGTAGGTCCTCCCACAGGATGCGACCCACAACAGTTAACTAACTCCCAGGTATCTGTTTACTAATAAGGTGTCCCGTAGCTCGGTTGCTAGCGCACTCAGCTCACACATTGAGGTCCGTGGTTCGATCCCCGGCACGGATGGAAACATTAAGACGCCTTTCCTTAAGACACCTGCTGTCCCTGTTCACCTATCAGTAAAATAGGTACCTGGGTGTTAGTCGACTGGTGTGGGTCGCATCCTGGGGATAAAATTTACCAAATTTGCCAGAAGTGCTCTGCACAACTAGTGGCTTCCTATATAGTAGTATGTCACTGATGTCAGCTACGTCTGTATAAGATGTATCATGTACATGTAGAAGATTATTATTATTATTATTATTATTGGTGTTGAATTATTATTGGTGTTGAATTTGTCCATTCAACCCTCCTCGTCATTGGGTTCGACCCCACGTCCTCTCGGGTGTGAGACAAGCACACTAACCATTTCTCTACAAGGATTTAAATAACTTTAGAGCACGTTGTCTTTTTCGTTTAAAATGCCTCAATGTGCCAAAGTTTATGGAAAACTTAATAAACATCAGTCATATATGTATATATATATATATATATATATATATATATATATATATATATATATATATATATATATATATATATATATAAAGCTCTCGCTTCACACGGGCGAGCGTCCGGGTTCGATTCTCGGCGAGGGTAGAAACATTGGGCGTGTTTCTTTACACTGGTTATCTATGTTCACCCATCAGTAAAATGTTTACCTGGGTGTTAGTGGACTGGTGTGGGTCGCATCCTGGGACAAAACTGACCTAATTTGCCGAAATGCTCTACATAACAAGCGGCTTTATATATAGTAGTATATGTCAGTGATGTCACCTAGGCCTGTATACCATGTACAAAATGCCCTGCATACTAGGGGCTTTTGGCATGTACACCTCATGTAATCTCAATAACCAAATGTAATTCTTTGTATCATGTCCAAATAAAAATATTATTATTATTATTATTATTATTATTATTATAAAGATATTATATGTACTATTATTGTATTATATATTTTACCGTATTATATGTAGAGATTGCCCTGCAAATTTTTCATTGAACAATTTTCTATGACTGCCTTGCGAAAAGTAAAAGAAAACGACGTAAGCCAATTCTTTTAGGTAAGGTTAAATTATATTAAATCTTTGGCTTGGTTGACTACAGTATATTTGACTGGTGATTAACTAACTTATATTGTGATTTAAATCATTAAACATTAACAGATATACATAAAATGTTTATATATTATACATTAAAAGTTTAAGCATATTTGGGAGACAAATGAAGATTTAGAACAACAACAAATGGTCAGTAAGTTTATGTAGATAAGATTTTTTTCGGATTTTTAACCTCGGAAGGTTAGTCACCCAAAATAACCCAAGAAAGGCAGTGCGTCATCGAGTGGACTGTCTGTCTAATTTCCATTGTGGTCCTCAAACTTGCCCCATCCAGGATGCGACCCACACCAGTCGACTAACACCCAGGTACCTACTTGCTTGCTAGGTGAACGGGACAACAGGTGTAAGGAAACACGCCCAATGTTTCTACCTTTTCCGGGGATCGAACCACAGACACTCAGCATTTGAAGCGAGAGCGTTGCCTAACAGGCCACGGGTCACCCCTAAGTTCCATCGGTCCACATAAATACAATTATCATACTTAGTAATATACGTGTAACTTACTTAACATAACCCAAAAAAGTTAGACAAAGTGACTTATTTCCATTGGGATCCTTGGTTAAAGGATCAATTATTTTAAATCAGGAACGTAAAACGGAGTAGACTAACTGATGATTCGTAATAGTAATTATTGTATAGCGTAGGTCATGTTAGGTTTGGCGAGTAATCAGATGTGTTATCACGAGGACATTGTCTCGAGGGAGTCTTGGTAATTAATGATTTCGTTAGGATTGTTAATCCGGAGAGTTAGCAACCCAGGGTAACCTAATGCAGTGCGTCATCAGGGACTGTCTGTTTTATTTCCATTGGGTCCTTTAATCTTCCCCCTCCCCCTCAGGATGCGACCCACAACAGTGGACTTACACCCCTCCAAGATCCTACTTATTATGTGAGCAGGGGCAGCAGGTGTAAGGAAACACGCTCAAAAGTTCTCCCCAGCCGGGGATCGATCCCAGTCCCTCACTGTGGACTAAAGACACTGTCAACTGAGCCACGAACACCTGTTTCAGGAAACACTTGTCCTGTTTCCTGACAAACCTCACCTAACCTAACCACGAGCTTCATATTCCTGTAAGATCCCTCGACCACGCACATCACTGCCAGGATGCTGGCAACAATGTCTCGCATCCGGGAGAATTTCTGGGCTCTGCTTCTGCTGAAACAGCAGCAATAGAGAAAGTGGGTCATCCCTGGCGCAGGCCACCTTCCAGAAGGCTGTCAACCGCATGCCGATATCTGCGGCACCGTTATCTCGTTTTAATTTATTTAACCTTTAGTCCCTTGGATTGGTTGGTAGCGCACTCCGCCAACATACTGAGTGTCCGTGGTTCAATTCCCGGCATGGGCGGAAACGTTGGGCAGTTTTCCTGTTGTAGGTTGCATCCTGGGGGACAAGATTAAAGGACACCCAATGGGAAACAGACAGTCCTTGGTTATACTGGGTAGTTAAAAATCCGAACAAAATCTTGTATTATCTCTTTACCAGTGAGTAAACTGTGTGTTACTCTTCAATGGAGGGGAAAAGTGGGAGTTCAGTAAATATTTCAGTATAGTTTGAGTTGCCCAACATTCAGCGGTAGGGCGTTCAGCTCGTAACCCAAAGGATTTGGGTTCGATTGTGGGAGAGGTGAGACGCGTAGGCAAGTCTCTTAACACCTAAGGCCCCTATTCACCTAGCAGTAAACAGATACCTAATAGGAGTCAGTCAGCTGGTGTGGGTAACAATGAAAGAAAAGATTGTTTGAATTATCTTGGGTTTATTAACCCTCTAGAATTAATAATCAAAACAAAAAATAATCTTCATTTTCTATAGAGTTTAGTACTGCTGTTCAAGAGCCAAGTTTGTATACACACTTAGTTATGTTTGCAGGGGTTGAGCCACAGCTCGTGACCCCACCTCTTAATAGTATGTGTGTGTGTGTGTATTCACCTAGTTGTGGTTTCAGGGGTCGATTCATAGCTCCTGGCCCCGCCTCTTCACTGGCCGCTACTGGGTCACTCTCCCTGTGCCATGAGCTTTATCATACCTCTTCTTAAAGCTATGAATGGATCCTGTCTCCACTACATCGCTTGTGTGTGTGTGTGTGTGTGTGTGTGTGTGTGTGTGTGTCTGCGCGCTCGAGTGCATACATATATGCCTTTGAATGCGTGAGCAAACGCAGTATATCCGAAAAGTAGTGTTTGAACTGTAAAAGGCAAAAAGCAAGAATCTTTAAAGTTACTAAGCATCCATCTCACAAGGTTCTCATCGTCATGTGAAATAACCGGAAAACGTTTTAGCTACCCAGAGAAAGTCCCGAGAAAGTTCCATGCCATTAACGGAAGAGAAAGTGAGTAACTGTACAGACGAACAAAAACTCTCAGCCGGAGGCCACGGGAAAAGAGGATGTGGGAGGAAGCCAACGAAAGACTCGCTTCTCTACCCCTTCTATTATTCATTATCACTCTTTATTCTATTCTATTATCCCACCACATTCCTCAAGGTAGCTTTCTCCTCCAGCCAGAGAGAAGGCCTTAAGCAAGGGGTCTGACAGCGTATAATGCTAACAAGACATGAGTGATCCTGCGTTATTTAACCAGGTAGAAAGTTAGATCCGGTACGCGAGCGTTTGCTCCACCACAGAGCGTCATCCTCTTGACAGAGATCCGCCCAATAGGATACCTTCTCTTGATGAACACAACGCCGCCATTTTCCTTGATCTAGAAGAACAGTTGCCGGAGACATTGCGTAGCGGTGCTGCTTGGCTTTGTCGGAACGAGAGCGGAAAACGCAGAAGCGATGAGAAAAAACAAGAAACGCGTGACACCAGAGTAAAAATGGGGTAGAATTTTGGGAGAAGGACAAGAAACTGAGCAGTAAAGAAGAAAAAGATTTAAATTCGAATTAATTCCAGAGGGTTAATAACTAGATTAACCCTAGAAGGATAAACAGTGTGGCTTCGATAGGAGTTCTTACATCCTTCCCCAGGACACAACACACAACAACAACCTACCAGTTCCTAGGGTGAGAAATGAGGGATTTGAGAAGAACTTCTCAAGCATGGGTCAGAAGACCTTCTGCAGTGGCCTCCATTCTTATTTACGATGAACAGGCCAGCAAGTACTAAAAGACTTACCCAGAGGAAAAAAAAAGTGATATATGCATATTATACACTATATGCAGATATCATGACAGGCATAAGTTCATGAAAGCTCTTGGGAAGCGACCCACTGCACTTCCGCGTGTAGTTGTGTATTTCCTTTCACGACCAAATAGTCTCTCTTGAGACTAAAATAGCAAGTCATTTTTGACAGTTCATTCTTCATAAATTTCTAACTTACAATTGCTCAAGTAATCTACAAGCGGAAGCCGCTGTCAAAAAATATATATAATTTGCGGGTGATATTTTAACGGGTGATATTTTAATGTACTACAAGACTTGCTGTTACTAGTATTATCGTCCACTGGAACTTCTGCTGACCAATGGTATCCCGGGAAGGGTGAGGGAAAATTTTCGTATATAGTATCAGTGTTTTACTAGGAAAAACACTTATGTCGGAGCGTGCATGTCAGCGCCATCTATGATTTCGGTCCTTTACCCAGGGGGTGATTCGCCTGGTAATATTTGTTGACCTTTGTCCTGCAATATCCTCTTGAACTCTTTTATTTATAACAATTATGTTTGATTTTTTTTTGGTCTATATTAGGTTACTAGTAATGATTTTGCTTTTGCCCAGATTCACGTAATCTGTTGTTACTCTTTTAAGGTCTTCAGCCGTTGTTTTTCTTTTAGTGTATTTCAGGTTAACTTGTCTGTGTCTCTTCTTAGCCTACAGGTTTGACGTGAGTCAAACAAACCCTGCGGGTAGAGACAATTCGATTCACTGGTGCCCGTGACTTCACTTTCATTCGTCTTCTGGGATCAATAACAATTGGACCTACGCAGAGACTTTTTGAAACATTGACTGACCATCTGGACATCCATACCATCCTTGACCCACTGAATGTGTCAAGTTCTGTGACCACCCGGCTGTCTCTCGTCCAGCGGTCTTTTCTGACAGGCCCATTAACCATCTTCTCCGGGATTACCTCGTTATTAAAGGCGTCCAGACTAATATATTTTTATCATCTTTTCCCTTACAGAGAACAAGGGTCTCCAATATGGTCGATTTTTCTTGACTCAGGCATAATTCATGGAGGGAACTTCCCTCCTCCGCGCCTCAAGCGGACGCTCATAGTTATAAATAATGGGACAACCATACATCCTAATAATAAAAATTCGAGGCATGCCGTGTGGTTCATTGATGAGGCTACCAATTATAACTTCTCGTCATTACTAAGCAACATCCCTTTATACATCCCAACAGTCCTGTTTACGGTTCCAAAGCCCCGTTTTCCTGCGGTTACAGTCCTGCTGCTATGATTTGTTTCCTAATTTTGGTCTCCCGTTATTGTTTCCCCGAGTCCCGTTCCTTATTTCAGGATCTCATTCCTGTATTGTGCGTCCTGCATATAGAGTCCCATACATACATTAAAAGGATCCCGTTCTTCCACAGTCCTGTTCCTGCCATCATTTCTGTCTCAGATTTCTTAGAATATCCTTTTCCTCCCTCTAAAATTTCCTCTGGGCTCTCGTTCTTGTCTCCATCATAACGGAACAAGAACTTGTGCATCTGACGTAATATAAACTTGAGCATCAACAGTGACAGATGAGGTTTCGCCCTAAGGCGAAACGTCGTCAAGTATGAATTTAGGGCTAAACGTTTTCTCATGCAACAGCTTTCTCGTAGTCGAGTTGTATACTCCTCGTTGGTCGACGACTTGACATTAACTACACGCATCAAGTTTTTAGCTACATTAAACAACGGAACGGAGTTTGTAAATGTATTCCAGCAGTCCCGTCTTCTAAATAAAACTCTTAACTTTTCTAAGAATATATTCACCTGCATTTGCGTAACTGTCGTACCTTGTATAATAGTTATAACATGAACTAGCCATGTTTCCCCTGTTATATTTCATGACGCAGAATGGGTTGCGTACATAAAGTAATGAAATCAGTCAGTCTGAACTGGGGAAACTTCAGTGGAGTTGAAGCAGAAAGGTGGCGAGTTATTAACGGGGGAGCGTGGAGAGGTGAGCTGGGAAGGGGGTCGCATACTGGTGCCTACGGCAGTGTGTCGGTAGGTAACCGCCTAGGTGTGGCTTCAGCAGCGTCTGGAATATGTGGGTCATGTCCCCTAGTTCGTGGTTGATTCAACCCTCACCCCCCAAATACTTCACCCATAGATTCCCACCAGGGAATCACGGGAGCGGAACACGTTGAGGATGAGGATCTAAAAACATCTGTGTTTGACTAATTTACACCAACATACACTTTGATCCGTAACTTGTTTAGTGGGCTAGCGGTTTTTGCCTGTGGTTAAGGCAGTGGAGGAAGCGCTTTCTCTGACGGAAGAGCGTGTTAATGTCTGGTGTCAGCTGCAACTCGTGGTGGCGCTCACCTCATGAACTGCAGCAGCTGCGTAATTCTTCTTCCTGTTTGGGTCGAGACACAGCTATGTTGCATGTATCACTGACATACCCAGAATAATCTACACACTTTTATGAATAAAATAATAGTTGTAAAATCGTGCAACCACAAGTGTCTCATTCTTTAACTTGTCGGTTTATTAAATCATTTATATCACAACCCTTATTAAGTTTGTTGGGTTTAAGGGCCATTGACTGTACGAGAGTCGTTGAGGAGCATTGCACCAGGGTACTAACATTAAATATACGGCAAGTTTATGCCTTAATACAGAGAATAAATTATTACTGCATAAACACTGATGGATACAAATCTCTCGGTGTAGTATATATACACCAATGCATACATTCCGCTTTCTTGAAAGTGACTACATCGTATTTTAGCTAAAAAATAAAGTATGTCAGAAAATGGATCCAACTACTCTGAAACGTCGAAATATGCATATTCAATCTACGTTAATATATAAACACGTATTAAATTGTAAGGTTATTACAAATTTCAGACTCCTGGTTATGCACATTCAGGGGGGAAGATTATTCTTCATACGCTCAAGTGTTAATTATTATCTTCAAAGGGAAACACTAAAATCATGAAAGGAATTCGCCAGCAACGAAGGTTTAGATGCGATGATTATTTTAAGCCTTAAATCCGTGAAGGTTATTCAGAGCAAAGTGCTGGAGGTTCGATCCTCTGCTCGACCATTGTGAAACAAACGAGGTACTCTTGCAACCTTGTGAGGGTCAGTGACCGCTGAGTCCACACATTGCTGGGCATGTTGCCATCATGGGAGGAGCCTCGACCAGAGGTATGTCTCGAACTGGATGTGGGTTGTTCACCTTGGCAGTGAACCAAGACCCTGCTGGCCTCGTAACATGTGTGTCATGAGGTCTCTAGGTGTGGGTCAGAGACCAACAGGTGTGGGTCAGGGAGGTGTGGCGCTCGACCTGGTTCCTACCCAGTCTGCTAAACCAACGTTACCGTCTGTTATTTAGCAAAATTAGATACATCTGTAGTGTGCTGCTACCTTATTCGATGCGACAGTCACACTGAGAGCAAAACCTATCTGTTTTCCCATAATATTCCATCACGCGGGATGGATCAAATATTTAGTGTTAAGATCTGTCAGCCTGAGCTGCAAGACTTCAGCAGGGCGATGAGGATATAGTCAAATATTCCATTAAAGGTTCATCAACTAAGGGAGCTTCGAAGGTTTCGCCCCAGCAAAGCTGGAGTTACTATTACATGGGAGTTAAGCTGATGTGTGAGGTGCGGGGAACAGGCAGCACTATATCCCAACCTCAGGAATGAGGCCAAACCCCCAGTGAACTAACGGTGTTCTTTTAACTATTATGTAAATATTGGGTGAGTCGCTTCGTTACGCTAACATTACGGGTTTAACGAGTCGCTGTGACTTCTAATAAGCGAGGCTGGATGCGTGTGAAGTAATGGGTGTAATTAAATAACTTTTCAATAGACTAAAACATTTAATTATACATAAAAATACATGATTAAAATTAAATAAAATTGATCGTGGAATTAAAATTCCAGATAATAATAAGAGTGAACTAGTGTAAGCCATAATGCACAGAGAGCTTCATGAGTAATATTTTACGATAGATTTTGTAATGTTTAAAGATGCTGCTGTGACCCGGTGATTACCTAAACCCAAACAGTCTGACTGATCAAAAACCGGGAGGCTATTAGTTGACAAAGATTTTAAAGCTTCATATAAATAAAAAAATGTAAATTCAATTAACTTTTATTAAAAGCAAATAAGAAAAACCCATTAAAAGAAAAAAATAATATTAAATCTCGCCATGAATCATGTAATGGTTTATAACTGTTCAACACACACCTGCCTTCTCACTATTGCTAATAACATTTTTTTTACCTCATCAATTTAAATCGTCGTTGATATCTTCAAAACAACGTCAGCTCCTTCATGATATTATGTCGTGCCGTATAGGTAAAAACGTGCTATTTTGGTTTAAATAGCAACTCACTTCTTGCCGAGTAAGGCAAGCGAAAATTTGTGTATGCAGTAATTTCGCAAAAAACATTCTGTACCTAACGAAAAAAATATGTTTCATTGTGTTTGTTTATTATTGAATTATTGTAAACTTATCTAAAATATGTTTAGTTGGATTAGGCTAAATTAAATTACACTTGTTATATTAAGGCTAGGTAAGTTCTCTAAGGTTCTTTTGGTACAAAATTATTAATTTTTTCATTAACATAAATGAAAAATATATTTTTAAACGTGAAAGAGAAAAGTTTAGAATGGACTTAAATTTAAATGAGTTCTTGCTAATTGACCAGTTTTGCATATTCTGCACGATATATGTATATATATACAATGGACCCCCAAGTAACGAACAAACTTCATTCCAGAAGCTTGCTCAAGTGCCATTACCGAACGAATTTACTTCCTTAAGAAATAATGTTAAGTAGGTTAGTCCATTTCAGACCCCAAAAATACACTTACAAAAGGACTTACAATATTATACTTGCATAATTGTACGATTTCCGGGGTGTTCGTAACTCGGGGGTCCACTGTATATATATATATATATATATATATATATATATATCTACTTTCTTTCAACAAATCGGCCGTTTCCCACCAAAGCAGGGTGGCCCAAAGAGAAAAACAAAAGTTTCTCTTTTTAACTTTAGTAATGTATACAAGAGAAGGGGTTACTAGCCCCTTGCTCCCGGCATTTTTGTCGACTCTTACGACACGCATGGCTTACGGAGGAAGAATTCTGTTCCACTTCCCCATGGAGATATATATATATACACATATGCATACAATACATTGAAGTTACATAGCCACAGGCTCCCCAATTCTTGCAATTCGATTTTCCCAAAGAACTTGTCTCACTTTCACGACCATCGCTAATACTGAGGGAAAACCTGAAGATGTAGATAGTGACACAGCACAAGACATCTAAGGAGGATTAAGGCAGCGATGGAGGAGAAAGTAATCAGCGGGGATCGCACTGAACATGAGTCGGCGGCGTGACTGGTTATACGCAGAGAAAGAAAGCGACGTGTGTGGTGGTGAAGGAGATCCAGCTGGCTTGGTCATACACAGTAGAGGCTGATTATGCCAAAGTCACCTCTTGGATGGATCCAGCGAGAGTTTTACATGTGTATGCTGACGAAGGGCGAGTTATATGGAGACTGAAGCGTCTTGGAAGGTGTGCAAATAACCTCAATAAGAGAGGAGTGGCTTTGAAGGTGCTCCCACCCAACTTATTCAGCGGAAAGCAAACTGATGCTCATCACGGAATAGAAAATACTGAAGGATACCTTGAAAAAGCCGAATTACAAGGTACTGAGAAGACGAACTCCCAAAAAAAGAACTTAATCACTTTGAAGGCGGATTTCCTCACATTAAATTTAGATAAAATGTTTAATTTTTTAATTTATTAAATTTTATTATCCAATACACTCCAAGTGTCGTGTTCTTCATCGTCAAGTCAAATATAAAATTTATATAAACTTAGTCACAACGTCGACAGGAAAGCTTTCATAAGTTATCAATTATCATACAAAAGAAATCTGCCTCACGAGGAATGATATGAATGGATATGCTATGAATATCACTAATAAATTATAAGATTATAGTGGGGAAGGGGACAAAACACAGCCTTGCGGAACACCTCAAATGATACGAAAAAGATGAATATACTGGGATGTTTATAACAAAGACTTTACATATCATCAAAGAGAAAGGTTTTGAGACTAACATAACGATGCCATTTTCAAGTTGTTTCTTCAAATACAGTAGAGTTCTCTATACTGCTCGAAAAATCATCACTCGGGGGCGTTGACCCCCGAAACCCTCTCCAGGTATAAATCATTTACTAGTGAACCTCCTGTATGCACACTCCAGTTGAGTATAAACACTCAAAACCGCACACTTACATGTATCATTTTGTTCAGTAATTCCTCGGGGCCTCCCGAGCAATATAGAAGCAATGGAGGCAAGGCTGGAGACTCAAGCTGGCGGTGCAGTCCCCTAGTACCAACGAACACAAGGCGAAGGATAGACCCAAACTGAACTGCCGGATATGATCTTCCCTTTATAAACTGTGTGACCCGCGTTGCCAGATCTCCCTCGCTGTCTCACAGGCTTTCGTTGAGTTTCAGTTCGGGCCGCTTTCTGTTTTCTTCAGGCTTTCATTCCTTCACATCGTACTGAAATATGTTTTAAATCTATTAACATGGAACTTATTAAATCACCATCACCAAATTACGAGCAAAGAAATAGATATATTAGGTTTAATACGGCTGTATATTTTTTCCTCATTTAGGCATCCCTGTGTGCAATTTAGGTCAGTGGGTAGCCAATCAGAAGCCTTCACTAACCGGTAATCACAAACCAGCAGCCAATAGCTCAACAGCTACAGCTCGCCAGCCCTGCATTGTTTCTTTTCATGAATGCCAACTAGATCGGGACCAGTTCTATACCGATTGTGCTTGCAGGCTCGCGAGTGTATTTCCAGCACATGAGAAAGTCGATCAGAAAGGCTGCTACTGAGTGGTCAACTTCGTAAATCAGGTGTAGGATATGAAGATCTCGCACTCCATTATCACTTGCTCCTAGTATGTT